>OY856412.1:905629239-906006739 GCA_963693085.1 Alisma plantago-aquatica
TTGAGAATGGATTCTTGCGTACATATAATACCTATGCTATCGTGAATGCGTCTATTTTTTGGCACATTAATTATGTTTAAAATATTTTCAATGAAAAAATCAATTTAAAAGATCTAACTATTTGAATATTTTATAAATTTAAGTGGTAGTATAATGAATTGATCAATCTAAAACTCAAACCTAGGATTGTTATATGGTTGCGGTAAGAATATGCTTTCTTTATCCATTACAACAAAAATGTAGCTTTACTTAAGTGTATGCTGCATAATATGAATACACAAAAGACATATAAATGATAAGATATGTCTAGATTTTAATGGGGTATTTTTTATTTACTTAGGAGAGAGGCATGATCCCTGCAGAGCCCTATATATGTCTCTATTATTAGAAGAAAAAAAGCACATAGTACAAATGCAACCAACTCAGTTTGTTTTTGTAAATATAACGATGAATCTTCAAAAAGTAAATAATAGATGAATCGAATTACTTGTAATAAGGTAAAATTCTTCTGATATGTTTGAATATATAATTCTTATAATGATGTGAAACTCGTTGTATCTTCACTATCATAGTTGCTTTCAACCTCACTCTCGTGAGCTGCCTCGTCATCTCGCCAAGGACGATTTGCTGGGTCTTCTAATGGTGGATGAGACAAACTTACTTGGCTTTCTTGGTATATTGCAAATTCCATTGGTTAACGACCTACCTTTATCTTTAGGCCATAAACAGAATGAATGCTTGTACCATTCTGTACATCTACTCACTACCTGGAAGGATCCATCACTAATGTTCAGCAAAAATAAACATTTATGAGATGAAAGCATGATCTCGTCGTTGCCGATGCTCAATACCCGCCAAGATGTCCTACTGCACCTCCCTAAAGCTATGTCCTCCGCATCGATGTGCATACTACACACGAGAGATAATCCCTTGCCAAGATCATTTAACTTGTATATTTCAAGCTTTTCTGTCACGGAGACATAAGTTATCACTCCTAGCTGGCCTTGGATCTGGACTAGATGGAGGCAATTTGTATTGTCATCCGGTAGTGAAACAGGAATCAGAGAGAAAGTTTCTGTTTCGAGATGGAATCGCAAAATCCCAAATCTCTGGTCATTCCTGCAATAAAGTAGCCAATGGATGGCTTCATCAAGCAACAACGAGCATCCACAGAATTCAGTGCCATGGTTCATTTTCTCTGGATCAAGAGGAGGACGAAGAAGCCTCCAGCTCGTTGCTCCTTGCCCGAGGGTGAACACCTCAACTCTCAATTCATACTCGAACAAGGCGTCAGCATTGGTGATCGACACAACTTTATACTCCTTTGTACGAGACACATACCCGATTGTCGGAGCTTTCAGCAGGTCCCCTAAGACCCGTCGAGTCCAGGGCAGCCTGTCCATGTCTCCAGTCGTAGGGTTTACTACGATGATCTCCAGTGAGCTGTACCACGCCTCGTTCCAATCGCCCTCTTGAAAAAAGTCACAACCGGTATTGGAGTACAGGAGAGCCACAAGCCATTGCAGTGTTGCGGATGCAGCGTTGCGCGTCTGGGAAAATCTGTGGGCAGGATGAGCTTGCTTGAAACAGTAGTCTCCCGATTGTGCTCCACCGCTCTCCGTGGCCATGGGGGCTTGATGAAGTAGAGGTCCGCCACATCTTCGGGTTGGTTGGGATCATGGATAAGAGGGTGAATCACGATCTGGGGTCCGGGGTCATCAGTTTGCATGACAGATCCACTCCACCCCGTGCACAGCGAGCGTGGAGAAGACGTGGGAGAGAACGATGCAGTCTAACCGTTCCACGGAAGATTTTTTGTTGGGAGGAGCCTGCGGATACCCGTTCCGACGGGAGACCGATTTATTAGGAGCTGCGGCAGGCGGCTCCCCAGCAGCATGATGCGTGATCGGACCATCGTCTAGGATAGGAAGATTGAGGATGCCTGATTCCCTTTCCAACGGTTAAAACTCATTCCGAGGGTTAAAAGCCACCGACGTTAACTTGCTCCTCAAGCACGCGGAAAACAAACCGAAAGAAAAAATGATAGAAACGTATTGCGTTGCTTTCCAAAATTAGAGTTCGTATTATTATTATAGATGTGTTACAAAAAGCATAATAAAATACATATTTAATCATTTAACTAGATGGCTTTCAATGAATATATCAAGAACGCATCGGTCAAAATACAAACGATACAGAAAAGAGCATCATGACCCGTGAGCAAGTATCACAGCCCCAAATCGAGAAGGAATATAACAATAAGATATCATGCGATATCATAGATTAACTCTTTAAGAGGAAAAATAGCAAATACATACTTAGATGGCGTTGCGGTGCATGCATAAATTTTATGTGTTTAATTTCACAGAAATAAGAAGCGCAAGTATAAGTCAAAATTTTAACGTGTTAATGCGGTTACAATGACGATAACAATATACCCGATCCAAAAAAAAAATGACGATAACAATATGGTAAGAGTATATAAAACATATTTCACTTTTCAAATTTTTATTTTTATACAACAAGATTTTATTTAAAGTGTAATTTGCAACTAATTGCTTCAAGTTGCTTTTTCCCCATTTTATAAAACAAATACATTTAATCATTTCAAAGTTTACACTAATAAAAGTAATCAAACATCTCCATTGCAAAAAAAACAATTATTTCTAGAATCGATCGTGTATGGTAAAGCATGAGCTGTTTTTTCATCGTCCATTTATCATCACCAATTATTTATCTTTTTGAAAAGAATATTTACATGCCAAGATAAGAATGAATAGGAGAAATCTAACTAAGTTCTATCCTATGATTTGACAAACAATATATGAGTGTGAGACAAATTTTAGTCATTCAATAAAAAAATTGTGTACTGAAATATTTGAAACATGTCTTATAATAACATGAAAATGTATTGATCAAATTACAGGGCTCATGTATCCATGTTTTTATGAACACGACATGGGAACATCCTAATTTCCTTGCTCGACGTATATTTGATATCTAATCTACTATTAAAATTGACGGAAAATGTAACCATAAAATCTGGATTTGTATTCTAAGATCAAATAAGCATGAAATGAGTGCTCTCTTTGTCTTTCAACTAAGTTGAAGAAAAGTACGTCTAAACATAAATAAAAAATAGGGATAGATTTGTAGGCTAACTTTCTCATGATTAAGAATAAAATTGTGGGACTTCATGGAGAGGGATGAAAAAAGAACCAATGCAAGATAGACATACAACAATATATAGAGAGACAAAAAGAGACGTAACAAAAGACAACATGTAATTGTGATATTTTTAAGAAATAAAAGTTACATAAATGTCTATCTACTCTAAAGCTAGAAGATAAATTTAAAATAATGGAATCTATGCAATTACTAGCAACCGATTTGTTGTTTTACATAAATGTGTAATATAGTGAACCCTAAACAATAATTCGATATTATTAGATTCACATTAATAAAGAATTATCCTTTATACAAACATATTTATTTGGATGAATATGAGGATAAATTGACGACCAACTTAATTTTAACATATATAAATTCATTGGGATTAAGAGAGACATTTTCTTACCCCTCTCACACCCGTGACGGAGACCGAAAGCTCTGGAGGGTGATAGATCAAGAAGGCAACTAAGATTCAAACTCAGGTCTTTCTGTTAAGAGACACCATGTTTGACCACTTGAGCCACTCCTTGTCAGAGATAAATTAACAACCAACTTAATTTTAACATATATGATTCATTGGGATTAAGAGAGGCAGTCCCTCCCCCCACCCACGCCCATGACGGAGTCTGAATGCTCGAGAGGGTGGTAGATCAAGGTGGCAACTAAGATTCGAACTCGGGTCCCTTTGTTAGAAGACACAATGATTGACCACTTGAGCCACTCCTTACCAGCGACATATAATTCATTTATCCTTGAATTCACATTAAAAATCACTTCTGCACTCATAGTGCAATAAAGTGTTTTAATTATCCTAATAATCCAGCATGTGAATTTATTCATGTGGCATAATATATAATGTAATCTTTCCTCAAGTTCGATTGTTAAAACATATATTGATAAGTAATAATATAATAAATAAATTTATTATATCTTTTTATTAAATCATGGCCATTAATTTATCAAAACATTTCATATAAGTAGTGTATAATGTATTATAAATTTTGGTTTTATAATAAACAGTAGTTGGACCACTATATTCTTTAGAGATATAAAATCCTAAAATTTATGTATACTAATAATGGTCTAAACTGATCTATAATAATAATTTAAAAAAGTATTTTGTAGTTCTAGTCTAATCTATCTTCTTCTAAATTTTTTTATCTAACTAACTTCATTTACCTATTTATATACTCCTTTAAAATTCTTACAGGAAATTGATTCACTATTCACTCTTCATATTCAAATTCGAATACTTAATGAGTTCAAGCCAAAACTTGTTGGAATTTATTTTCACTTATTTCTTAAAAAATATTAGGATACAACATCCAATAAAACAATAAAGTTTGAATAATAGGTAAGTTCAATTGCATCAAATTAGAATTTTGGTTGACATATATTCAATAATACAATTTTGCGGAAACTATAAAATCCAAGGAATTAAAATAACAAACACTATTAATGTTTATATATATTGCACCTAAGATATATGGAGTTATAAGAGATATTCTACTAAATTGTTCAATGGACTTGTATTACTTTTGAAATCAAAATTAGGTATATCAGGTTTGAAATTTGATACTCCACAACTACTATTTTTCCAATTAAAAACATGTCTTATTTTGTATCTTATTATATCATTCATATTGCTAATAAATAATTGGCACATTTTGGGAAATTATTTTATTGTGTTTTCAAGGTTGAATAAAGAATATAACATATGTTGCTAAAAGAATTGTTTTATTCTTTATTAACAACCCATTTGTTTATATAATAAATATATTAAACACATTAGTCTTTAATGTTGTCGTTACACATCTCAGTACTTGTTGTGGTGACTTCAAGTGTAAGAATCACAGTCACTGTTGTCACATTGATATATAACTCTGACATGTCAATAGATATCTTTCATGTGTCAATATCAATGTGGGTCTGTCCTAAACGACTTGTACTATAACAAGTATCCAAGCATCTAAGTTTATATCCAATATAGTGACTAAAGAGACACAGTCATCACTCACTTTACATCCTAGTCTTCTTCATTATTATTGTCCTATACTATCCACAATAATAAGCTACTAGGGACATGATAAGAATGATTACTCTTAGTATACATATGATCTCATGTAAAGGTCCTCAACCCAAACCATATGTCATCAATTAGAACATTCTTAGGACATTATTAGGTTTGTTCATTTTCTCAATATGGAAACAAACATAATAAGTAGAATTATCTTTTATAAACAATCAAATCAAGTATAAGTATCCCTATTACGATCGTCATATTGTTGCTCTCAGGACATATAACCAACAATATTTCACTTGCACTAGAGGCAATCACTCATGAATCTATGTCCAATGGATCTTACATGACCAACATGTTTCTATTGTGAAAGTGATTTTGTGAAGGGATCACTACATTTCTTTTGGTTGATACTCTACAAAGCTTTATATCTCCTCATTATATGATCTCACATATGAAATCGTAACGCCTGAGTATGTGCTTGGAAGAATGATGCAATCTGGATTTCTTAACTTGTGCAATAGCTCCATTACTTTCATAGGTATTTCTACTGTATTCAATGGTGGAATCCTCCCCAAGTTCACTAATGAACTTTTTGATCCATATTGCTTCCTTAGATACAGTAAAGGTAGAAAATTGCCCGACCTCTATTGTAGAATCAATAATTGTCTCTTTCTTGGAACTTTTTCATCTTATAGCTCTGTCGTATAGGCAAAAGAATCTTGATTCTGATATATAATTGTCCTTATCAATTTGTAAGCTTACATTGATGTAACCATTTACCACCAACTCTTCCTCACCACCATAAATTTGGAATTGATTCTTAGTTCTTATCAGGTACTTAAGGATGTTCTTTATTTCTCTTTAGTGTCCATCAGTGAAGCATATAGAATCTTACTTATGTGTGCCCTCTGTTCCAAAGAGTTAGGACATTGAGTTATAGACATACTTATCCATGATACATGGGTAAGTTCCCTCTCTTATAAATATCCATGCTAAACTACTTTAGCATTTATTCAGTGTATGTACTCTGGCTTAGTTTAAGAATATTTCTAGATCTATCTCTACATATCTTGATTCCTATTATATAGGATGCTTCGCCTAAGTCCTTCATGGAGAAACTATTTCACAACTAGTTCTGAACTAATCCTAGATTAGATATGTCATTTTTCATCAATGATATGACATCTACATTTAATATGAGAAATAAAAGTGTGCTTTTACTAACCTTCTTGTAAACACAAGGTTCACATTCATTTTGGAAAAAGTCAAACTATTTGACTATCTCATCAAAACAAAGATCATAACTCTAAGATGCTTGCTTCAATCCATATATTGACATTTGCAATTTACAAACTTTGTTGGCTTCATTTGGAGTGGTAAAAATCTCAAGTTGTGTAGTGTACATATTCTCAATAAGATTCTGGTTAAGGAATGCAATTTTAGCATCCATTTGTCAAATCTCATATTCATAATAAACTACAATGGAAAGCATGATCCTGATAGATTTTATAAAACCTAGAACATGTTTATGTATCATAATTAGATACTCAAAGCCCTAATCAAATCCTAATATTTTTGTGTATCATGTGACAAGTTTATGTTTCAATTTTGGTCCAGTTTGGACACTGTTTGAGCAAGTTATGCATATATGTGCTTGTCTTGGGATTTATGTAGTTTGCCCATATTTAGGATTTTTCTTGCAATTTGTCACATGCTTGTTGGGTCTCTATAAAGAGAGGAGATTTCCTCCTTACTAAATTTTGAAGGAAATACAAAACATCCACCTTTTCACAAAGATAATAGATATTGAAGGATGCATGTATAATATTCCAAGTAAATAAGCATGCACCAGATACATATAAAATGTTAATAGCATTGAAAAGGAAAAGAAACTAAAGATATTAGATGGCTTTCACCATTGTCCACTACATAAGTTTTTCAGAAGAAAAAGATGAGAAAACAAAGGATCTAGCTTTAGAAGCATAGACATCCTTCAAGAAAGTCTTAAATCTACTCTTGGTCTTATTTTCCTTGATCTTGTTCAGCACCTTGTCTGAAATCTGGGTGGTTGGAAAATCACCCAGCAAGAGGGAAAGAAAACAAGGTATGTGTCAACAATATGATCAAGAAAAAAAAAGAAAAAAAGTAACACAGAAGTAAAGTCTATAAGTTCATCAATAGATGAAGAGATCAAGAGTATGAGGAATAATTAGAATAGATGCTTGCCATAACATTAAAATAGTAAGGAATTGCATGCATGATTAATATTGACTACATTAACTAAGTAGGATTGAGGCACCTACCGGACCCCAACCTATAGGTGAGGGGAGAAATAACACATTCCCAGTCACCAATACAAATTATATATGGGGGAGAATAACACATTACCTACAGTGAAATAACACATGCCTTATCTATGGGTGGTTGTAGATAAGTACTACTACATCATCTAAATTATCTAATAAAATCAACATACTAAGGGAAACTATGGAAAGTAGAATCATCATATATTTGAAACATGGCAGTGGGGTACAAGACTGAAGAAATAAAATATCAATACTAATTTTTGAGGCAATTTAGCAAAAGAGTCATGAATATATAAAATAAGATTCATATAGTGCCTCATTAGGGAATATAATGTTTTTTGAAAATATCCTAACTTAGGGTGTAAGAATGCACATACCTCTTTACTATGTTCCAATACCAAGTTCCACCACTTCTAGATGTTCCAAGTTCATCTTTGGCCTCTAGGAATAAGATCATATCCCAATCAATAGGAAACTCAAGCAAGATGGGTTGGTAACTCCAAGCATAAGCTCCAAACTCAAGAAAAAATCACCTTCTTCTCAGGGATACAAACCCTTGGTCGTAAATGCCAAAAGGTGACTTTAGAAACTCTAGATGAGTTTAGATGAAACCCTATAAGGCCTTCTTCACCAAGATGTCATCTTCTTCTACCTCTAGACAGCTCCTCATATCGAAGTTTTCTTGAACTAAGTCACAGATAAGAGATGTGTGAAGTATGGATAGTGAAAACCTATAATTAATTTGACATAGATACCCTAAATCCTAGTTTTCTCTATGGACTATAGATATTCAGAATAATATAGAGGTATAGTGAACCTACCCTTTATACCTTATGCCTTTTTTGTTTGACAATATGAATATTAGGTTTGTTAGGTTAGAGACACAAAGACCTAAAGCTCCACCCTAGTTGGATATGACTTTTTAGTTGGATATGTGAACAACTTAAACCCCTAAAATATTTACAGCTAAAAACATGTAAAAGTAACCATAGTACCTAGCTAGATTTGTGTAGCTTGGCTAATTGGGTAAAACCTTTTAAGGGGTAGTGAGTAGTTGGTTTATGAGGTCTGGATGATTAGATTTTGAGGACAAAATCCTTTTAAGGGGTGGAGTGTTGTAACGAACTGAAACCTAGCCTCTTGACCCCAATCTTATGACTTTAGAGGATAGAGAGTTTAGTTCTTTGGTTTAGCCAAAGAAGAATGAAGATATACCTAATAGTAATTAACGGTAACCCTAATATGTTAATACATGATTAAATCACCCTAAGATATATGCATGAAAATAATTATGACATGATGCTCTCATAACTAATCTTTTTTAAATTGGCCATGCATTCATCCCGTGGTCGGGGGGTTTTAACCTACGACCTCTCGGTCATAACTAATCTTTAGACCAATAAAATATGTCACATGATAAAATGTTGGTTAAGGTATGAGGTTAAGATAAATAATGTCCATAGAAGAACTAGGTGTCCATAATTGAGAATATTGATACATGATTCAAATAATAAGGAATTGATGAATTTAACGAGGAAAATAAGAAACATGAAGAATTGCATGCATAATAATAAATAAATAATCTTTTTGGTTGTAATATAAAGGTATGAGACATAATTGGATGAATGATAGTAACAATGATGAAATAATATGTTAACTAAAATAATAATGGGCCTCAAATGTGAATTATGTAAACCTCATAAAAGGAAGACTAATTGGTTAAAGATAACTTTGGATTCATTTTCTTTGAGTTTGTTTTGGCTTGGAGGCTAAATTTCACAACTTTGGGATAATAATAGCTATATCAATTTTATTTTGAAAAGAAGAGGTGATTTTCCTCCAATATATGAAATAAAACATTTAATGATCCCAAAAGAGAAAACTAATCTTAGATTCAAAATCTACATGCCAAAACAAGTCTATGTGTATTCAACTAATTTGGACAATCTTTAATGTTCTAATGTGTTTACAAGAGAGAAAAGTATAAGTAAAGACCAAAACATTAAATAATGTGTTAATTAATACCAAGGGATACAATTAATGGCAATTTTGTGTTCAACATGCTCAAGTTTGCTTGAGGGTAGAGTTTCACTAAAATTGGGTAATTATAGAAATCTCTAATGCATTAAGAAAGAGAAAATATGAATTACTTTGGAAGAATTAAATAAAATATCTAGAGTCTTCAAAAGAGAAAAATAATGACATATTCAGATTATACACATCCAAATTACACTAGGTGTGAAATTTCATTAATTTTGTCGTCTGCATGGCATCTGTCTTCACCAATGAATGTTCGTCGACATCATCCCAATGAAAAGGTGAACGACAAGGTCAACCATAGAGAGCTTCAAAAGGTGACATAACAATACTAGCTTGGTAGCTGTTGTTGTAAGCAAACTCAGCTAATGGCAGATAGCTATCCCAAACACCTCCCCAATGCATCACACCAGCATAAAGGAAATCCTCCATAATCTGCATTGTCCTTTTGACTGACCATCGGTTAGCGGATGATATGTTGTACTGAATCATAGGTCTCTTCCTAAATTTGACTGCATAATTGGGAGGTAAACTTCAGGTCATGGTTAAAAACTATTACTTTAGGTACTCCATGCAGATGAACTATCCACTCAACAAACAATTGAGCCATATAAATAACTTTGTAAGTGGATTTAAAAGGCAAAAAGTGGGCATACTGTGTAAGTCAATCAATCACCACCCAAACAACATCATAACCTTTCTTGGACTTAGAAAAGACAGTAACAAAGTCCATGGTAATATTCTCCCATTTCCATTCTGGAACCTCAAGCAGATGAAGAAAACCACCAGGTTGTTGATGATCTATCTCGACTTGCTGACATGTTAAACATTTCACAACAAACAAAGCTATGTCATTCTTCATATTCTTCCACCAAAAGCTTCATTGTAGGGCCTTGTACATTTTAGTTGTGCCAGGATGAATCATGTACTTAGATCCATGAACTTCACTTAGAACCTTCTACCTTAGATTACCAACATCAGGAATCCACAACCTATGTCAAAAGCAGACATAACCATCCATCCCAACTGAGAAGTCAAATTGCAGTTTCTCTACTATGACCTTCATCCCCTCAATCTTAGAACTCTCTAATGGTGCAACTACAACCTCTGAGTTCCAAGTCAGTGTAACAAACAAACTAGACATGTGCACACACAACTTATCTTCATCCATTGAATTAGCAGGTTGAGGTTGCCAACTAGAAACATGTTCCAGATTCCTCCACACAAAATAGCCCATAGCAGCACATACAAGATCCTTCTTCAGACTTAGAGCATCAACAACTACATTTTCTTTACAGGGATGATAGGTGTTGGTAAAGTCGTAGCCCTTAAGGTACTCCATCCTCCTTTTCTATCTCAGGTTCAGATCTTTCTATGTCAATAAGTACCTCAAGCTTTTATGGTCAGAGAAGATTTAAAACTTCACTCCATAGAGATAGTTTCGCCAGATTTTTAGAGCATGAACAATGGCAACTAGCTCTAAATCATGTGTAGTCCAGTTTGCTTCATACGATTTCAATTGGTAGGAAGCATAGGTGATCACTCTACCTTCTTGCATCAAGACACACCCTAAGCCTTGTTTGGAAGCATCAGTGTAAATGACAAAGGGTATGCCTTCAACAGGCAAGGCAAGAGCAGGTGTAGATGTCATGCACTCCTTCAGCTTCTAGAATCTCTTCTTTCATTCAGGTGTCCATGAGAACTCAACCTCCTTCCATGTCAACTTGGTCAAATAAAAGGCCAACTCTGAGAATCTCTTGATGACTCTCCAGTAGTAACCTACTAACCTGAGGAAACAACAAATATCTGAGGGATTGTTTAGATATTTCCACTTGGTCACAACCTCTATATTCATAGGATCAATAGCTATATGTTTGGCAAAAATCACATGACTCAAAAACATCACTTCCTTTATCCAAAACTCACATTTTGAGAATTTAGCATAAAGTTGGTTTTCTCTCAGTGTGTTGAGGACAATCCACAAGTGTTTGTGATGTTGTTCTTCCATTTTGGAATAAACCAAAAAGTCATCATTGAACACCACCACAAATGGATCAATGTAAGGGTGGAATACTCGGTTCATCAAGTCCATGAAAGTAATAGGGGCATTAGTCAAACCGAAAGGCATGACCAGAAACTCATAATTCCCATAGTAAGTTCTGAATGATGTCTTCGACACATCCTCATCTTTCACACACATATGGTAGTAGCCACTTTACATGTCCATCTTTGAAAACATTGTGCCTTTCTTTTGCTAATTGAGAAGGTCATCAATGTGAGGAAAGGGAAAACAATTCTTCACCATCACTTGGTTGAGCATGTGGTAGTCCATGCGCATCCGCAACAAACAGTCCTTCTTCTTCACGAACAAGACTGGGGATCCCCAAGGTGACACATTAAGGTGGATAAATCCCATGTCAAGAAGCTCCTAAAGCTACTTCTTAAGCTCAGCAAGTTCAATAGGGGCAAAGCGGTAAGGTAGCTTCGAGATTGGTGAAGTCCCAGGTATAAGCTTAACAAAAAATTCCACCTCGCAAGTTGGTGTTAGTCTAGGAATCTCCTCAAGAAACACATCGGGAAAGTCCTTCACCAGATCTATGTGATCTAGAGCAAGAGGTGTGGCATCAAGAAAGACAGATGCTAAGTATGATATGCACCCTTGCGAGATAAGTTTTTTAGCTTTGACAGCAAAGAGGATGAATTGTTAATCCTCTTGCTTCCTACTCTTGATAAACAACCTCTCTCCATCCAGATGAAACAAGCTAACTTTCTTTTCCTAACAGAATAAGGATGCATCATACTTCTTCAACCAATCCATGCCCAAGATAATATCAAAGGCAGACATGTCGAGCAGGATAAAGTCTAAAAGAAGCATCTTTCCCAATATGCAAAGGTCCAAGGTAGGGAGTTTGAGATAAGAAGAGAAGATCCTACCACTAGGTGTTGTTACATCTAGCACATAGTCTATGTTTTCATATTCTAACTCTAACACAGAAGCAAGCTAAATAGACATGAAGTTGTTTGAAGAGACAAAATTGAAAAGTGCCTTGATACGATGCATATTGATATGTAATGTACCTTTAATGACTTCATTGTCCTCTCCAGCTTCTTCAATATTCATAGCATGCACCCTTCCATTTTGCCTCTCCACAAGCAGTCGTCGCTAGTTCTGACTGTTGTTGTGTGGAGGTGGATTGTTTCGTGGCTATTGCGGTTGTTGTGTCGGATGTTGGGCCACTTGTTAAGCTGGAGCCTGTCCTTGCTGAAACAAGTGCAGAAAGGTTGAATATGTCTAACATGGCCGCACTCATGGCAGGTAGGTGTGGGTCGATCATCTCTTTAATTAGGGGCATTGTTGGTAGGGAACCTCCCAGGAGGATGGTAGCGGGAGCACTAGTTGCACCTCTCATGACCACAGTTGTCACCATGATTCTTCCTCTTGTTGTTGTTATTGTACCCCAAAGTTTGGAATCCAGGGTAAGATCCAATCGCCAAGGACTTGTCCACCATTTGATGGAAGGTGAGTGGAAGTTGTGGAACAAGGTTTCAACCAACCTCATAGCTCAGACCCTCCAGGAATAGGGTTGATCTTCTCTCGGCACCAAGGTCCGTGACATAGTGTTCCAATAGCACGAACCGTTGAATGTAGTTGGGAACACTTATGCCCCCTCCACTTAAGGATGTAGAACTCAACCTCCTTCTTTCTCAAGAAATTCGGGCAGATGTAATTCTCCCTAAAGAACTTGAGAAACTAGTCCCAAGTCATGGGATTTGTGTCTCTGGTGCGGGTTATTCCGTTCCACCACACTCGGGCCGGTCCATGTAGCATGTAGGTTATAAAGTGGAATTTGTAGTGAGGAGTACATGTCATTCCCTCGAAAGTCTGGTCTAGAGCCAAAATCCAATCATCAGCCTTGTCAACCATGTTCAGTTCACTCTCTCCTTTAAAGTAAGGCAGTTGCATCTTGATGAAGTCTGTCAGGTTGAAATCCTTTGGCCTGTTAGCATTGGCAGTAACAGTAGTAAGTTGCCCCACCAGGGTAGAAGAGAGTATCTAGCATAACATGCCCAACTCTTGTTCTGGGGTAAGGCTTGGGGTGTTAGGGTTCACCACACTATGTCCTTGTGGTTTCACCGGGGTGTTCAAATTGCTGGAGTCATTCTGGGCAGAACCCTTGGAGTTGTTGTTGTTGTTCATGTTCTCAAACAAGTCAACTCTCTTGAAAGTCAAGGTTATCATATTATGTTTCCAGGAGTATAGCAACATAGATGAGAAAAGAATGTCTAAGGATATTATTGCCTAAAAGCATTCTATTTCAGACAATCCATATCAACTCAGGCTAGGCATGTATTATATGGGTCTGGGAGTCCTTGTAAACCAAGCTAGTGGTGCGGCGGAAAAGTCTTGTCAATGCCCAAACCCTGATCCTTTCTAAACACCCTTGGTTTCAGCTTCATGCCCTAGTAGTTGTCCAAAGGCTCTGATACCATGATGTAAGAGGTGAGATAACCTCCTTACTAAAATTTGAAGGAAATACAAAACATTGATCTTTTCACAAAGATAATAGATATTGAGGGATGCATGTATAATATTCCAAGTAAATAAGCATGCATCAGATACATATAAAATTTCAATAGAAGCGGAAAGGAAAAGAAACTAAATCTATTACATGGCTTTCATCATTATACACTACATAAGTTTTTTAGAAGAAAAAGAAGAGAAAACAAAGGATCTAGATTTAGCAACCTATACATCCTTCCATCAAGTATTGAATCCACTCATGGTCCTATTTTCCTTGATCTTATTTAGCACCTTGTCTGGAATCTGGGTGGTTGGGAAATCACCCAACAAGAGGGGAAGAAAATAAGGTATGTGTCAACAATATCATCAAGAACAAAAGAAAGAAAATAACACGGAAGTAAAGGCTATAAGTTCATTAATAGATGAAGAGATCAAGAGTATGGGGCATAATCAAAATAGATGCTTGCCATAACATTAAAATAGTAAAGGAATTGCATGCATATTAATATTGACTACATTAACTAAGTAGGGTTGAGGAACCTACCGGACCCCAACCTATAGGTGAGGGGAGAAATAACACATTCCCAATCACCTACACAAATTATATATGGAGGAGAATAACACATTCCCCAGGGTAAAATAACACATGCCCTATCTATGGGTGGTTGTACAAATGTACCACTAGATTAGCTAAATAGTCTAATAATAACAACAATCTAAGATAAACTATGGCAAGTAGAAGCATCCTATATTTGAAAAAAGGCAATGGGGTACAAGAACCAAGAAATATAATATCAATACTAATTTTTGAGGAAATTTAGGAAAAGAGTCATGAATAGAGAAAATAGGGTTTACATAGTGCCTCATTAGGGAATATAGGGTTTGGTTTGCAAATATCCTAACTTTGGGTGTAAGAAAGCACATACCTATTTACTATGTTCAAATACAAAGTTCCACCACTTCTAGGATGTTCAAAGTTCATATTTGGCCTCTAGGAAGAAGATCAGATCCCAATCAGTAGGAAACTCGAGCAAGATCGGTTGGTATCTCCAAGGACAAGCTCCAAACTCGAGCAAGAATCACCTTATTCTCAGAGATACAAATCCTTGGTCAAAAACACCAAAAGGTGACTTTAGAAACCGAAGATGAGCTTAGATGAAACACTAGAAGACCTTCTTCACCAAGATGGCATCTTATTCTATTTGGGACAACTCCTCCATGGCCAAACATAGAGAGCACGAAGTTCTAAGTATGAGGGAGGTGATATGGGTCAAATATTTTGGTTGGGAGGTAAGGAAAGAGTATATAAAGATTTATGGTTAAGGAAGAAGCAAGGCATGAGGTGTCCATGCTACTTTCCATGTGTCCATGTCTAAGGATGCCCATGGTCATGCAAGCCTTTATGGATAAGGAAGAAGCAAAGAATGAGGTGTCAAATTACATTCCATTTGTCCATGGGTAAGGGTGCCCATGGACATGCAAGCCTTTATGGATAAGGAAGGGGTCAAGCATGAGGTGTCGATGGAGCTTTCCATGTGTCCATAGCCTAAAGATTCTATGGCCATGCAAACAGCTATTCGACATCTCCTAGCGACTTCTTAGCCATCAATTGTCTATTCTCCAGACCCACCACCAACCTCCAATTAAGGAAACCACCCCATTAGTTGATAACTCCAAACATAAGCTCATCCATAAAGGGGGAAATCCCTAAAATGCCCTTGAAGAGAAACACCTCTAAACGAAGGTATGACTAGGAGCCCCATGGACCAAAAAGCTCGAGGATGGTAAGGTGACATATAAGGATCATAAGTCATGCGACAATTTGCAAAGAAAACCTCTCAATTGGGTAAATTTAAAAAAAAAGTCCAAAACGTGCATAAAATTACATGACTTGCACAAAGAGCATCCAACTTGGACCAAACTTGAAAGTTAATCTTATATCATGATTTCAAAACACCTCACAAGGTTATGGTTTATAGCACTTAATTATAGTAATTAAGCTTGTTCAACATATTAAGAAAGGTTTGGAGCCTTACACTTCTAGCACGAATTTATTTAACATTGTTACACTTAAGTGATTATTTTGCATTTTAAATCCTTAACTAAGCTTTCACTGAGGTATTTGTGCATAAACCCTTCCATTGGTATAATTATTGAACAAATGTTCACCAAACCACTATAAATTCCACTAATTCATTAATCATGACATAAAGGACAGAAATGAGAAGAAAATTTAGGGAAAAGGGTTACATGGAGAATACATTCAAATTTTAGTATGTTATAGACTCACATGTTTCCACATCTTGTTGGATATATTTATTGTTTGGGGTGCCTTGTTACATTTTTGTTCGAGGTATGTTGAGATGTGGAGATTAGGGTTTTCTCTCATTAATGACCTAACTCATGTTTGACCTTGAGTGTTGATCCACCTAGTGTTGGCAATTGCCAAGTTTCATGAGGTACCCATGGTTGGCGGTCGATGAGTTTTCGATGCCTCTTTGTCCCCAACTTTTCTAGGGTTAACGGTTGTTTGCTTTTCTGACCATCTTGGTTGCTAAGAATCTTATGTGGTCGCCAAGTTTTTCTTGACATCTTGGTCGATGAGTTTTCTTGGTATGGTCATTTGGTTTGTGATTTACCTAGTTGCATGTGTGTGATACTTGCATGGACAAGGTACCTTGGACACATGGCATGCAAGGTTTGACACATATCCCTTTTCTCTCTCTTTCATCCTAATTGTATATACCTCCCTCCTTACATGCAAACAAGCTCTTTAAACACCTAACTCTCTCTCCCTTCTTCCTTATTGTTGGAGATCATCCCCCTAGTGTGGTATGGAAGGAGGAGCTCAAGTTTGAAGAAGCTTGGCTGATCTACCTTGCATGTGCACCTAGGGTTTTGATTTACACATATTGAAATCATTTGGTGCTTCCTTTCTTTTCTTCTTAGTCTTGGTAAGTGAGATCTCCATTTATTCCTTTGATTTCCTTGTTTTCCTACCCTCTTCTATCTTCTTATTGGTTGGATACTTGGTGGAGCTTGAGTTAAAGCTTGAAGAACATCTCTTTCTTAATTTCTTGACCTAGGATTTTTCTTATTTTTGAAGAAGGAGCTAGCTTAGCCGAGAGGATTGCTCAAGCTAGGGTTTCTTCTCTCCTTCCTTCAAGATACCTTTCTTCTTAGACCTAATTCATCGTCTCTAAGGTGAGTAATATAATTTTATCCTTGATTATTTCTTACTCTTACCTTGCATACATATAGTCTTGCTCTAGAATGTTGTTCCAAGTAGAAAGGCATTGCCTTTACCTAGGGTTTATGTTGGTGTCATGGTTCTTGAGTAGTGTATCTTCTTGGATGAACCTTAATCCTTATGCATGAACCTTACTTGGAAATGGAACTTTTTGTCCTTGCATGCTTGTGGAAAATGGCAGTGTTTGCTCTCTTAAATGATGGTTGCTAATTAGGGTTTTGATTTTATCTTCCTCCTTGTGATGAAACTTGATGACCTTTCAGATTCTTGGTGGTAACCAACCTGTTTGGGATTTTAAGGGTTGATGAGTTTTTCTTCTCTTCAAGGTCACCAAAATTTTGAATGTATGATGGTCGTCAAGTTTTCACTTATGTGGTCGATGAGTTTTTAATTTCCTGATTGGTCGCCACAGCTTTGATCTATGTCGTCGCTAAGAATTTTTTATCTTATCTGGTCGATGAGTTCTTGACCTATGTGGTTGCCAAAGGTTTGTACCTCTTATGTGGTCGATGAAGTTTTGTACCTCAGGATGGTCACCAAGTTTTCTTGTACCCTAGTGGTCTCTAAGCTCTCTAACCCAAGAGGCCGATGAGATAGCTAACCCTAGTGGTCGCTATGTTTCCTAACCCTAGTGGTCACTATGATATGTAACCCTACTGGTCGATGAGATAACTAACCCTCTTTCTCAATAAGGATTCTAACTCTAGTGGCCACTAAGGATCCTAACCCGGACATTCGATGAGGATTCTCAACTTATGTGGTCAATGACTTATCTTACTCTTAGTGGTCTCTATGATTCCTAACCTTCAATGGTCAATGAGATTTCTGATCCAAGTGGTCGGTGAATATTTCTGACTTCATGGTCTCTATGCTTTCCTGACTCTATGATTAGTGGTTATGTTTGAGCTCATGCTTTCATGATCTGATGGAGACATTAAGAATTAAGGTTTATCCTTAGAGGCTGTTTTGTAACCCTAATTCAACTTATCCTTTTTGAAACCTAACCCTAATAAAACTAAGTAATGATGATTTATCATACTTAGGTGCTAATGAAGTCAGCAAATGATGGCCCTTCTAGGTGTATAATCCTACAAAACTCTCATGATCCATTGGTATTGATTGATGCATATGATTTCACTGGTCTTGTTTGCCTTGAACCCGATAGTTTTATGAGTGATCAATGGTTTGATGGTTTGTGTTTGTGCACCTGATTTATGGTTTGGACATGATGTTCTAGACATAATGGTTTTAAGTCCACGAGTTTGTGGTCTTACCTTTTCCCTCATATTAATACTATGTGATGGTTTTTCCTATCTAACATTAAATTGTTTCACATATATATGAATCAATGGTAATATTTTTAGATGCTTATCATATTAGACGTGACCCAGGTTACTAAAATCTCATCCACCCTTGAACATTCTTGATTATTATATTTATATTCTTAAAATCCTAATTAAACCCAAAGATGTGTTTTTACATCATGTGAAAAGTATAAGTTTCAAGTTTGGTCCAGTTTGGACATTGTTTGAGCAAGTTATGCGTATATGTGTTTTTTTTGGGATTTTATGAAATTTATTGATATCTAGGGTTTTTATTTAAATTTTTCACGTTCTTGTTGTGCCTTGCATGTTTTCACATCATGTTGGATATATTTGTGCTTTGGGGCACCTTGTTACATCTTGGTTTGAGGTGTGTTGAGATGTGGAGATTAGGGTTTGCTCTCATGGATGCCCTAACTCATGTTTGACCTCGAGCGTTGAGCCACTTAGTGATGGTAGTTGCCAAGTTTCATGAGGGACTTGTGGTTGGTGGTGGATGAGCTTTCTAATTCCTCTTGGTTGCCAACTTTTCTAGGGTTAGCGACTGTTTGGTTTTTGGATTATATTGGTTGCTAAGAATCTTATGTGGTCACTAAGTTTTTCTGAACATCTGGGTTGATGAGTTTTCTTGGTATGGTCATTTGGTTTGTGGTTGAACTAGTTGCATGTGTGAGATTCTAACATGTACAAGGTACCTTGGATACATGGAATGCATGGCTTAACACCTATCCCTTTTCTATCTCTTCCACCCTAAGCTATATATACCTCCCTCCTTACATGCAAACAAGCTCTTTACACACATAACTCTCTATCCCTTCTTCCTTGTTGTTGGATATCGTCCTCCTTGTGTGGTGGAGAAGGAGGATCTCAAGATTGAAGAAGCTTGGTTGATCTACCTTGCAGGTGCACTTAGGGTTTGGATCTACCCTTCTTGAAATTGTTTGGTGCTTCCTTGCTTTGCTTATTGGTCTTGGTAAGTGAGATCTCCCTCTCTTCCTTTATTTTATTTTTCTATCCTACCATCTCTTCTCTCTTCTTCTTATTCAGATCCATGGAGAAGTTTGAGTTAGATCTTTAAGAACATCTCTTTCTTGCTTTCTTGACCTAGGGTTTTGCTTGTTTTTGGAGAAGGAGCTAGCTTGGCCTAGAGGGGTGCTCAAGCAAGGGTTTCTTCTCTCTTTCCTTCAAAATACCTTGCTACTTTGACCTCCTTCATCATCTCTAAGGTGACTTATATAACTTTCTCCATGATTATTGCTTACTCTTACCTTGCATACATATAATTTTGATCTAGAACGTTGTTCCAAGTAGAAAGATGTTGCCTTTACCTAGGGTTTGTGTTGGTATCATGGTTCTTGAGTGGTGTATCTTCTTGGATGAACCTTAATCCTTATGCATGAACCTTATTTGGAAATGAAAGTTTTTGTCCTTACATGCTTGTGGAAAACGTCAGTTTTCTCTCTCTCAAATGATGGTTGCTAATTAGGGTTTTGATCTGATCTTCCTTTTTGTGATGCAACTTGATGACCTTTTGGATTCTTGGTGGTTACAAACCTATTTGGGCTTTTAGAAGTTGATGAGTTTTTGGTCTCTTCATGGTCACCAAAAATATGAATGTATGATAGTCGCCAAGTTTTCACTTATGTGGTCAATGAGTTTTGAACTCCCTAATTGGTCACCAAGCCTTTGATCTATGTGGTCGCTGAGAATGTTGTATCTTATGTGGTTGATGAGTTCCTGACCTATGTGGTTGCCCAAGGTTTGTACCTCTTATGTGGTCGATGATGTTTCTTACCTCAGGATGGTTGCCAAGTTTTCTTGTATCCTAGTGGTCTCTATGATCTCTATGTTCGATGGGATATCTAGTCCTAGTGTTCACTATGTTTCCTAACCCTAGTGGTCACTATGATCTCTACCCCTACTGGTCAATGAGATAGCTAACCCTAGTGGTAGCTATGATCTCTACCCCTACTGGTCGATGAGATAGATAACCCTAGCGGTCAATGAGGATTCTCAAATTATGTGGTCTCTATGATTACTGACCTTCAATGGTCGATGAGGTTTCTTATCCAAGTGGTTGATGATAATTTCTGACTTTAGGGTCGCTATGCTTTCCTGACTCTATGGCCAATGGTTATGTTTCACCACAAGCTTTTCATGATCTGATGAAGACATTAAGAATTAGGGTTTATCCTTGGAGGATGTTTTGTAACCCTAATTCAACTTATACTTTTTGACTCCTAGCCCTAATACAACTAAGTAAAGATGATTGATCATACTTATGTGCTTATGAAGTCAACAAACGATGGTCCTTCTAGGTGTATATTCCTATGGAATCTCATGATCAGTGGTGATTAATGCACATGATTTCAATGGTCTTGTTTGCCTTGAACTTGATAGTTTTATGAGTGGTCTCTGCTTTGATGATTTGTGTTTGTGCACCTGATTTAATGGTTTGGACTTGATGTTCTAGACGTGATGGTTTTAAGGACATGAGTTTGTAGTCTTACCTTTTCCCTCACATTAATACTATATGATGGTTTTGCCTATCTAACATTCAATGGTATCACATGTACATGAAATAATGGTAATGTTTTACCTTGTGCATCCATGTTGGGATGGGGATGCTATGTGGGAAGGATGTGCTTTGACTTAGTAAGTGTATGAACCTAGGGTTTAGTTTGAGGTATTGATTTGTAACATCACTTACGCCTATCTTGTTGAACTTAAATCAATGCAATTAAGGGGTGATGGTTAATCATACTTAGCTTCCTTGAATGATATGATGAAGGATTAGTTTATCTAAATATTGGTCGTAACCCTAATGTGTTAATTGGTTGTTATCATAGCCTTATGTTTGATGCTTTCTTATGCTACACCTATGTATCACAAGCATGATGGTGTAAGTTGAACCTTCTTCAAGGTGTCCAAAAATAATGATGATCATGTAAGGAATGATGTGATGGTTTTAATGAACTTTGGGCAAAATTTATCCCTAATGGAGGTGTGACCCCTTCAAAGTAAATGGGGACTCTCTATTCTTCACAAATCTCTTCAACCATAGAATATATTTCTTTGACCTCAAATTAAATAGGGACTCTCTTTGTACTGGAAAGATCATCTTCCCCAACTCTCCCATTGCCCCCTTTCAACTGATGAGATCAAAGATGCCATGCTAAACATAGGGGTTAATAAATTCCCTGGTCTTTATGGTAGTCTCAAATTTTTTCAAAATAAATGAGACACTATATAAAAAATTATGATCTCCTACATTAATTACCATGATGATATTGCTCCACAAATTGGAATCTCCATCGAACTAATATATTTCTCATTAAGAAAAATGAGAAATCCTACGACAACCCAAAATTTACAAATATATTTTAGAATTCTTAATGGAGTTTTCATAACAAAATTTAGGTTTTGGATCTACTGCAAATATCCCAAATAATAAATACTTTGTTTAAGTAATGAGATAAAAGAAGAAGAAATTGAATATTTTTCCTTTATGTATTAATAAAATTTCTTTTATCTCAAAATATATGAATAAATGGAATTACTTTCTTTGTATTCTCTCTCCTCTACTCCAAGATATATATAAGGCAATAAGAAAAAGGTCATTAAGTAGATAAACACTTTTGACTACAAATCATGACTCAATTAGCCAACAATGGAAAGTCACTTCAACTTATCTATCCATTTAAGTGTATATAAATCAAGGATAATACCTTTATACAAATAACGTTACATACAAACACATGACTCACTAACTATATTTTACACACTCTAGTTAACATATTTTCAAAATTTTGAGTCATTATCACTTTGTTTGATTTGTAAATCAAATAAAAAGTGCTTACATATAGTTTTGAATAAGATTCCATCAAAAATATCTTCAACACACTAATGAACCTAAAGTTTTTGGTAATTTTCATGTCTTGTGTCACTTTGTTTTCTTTTTTCTTATCTTATCACTGATTTGATACTCACGTTTAACATGTCGAATCCAACGACTATTTCATTGTCTTCTAACCCATGTTTTTAAATATGTTTAGGTCTATTTTAGCATTATCATTCTATGGGTTGTCTTTGTATAACCCTCTTACATCAATGGTTTTGTTAGATTTCTTTTCCTTTGAATCCATCTCTCAATTGACATTGCGTTATCTTCTACCACACATTTTCTAGATATTCTACCTCCTGTCTACACTTGTAGATGTGGAAAAAATGTTGACTAGGTCTTCTCTTCCCCTTTCCATCACCATAGTGTCTCCCTTACCCATATAAAGGACCCAATAGCACCCTCAATCCTCATACCTTCCTCCTCCACCACAAATTGCATCCCTAGAACCCCAAGTTACCCTGAGCTACTCATTTCTCCTATGCATTGATCACCTTCTAACCCATTCCTCTAGATCATCTCATAAGCAATTAAACCTCATGTAAGCTTCATCTGAACCCTCAATGCTTTCCAAATAGTAGATGGTCCTAATCTTTGTACCCTATAAACCATCGTTGGGGTACTTGTATGCACTCATCATCAGTTCTTCTTAGTGGTCCTTCATCCATGGAAATTTTAGCTCAAAATCCATCTGAACTTTGTGGTTATTTTCCAAATTTTAGCGTATTGTTTCATGTATTATTTCCAATTTTTTTCCCCAATACTTTTACCCCCATTTGGCTCTAGATTTTGACGAATTCAGGACACATTGGTCCTTGTCCCTCCTCACCTATTTCCTCAGAATTTCTATGTTGGGTTTTGTGGGGACAGTACATGTACCGGAAACAAAAAATTATCTAACCACAAACCCATAACCAGCAGATCGCATCAACAACTATGCAATAGGAAAGATAGTTTAGTGAGATATACCTGGTTCTGAGGCTTGCTCGGTGACAATACCTTGTAGCTAGTGTGGTCTTCAACCACCTAGTCTTCGACGGTGTCTATGCAGCTCCTGGTGTAGACCCGGACTGTGGTTGATAGTCATCCTCTTGAGTGGTAGAAACCTCCCGCCTCTATAGATAGTCCACACGGACTATTGCGAACTCTAGTCGTCCTTTCCTAAAGGACACTAGAAGGATTCGTCCCCTTCTGTCAGTGTACTAGTCACTAACACACTCTCCCACAATCAATTACTTTTTTGTAGTTGTCTTTCCCTTGTTGTTCCTCCCTGGACAGGTAGAACTTGCTTGGGCTCTCTCGGTTACCACAACCAGAGAGGACAACAACTTTGCAGAGCAACTGATGTTTTGAGTTGTGTGTTCTGAGAATCCCCATGTACCCCTCTATTTATAGTAGAGGGTACGGTCAGGATTCCATATCTGTGTGGGAGTAGAAGGGTCTGAAATTCCCATGAACTGATTGTACTACGGAAGATGAACTGGTCGTTTCACAACTCAACTGGCCATTTGGGCAAGTGAGCCAATTGGTTCACTTTTGAACCAGTTTTTTCACTTCCCAGACTTGCCCATAATTGACTTTACTTGTTTGTTTCTAATTAATACAAATATTAATTCTTGTCCCAATCAAATTGAACAAGTGAAACAAAATTCTTTTTCTCACAAACTGGGAAACCCAACACCTACTTGATTGGTCCATGTGAATCGATCAGTTCACCCTGTGAACCAGTCGATTGGTGGTTCACTTTGTGCAAAATTCAGTCAATGCAGTTCTCAATCAATCTGATACTCTAATCAATTGGTTCAACACTTGAACTTGATTATTCTGAGTCAAGTCTATTGAATGAATGTTTAATTGAGTACCTAAACACTTTAGTAATCAATATAAACATCATTCATGGATAAACTCCTCTTTCAGTTTAATCATATGTGTGTGACCCTATAGGTTCCATTTCATGTTGGCAGTGAATGTCCATAACTAACTTATGACATCACAAGCAAAGAGTGGTTCCTAGTCGCACATCAGTGCTATCCAAGTGAAGAGGAAAGTTTGAGAAAAACTTTCAACCTACAATCTGTTATCGGTGTTACAGTGAATGTATATTCCCTTTGTCGCTGATATCCACATTGAACTTGAGGCATGGACTTGTCATCCTCTACAAATGTTCCATCCATGTTTCTTGACTCAGAGTAGACCGTCTGAGATATATGTAAGCTCAATGTCATACATTGACTCACATGCACATGGACATGCATTTCTCAATCTCACTCCTCAAGTGGCTAGGATATCACACTCCCTTAGGAGAGACAAATTCCATATATATCACTCACAGACAAATCCCCATGTGTCAATGTCACCCAATCATCATTGTTATAACAACCCATGTTTCAAAACTGCGTTTGATGATGTCAAAGTGTACCCAGCCACATGTGATGAGTGCACTGATTTAAGGTCTAAGAACCACAGTCACCACCAATACTATAAGAGATGATCCTGACTAACCAAGTGTGGTTTCCATGCATCACCCTTATGGTGGGTCTGTCTGATACACTATTCTCTAACATGTATTTGTGTGCTTGGTTTGATATCATTTATCATGACGAATGAGATTATATCATCAACCAACACACACTCTAGTCTTCTCTGTTATTGATGTCTATGGTTATTACACAATAACAACCGACTAGGGACATAACAAGAATGTATACTTTTAACATCTGTATGATCTCATTGTTCAGGTCCTTAACCTTAAGACATACGTCATTGAGTAATATAATTCTTTGGACATCTAACATGTTATATCCATATCTCAAACAGATTAAACATATAGACGAAAATTTCCTATATTATTATTCAAATCATTTACAAAGTATCCCATTACAATCATCATATGACTTGCTCTATGGGCATACATACCAACATGCTAGTCTTAAACAAAGACATCGGGCATGTTTTCCTTGTAGTCTTGTGTCTGAGTGATGTTCTTCATTACCAACAGTGGTCAACCTCAGTTGTGTAAAGAAGTCAGGCTCTCCTACATGCTCCAGGCCTAAGCCTTAGCTTTCCAGCTTTATCTTGGTGCAAGGAAGACACTAAGAACCATAGTTCCAAATGAACAGTGATTCTTATTCCAATGTAGCTGGAGAATGGACCTCTAGGACATCTGGTCAGGCGGCATGGCCCGTAGGTAAGAAACAAAGTCATCAAATGACCTTGATGCCCCTACTATCTCAATCGCACATTTTTATTGCCTGAGACTTTTTAGGTTTTTAACATGCATTTAATACATCATATGCACAACTTTGAATTGGCTCAAATGACACCTACAGATGGGTCCTTTCAATTCAATGTAATGCACACCTAGGTTATTCCATCTTTTCGATTTACATTTGGATTTGTTTTATTTTTATTTGAATATATGTAAAATTATATTTTCTTCATAGTTGATTGGTTAACATTGCAAAATATATAGAAATTGCACATGACCTCATAAAAATATGCATTGGAAAGATTTTTTGTTAAACTATCAATCTAGCATGTTTTAAAACCATATTTTTCACATATAAACCCTTCAATAATTAAACAATTGAGATTCTATGGAGTATTGTACATATCATATTATTAACAATTGTAACATGTTCTTATAGCCTAATCAAGTCAAGTAGAGTGTAGCTTAGGTGTATATCTCCAGTTAAATGGGTATGTTGTTGTGCAATCATATTTTAGTTGATTTGCATGATTATTTATATATTTAGAACACGATTTTGTTTCATGGAAGTCTTGACTATTGCAATTGATGCTTCATATTATTCATGGTTGTTGATTACTATATAATAGTGTTTTTTATTCTCACATTCACTACAAATTATTTTTGAGATCATGCATTAAAATGATTAAGGAGTTCATGTTCATTAAAAAGTAGGAGAAATACCGTCATTCTTAAAAGGGAGAAATCCCACTAGGTTATAAGAGGAAGAAATACCATTATGCCCAAGATACATGATTATGTTCATATGAATGCTAATATCAAGATTAGGATTCATGTTAAGTAATGTGAAATGTTTAAGTTCTATATGCTCTCTCTATTATGGACCTCAAGAGATCTTTGTGGGATTCCTAGCAATTATGTGATTTTAAAGAATTATGTGCCCTTAAGTGGATGACGCTATAGAGATGCATATATTTCTTATTTAGTTCTTCATGTTAAGAAATGCTTCAAGAATGCTTATGTTCAAAATGATATCAAGTTTTTCATGATATGTATACATACTTTACTTGCTTGTATAACATTTCAGTATTGTTTATTGATGTTATTATTTTCTGTTGCACGGATGGGGATGTGGTGTCCCTAGATTTGAAGCAAGTGAGGAATAGAGAAGTACACTTAAATGACTAGAAGATCTAAAGTTCATCCCAGTGGGGTTCCATCTAACTAGATGTCTAATTAATTAAGCGAGCTTTCAATTATGCCTAAGTTTATGTTTGGCCATGATTAGTCATGTTAGTTCTTAAACTTGAGGAAGATTGTTGCAGTTTCTTATCCATGAACTATGTATGTGTCATTTCAAGTCAATGCATGGTGAATGTTTGTTTATTTGCAATGTTTATTGTATTTGTGGCATACTTCCAAATCAAAGTACTCCATGTTATGAAGAACATGGGGAAGAATTCCCCTATCATGTATAAACTTACAGAGAATCAAAATGTGATATACAAGAAAATAGGCATATGGCCACTAGTAAAATCCGATTCATATGTTCTAACCCTAGGTACATGTCCTTTTCCAGGTGCTACTAAGAAATCTAACAAATACAAGGACAATATGAATGATTTAGATTAGCTCCTTTAGTGAGGTAAGTAAGCAACAAGGAAACCCTAAGACGACCTTCAAAGACGTAGTCCAAGCACCCACCAATGTTATGGGCCAGCGGCCCCATCACCCAAGACACCACAAGTTGACACTAGTAAATTTATTGAAGATAAGGTGGGACTCTTTCTTTAGAGAAGGAGAAGTTGGTGTAGTCACCAAATGTGAAGAATGGATGAGGGGTATGGAACATTCTTTCCATGATACAAACTATCTAGGGTTCAATCCACATCCCACATGCCAAAGGAAGCAACCCCTATGTGCTAGCATAATTTCCTCATCTCAAGATAGGCCAAAGCACCTACACTTACATGGGTCATGTTTGTTGAAGCCGTTCAAGATCACTATGTGTTTGAGGATATGATATAGAGGAAGGGGGAAGTACCAACCCAATATAAGTTGATGATATGACTCACACCCAATATATGATGAAGTTCCACATACTCCAAAATTATGACCATGGGTACACAAAAGGTTGTAGAGACAAGAAGTTCATCTGAGGACTCACCTTACCTTAGCTTTGTTTTTTTAGGAGGAGGTGTACGATCTCCTCAAGAATCCCTTGATTCATCTCTATAGTTGGAAGACCATTATAGAATATCAAACAAGAAGAAAGGCCCCATAGGAGAAACCAACACCCTCCTCCCAACAACCATGTAATGAAGAGAAAGGCACCTTGGTTGCGGTTGTAGTCGAACATGAGAGACCCCAGTGTCCAGCTTGCAAGAGGACTCATGTAGGACATGGGCATGCTACTATTTTGGGGAGCATGTGAACATCAAGTTCGATTGCCTTAAGATCCTAAAGAAGAATCAAAGTTATAATAGGAATAAAAATCCACCACCTAAGAGACAAGCTTAGATTTTCATGATGGATATAGAGAAAGAAGAAGAGGACCAATGTAATAAGTAATCCATGGTCATATAAATCTTTTACAAATGCTAGATGTCATATACATTCATATCTCTTTTTACACGCAAAATTATGAACCTAAAAGAAAATTTCATATTTAGTTATCACGGGGGTAAGTGAAACCTTAACGTGGTCGATAACCTAAAGGTGGGTAGAATGGTAACATTGCAAAATTTACATATATGACTAACTTAGAATTCTTAGTGGAGCTTTCATAATAAAAGTTCAATTTTTTACCTATTGCCAATATACCAAATATTAAATATTTTGTTTTAGTAATGATATAAAAGATAATGAATTTGAATGTTTCAAATACTTTATGCATTAATAAGTTTTACTTTATCTCAAAATATAAGAAAAATTGAAATTATTTTCTCTCTATTTTGTCTCCTCTATTCCAAGATATATAAAAGGTAATAAGAAAAAGTCCATTAAGTAGTTAATCACTTTTGACCACGAATCTTCACTCAATTTACCAATAATGGAAAGTCACTTCAACTTATCCATACTTTGAAATACATATATATCAAGGATAATACCTACATAGAATATAATGGTTGATAATTCTACAAAATATGAATTTGATTAGCTAGTAATATTCTAGACCCTTTAATCAATATGAGCTCACACATTAAAGGCATTATCACTTCTTTTGACCCTTTAAACTAACTAAAGGGTTTACACAAAATTTTAAACAAGAATTAATAAAACAAATACCTTAATGCACTGATAAAGCAAAAGTTTCGGGTAATTCCTTGTCATGGGCCCCTTGGCTTTTCTTTTCTCTTGTCTTCGCACTAATTCAAAGGTTGTGTTTTAATGTGCCAGATCAAACAACCATGTCATTTTCTTCTACCCCATGTTTGTACTAATTTTTTCTAATGTTTCAGTGTGATCCTTCTGTGAGCTCTTTCTCTCGCTCTTATCTTGATGGTTTTGTGATATTTCTTTTCTTTTGACACTATCTCTCTCTTTAGAACCTAACAATGCATTGCTCCTCTCTGCTCGTGATTTGTACACAAAAATCCCACTACAGCTTCTCTCCCCCTCGACACCATAGATCACCGTCACCACCACAATGTCTCCCTTACTTGTATAAAGGACCTAAAAGCACCCCTATCCCTTACACCTGAAAACTACTAGAGGGGGGGTGAATAGAGTTTTATAGATAATTTAACAATTATTGAACTCAAAACAACCACAATGAAAATATTGGACAAAGAGACACAAGGTTTAGAGTGGTTCCAACTATAGCAAATACTATAGCCGTCAATCCACTACCCGGTTGCTTACCCAACCGGGATTTGAAAAGAGATTTATTTTATTACCTCTTCAAGGAATTTACATAAAATACAATCTCTTTTCCTAAACCCTTCAAGCAGCCTTCACCTAGAAGTAATCGCCAACCTTGAAGCAGCCTTCCCTTGAAGTAGATGCACCAACTCCCGTTGCACCAGCCTTCTGAAGTAGCTTCCCTTGCGATAGCCTTCTTGAAGTAGCTTGAAGTCCCCTTCTCCACCTGAGAAGTCAACCCTCTCCAATCCGCAGCCTCCAACCCTAGGAGTAGCAAGGAGAGTACAAAAGATAAAAAGGAACAAGAAAGAAAAAAGGAAATTACAACTTATCCTTTAAGCCCAAGGCTTGATATGCCTAGATCAAGCATATAGATCTCCTAGCCAAGTGTGTGAACTTGTGATTGCTGTGGATAGGAGAATCTAGCCTATAGGACACGAAATTGAGCTAAGGAGAATGTAGACAAATGATCACAGTGCTCAAATTGCTTGCAATAGATTGCTCAAGTATGCTCAAGTGTATTCTCAAATGTAACAAGTGAATTCTAGTGTCCTATGGCTTGTCCTATTTATAGGAATGGCCTAAGTATGCTTAAGGACGTTCTAGACAACTTCTAGGGGTTTCTAAGTGCTTAACTAGCCGTTAGGTACAAAGTTGTTGCTTTAACAACGGCTAATTACTTTATTCTGCAGTTGCTGTCAGAGACCATCTCGGTCGACAAATGGTCGACCGAGACACCTACTCGGTCGAACTTTTGTCGACCGACAGGCTCTCTGGAACAAGTGATTTGCAACGTCTTTCTTCAACTACCAACTAACTTGTTTGTTGTGTCTAACGGCTACTTTGGATCTTTCTCGGTCGAGAAGATTGTCGACCGAGAGTGTCTCGGTCGAGGAGTTTGTCGACCGAGAATGATCCTGTTTCAAGGTTTCAGTTTAAGCATTAATTATATGTGTGAGTGTGCAAAGGTGATCCTAATTAAGTGGGATGACATGTCTAACTATGGTGTTTGGCTAGGGAAAATCTAACGCTTGATTTACATGAAATTCTAAGTACTTGTACATTATATATTTGTACAAGTTTTTACAACAATGGTTACATTGCATGAAAATATAAACAATTTAGCTTGTGGATTTTCCCGAGTTGCTTTGCCATCCATCTTAGTCCTGCACACTCAAGTAGCTCGTTAGATTAATAAGAATGAAATGTTTGTCATAATCAAAATAAAGGGATTTATCATAATATCCAATTTATCCAACAATCTCCCCCTTTTTGAAGATGACAAACATTTCCTAAATATGAAAGAAGTAAATATAAAGCATGTGGGTTTCATACCTAAAAATTACCTTTTGTAGCCATCTATGTTTTGCAAGTGAGTGTTGGCCAAGATGTTATGAAACTCATTTATATTTTTTATTTTTATATTCTTTCTCCCCCTTTGTCATTTCAAAAAGATATCCAAGTTGAATATTTTATTTTTCTTCTCCCCCTTAATATTATGCTCCCCCTTAAATAGATATCCTATTAGAAACATGGATTTTTGTCTAATTTATCCACAATTTGTTTCTCAATCATTTGCAAAGGATGTTAAGCCTTGAAATGAAATGAGATTCCCTTAAGCGTATGATGAATGTATATTTATTTCTCATTTATCAAAGGATGTTAAGCCCTAAATTAAATGAGAATCCTTCAAGTACAAGATACCATAATTCATAAAGTTCTTTATAATCAATGAAAAATTTCCAGCTACACATGGTGGTTACAATGTTTTTGTAAGCTTCTTCAATCAAATGGTCAAAGTTGTTTTTATGATCTCCCCCTTAGTCTTATGCTTTGCTCCCCCTTAGATAGATATCTCAAATGAAAGTTTGAGTACTAAGCAAATACTATAAAATGTTGTAGATGATCTCCATGATTTAACAAAGATGTATGCAATTTATGTCAGTCTGGAAAATAGAAACCCGGTCGGTCGACAATTGCTCGACCGACAGTGTTCTCGGTCGACTAGTGGCTCGACCGAGAATGTTTCTGGAGAATTTGTCAATTTAGCCACAATTTTAATAGTTGCCTGTTTTAATTATTACTCCCCTTATTTGTTATGTTCTACAATAATGAACTTATAATCCATATTTTTGAAAATGTCTCATATGCCAAAAAAAATAACCATTTGAATCAAGCAAAGATGGCAAACTTCATTCAATAGCATGGAAAATATTACAATCATATAGAAATGACCAATTTATCACAATCATTGTCATTACAACTAGTACAACTTTTAAAGCTGATTTTTAAATGCAAATGGTAGATCATTTTTGTAGAGTATATATATGGATATTCTAAGGGAGTAATATTGTTTTCTTATTTTTGAAATAATTTAAGGCTTCTAAGATTAATTACAATAAAATGATATCCAAATAAGCAATTTTTGTCGAAGCTTATTTTAGGTCGCCCTTGACTATGACCATAGCGCCCCTTAGTCAAGTTTTATTTTGACCAAGAGGCAAATTTTGCAGATTTTTCAGATTGAATATATTGAATATAATATCTGCATAAAATTTGAATATCAAGTTGAAGCATACTACTTAATTGGAGGCACAATTAATTATTTCAAAGATACTGCTATAGAGATTTTGTTGCAAGCAATAACATATAAATTATTTTGCTTGCTTATATATTTTCATGGATCCATGCATACAATGATAATTCCATTTTATAATTTGTATATGAATGGACCAGAAAATACTTTTACGAAAAAAATCATATGAAAATAGGAATTTTATTTTTATTTGATTTTGACTTTAAATCCTCTAGGGAACAAACTAATATTAATTTCATTTACATTTGTAATTATGTAGAGTTGAGATAGACATAGAAATATGCAACTGATGTCTTTGGTCATATCTCAACTTGATTTTGTTCATTTAGTTTGGAGGTTTTGGAACCCAAACTAACTCTACATCTTTTCTCTTATAAGGACATGAAAATGAATAGTGACCAAGGCGCAAACAGTAATGACAACATATTGAGTCAACTTCATATCTTTTTCTATGGTTGTGTCCTATGTTGTCATTGGGTGAGGATGTCCTTTTAGGTACATATATAGATTGGGTTTGTGACTTTCTCTGACTAGGTTGTTGATGAGATTTTCCTTTAGGCTTGTAACCTAGTCCCCTTCTCCCAATTTGTTGATAGGGATTATCTAGAATTTGATCAAGAATGTCATGGTTATTCAAACTACGAACTTGTTGTTGTAGCTTGGCAATCTCATCCATTCTTTTCTTAATGTCTATTTTTGCTTGGTCTAGATTTGATGATAATAAATTTCTTTCTTTAACAATAGTGTCATAATCTATATGAGTGCACAATAATGGTTGTTTTTGAAGATCGTTTACTTGAGTCTGTAAGTTTGAATTTTCAACAGAAAGGAGCTTGCAATCGGCTTCCATAGATTTTAACTTAAGATCAGAAAATTTATTTCCCTCTTTAAGATCCTCATTTTCAGATGCAAGAGCAAGAAGTTTAACATTTAGATCATCATTTTCCTTATTTGATTTCTTTAATTTCTTTTTGCACTCAACATATTTATTATGTGTTTCTTCAATAATAGCAACTAGTTCTTCTTTAGATAAATCAAAAAGACTTACCTCTTCTTCTTCTTCTTCACTAGTTGTAGAAATAAAGCATTCTTTGTGCTTATCCTCTTCCTTTGATCTCCATGGGCATCCGGTTGTTTTGTGGTTTGTTCCTAAACACCAATTGCAGTATGTAGTGGTTTTGTCCAAGCACTTTTCACCATTTCCCTCCATTCTTCAAGACCTGGTTAGGGTTCCTTGAAGCCTGCTCTGATACCAATTGAAAACTACTAGAGGAGGGGTGAATAGAGTTTTATAGATAATTTAACAATTATTGAACTCAAAACAACCACAATGAAAATATTGGACAAAGAGACACAAGGTTTAGAGTGGTTCCAACTATAGCAAATACTATAGCCGTCAATCCACTACCCGGTTGCTTACCCAACTGGGATTTGAAAAGAGATTTATTTTATTACCTCTTCAAGGAATTTACATAAAATACAATCTCTTTTCCTAAACCCTTCAAGCAGCCTTCACCTAGAAGTAATCACCAACCTTGAAGCAGCCTTCCCTTGAAGTAGATGCACCAACTCCCGTTGCACCAGCCTTCTGAAGTAGCTTCCCTTGCGATAGCCTTCTTGAAGTAGCTTGAAGTCCCCTTCTCCACCTGAGAAGTCAACCCTCTCCAATCCGCAGCCTCCAACCCTAGGAGTAGCAAGGAGAGTACAAAAGATAAAAAGGAACAAGAAAGAAAAAAGGAAATTACAACTTATCCTTTAAGCCCAAGGCTTGATATGCCTAGATCAAGCATATAGATCTCCTAGCCAAGTGTGTGAACTTGTGATTGCTGTGGATAGGAGAATCTAGCCTATAGGACACGAAATTGAGCTAAGGAGAATGTAGACAAATGATCACAGTGCTCAAATTGCTTGCAATAGATTGCTCAAGTATGCTCAAGTGTATTCTCAAATGTAACAAGTGAATTCTAGTGTCCTATGGCTTGTCCTATTTATAGGAATGGCCTAAGTATGCTTAAGGACGTTCTAGACAACTTCTAGGGGTTTCTAAGTGCTTAACTAGCCGTTAGGTACAAAGTTGTTGCTTTAACAACGGCTAATTACTTTATTCTGCAGTTGCTGTCAGAGACCATCTCGGTCGACAAATGGTCGACTGAGACACCTACTCGGTCGAACTTTTGTCGACCGACAGGCTCTCTGGAACAAGTGATTTGCAACGTCTTTCTTCAACTACCAACTAACTTGTTTGTTGTGTCTAAAGACTACTTTGGATCTTTCTCGGTCGAGAAGATTGTCGACCGAGAGTGTCTCGGTCGAGGAGTTTGTCAACCGAGAATGATCCTGTTTCAAGGTTTCAGTTTAAGCATTAATTATATGTGTGAGTGTGCAAAGGTGATCCTAATTAAGTGGGATGACATGTCTAACTATGGTGTTTGGCTAGGGAAAATCTAACGCTTGATTTACATGCAATTCTAAGTACTTGTACATTATATATTTGTACAAGTTTTTACAACAATGGTTACATTGCATGAAAATATAAACAATTTAGCTTGTGGATTTTCCCGAGTTGCTTTGCCATCCATCTTAGTCCTGCACACTCAAGTAGCTCGTTAGATTAATAAGAATGAAATGTTTGTCATAATCAAAACAAAGGGATTTATCATAACATCCAATTTATCCAACAACACCTTCCTCCTACAGACCAACTGCATCCCCAGAACCCCCAATCACCTTATAGCATCATCCCTCTCCTCTACCTCCTGAGCAAATGAACTTTCTGTAAGCTTTTTCTATGAACCATTTATGTTTTCCGAATGCTATCATTCCTTGCATTTGCCCCATGCATTGTAACCTACATCCCGTTTTCAAGGTACTCATTGGTGCTCATCTCCATCCCTTCTAGTGGCCCTTCATCTAGGATTGTGTCTTGGACTCTCTTGGCCTTTAAGGTCATTTTCCCAATATTAGCAGATGGATTACCACCATGTTCTAGTGTTTTGATTTCCTAATCCTTTTCCCATGTTTTGTGTTGGTTTTTGACAAAATCATGACACAATGGTCATTGTCCCTCCTTGTCTATTTGACTATGGTAGTCTTCAACAAAGACATCCCAACCTTTTGCTTTGTGTTGTTGTGCCTAACTGGTGTTCTGTGTTAGTGGAAGCAGTCAGCCTCGATTATGCCAAGTCAGACACTCCTACACACTCCAGGCTCGAGCCCTGGCTCACTCACTTCAACTCGATACAACAAAGCCATGAAGAACCCTAGTTCCCATTCAATGGTTTTCCTTATTTACTCTAGTTAGAGTTGGGACCACCAGGAAAGCTCACTGAGCTCCATTGGCATGAAGGGAAGAAAGAAGGTCATCAAATGACCTTGGTACCCCTAAAATCTCAATCGCACAATTTTATCGTGTGGGATTCATTGGTTTTTTAACACACCTTTGATATATCCTACATCAAACTTTGAATTGGCTCAAATGACACTTTTAATCCCATCCTTTTGAATTTATTTAATTGGATAAAATGAAAATTTTAATCTCATCCTTTTGATTTAATATAATGTGTGCTTGGGTTTTTTATCTTTTTGTTTTTCATTTACATCAGCTCTGTTTTCTTTTGAATATATGTCACCCATACAGTTTTGTGTATTTTGATTGGTCAATATTCCAAATCTATGGAAATCACAAAGGACCTTAGAAAAATATGGGAAATATACATTGGAAATATATTTATTTGAATTATCAATTTAGCCTATTATAAAACCCTATTTTCCACAGCCAAAACCTTCATTAGTTAATTGAAGAAAATTAGGGTTAATGACTAAGAACTAATGTACATATCATATCATCAACCAATGTTACAGTTTCTAAGAGACTATGCAAGTCAAGGATAATATGAATTGGGTGTATTGCTCTAGGTAAACCAGATATGATATTGTGTGCTCATATTCTAATTGATTTGAATGATTATATATCTATTAAGAACATGATTACATTTTATGGAAGTATAAGTTGCTTCAAATGATGATTCATATTATTCTTGGGTGTGGATTGATACATAATAGAGTTTATGACTATCACATTCACTAAGAGTTGTATTTAAGATCAAGTAAGAAAATGAATAAGAATTTCATGTTTATTATTAAGAGGGTGAAATCACATCATTAAAAGGGATAAATTCATTAGGTTTTAAGAAACATAAATCTCATTATGCTCAAGATCCAAGATTATGATCATGTTAATTGTGATATACCAATCACACCAACTGATATACCTCAAAACCAAATCACGTGATCAATGGCTAAACAAGAACATTACCACAAAAAAAAGGTAAATTGAAGCTGATCTCGTATAACCATCTCAAGAGAAAAGATATACATTAAGGTTCACAACATGTGCCACTTGTATCACATATCATTCCATAAAGGTATTACACCATTGTACGATGGCCATCTTTCCATAAGCATGTTACATAAAATAACATGTTCACATATACAAAGCATACATGTACAACCATGACATACTGCCAAAAACCTTCTAACGGTACACTTCTACAAACACCCCTTCTAGGACCTGAGAGTATATATAGGGACAACACATAGGACTCTACTAAAAACACTAGGAGCATGTCCAACCTTCAACATCTACTGATCTCCTTGCTGCTCTTCTACAATCACATGATCTCTACCACATATGCATCACACATGAAAAAAAATGTGCAGAACCACAAGGGTGAGACCCATGTCCCAGCGAGAGATATAAATCTCCACCAACAACTATTGTAAACACAGATTATGCTTAAGAAGAAAAGTAACATTCAGGATGAGAAGATTCGGCTAAATGAATAATTTAAAATTGATTATACAAGATAAATAGGTTAAGAAGCTACAATTGATTAGTAGAACAAGTTACACATTTAGAGAGAATATGAAGAACATGTATAACAGTTGATTTCTCTTAACGTGTTATAATACAACTAAACAGTACAAGAAACAAGGTAAGGGAAACAACCAATCTGAATTGTGTTTAGCCCTAAGTAGATATACTACACGGTTATTTACAGTTTTATTATGCCCTGAGAATTTGAGTCGTACCACCCAAATCCAACTCACCATTGCTAAGTCAAAATATGTGTCATACAAGATCTATGGAAGAGTCGGAATCCACAATCTCACCTCTACCTTCCGGTCAGTACAAGAGACACCGCAGAGACATAACAATCAACTGCCACCAATAACATATAGTCAAGACGAACACATCTTGACCGCCTAGGTATAGGTCATAGTGCTAGACACCAGGGTACAAAACCTAATTATTTTAGTTAACATATTATTTCATCATTGTTACTATCATTCATCCAATTGTGTCGGATACCTTTATATTACAACCAAAAGGATTATATATTATTATTGTATGAGAAAGTCTATATTTTATTATTTAACTCATGAAATTCATCAATTCCTTATTTATTTGAATTATGTATCAATATTCTCAATTATGGACACCTAGACCTTCTATGCACATTATTTCTCTTAACCTCATACCTTAACCAACATTTTCTCATGTGACATATTTTATTGGTCTAAAGATTAGTTATGAGAGTATTAGGTCATAATTATTTCCATGCATTTATGTTGGGGTGATTTAATCATGTATTAACATATTAGGGTTACCATTAATTACTATTAGGTATATCATCATCCTTGTTTGGCTAAACCAAAGAACTAAACTCTTTATCCTCCAAGGCATAAGAGTGGGGTCAAGAGGCTAGGTTTCGGTTCATTACAACACACCACCCCATAAAAGGATTTTGTCCTCAAAATATAATCATCCATAACTCATAACCAACTGATCTCCACCCTTTAAAAGGTTTTACATAATTAGCCAAGCTAAACAACATCTAGGTACTATAGTTACTTTTGCATGTTTTTAACTATGAATATTTTAGGGGTTTACATTTTTCACGTATCCAACTAAAAAGTCATAACCAACTAGGATTGATCTTTAGGTCCTTGTGTCCCTAACCTAACAACCCTAGAATTCATATTATCAAAACAAAAAGTAATAAGGTATAAAGGGTAGGTCCACTATACCTCTATATTATTTCACATATACATAGTCAATTCTTCATAGAGAAAACTAAGGTTTAGGGTATCTATGTTGAACTAATTCAAGGGACTCACTATCCATGCTTCACACATCTCTTATTTTTTATTTAGTTTAAGAAAACTTCGATTAAATCCATAGAAAATTTCTTTTGTACATATAATAGTATAATGAAAATAATTTTGATAATGAAACACTTTGCAATGTAAAACAAATATGCTGGCCAAAAATCAATACGATAATCAAGTCGCATTTTTTCCATAATAAGATCTCCTTATCCTACCAGTAAATCATATTCATAACATGACCCTATCCTCAAACCAATACCTCATAATATCCAAATATACATACCACCACTATGGTAGGGTAATATCACATAGGATCTAATCACATTAGGGTTTGCTCATCAGGATTCTAGTGTGAAACTCATATCAACCTTTTATAATCTCATGAAAAACATAGATCAATTCTAGGGTGAACATCTCACCTAGAGGGCAAATCTTTAAGGCAAGGGTTCTAATTAGGGATACAAAATTGAAATAGTCAAATTCTGACTACCATGGGCTTTGATACCATGTTGTAAGGAGTGGGACCCATAGGGGGTCCACTCCATACTAGAATTTGAAGAATAAAACATCCATTCCAAGCACACTCAAAAGGAATGATGGAATAGGTGTAAAATTTTCAAATCTCAATAATGGTATTCAAACAACAAAAATGTAGTAGCGAAATAAAAGTAATGACTATATTCAATTTTACAAAAGTACATCATCATCTCCCATAAAGGATTTACATGAATATTACAACAAAAGGATCTAGTAGAGGGATATCTAAACCATATCAAGTTTGTCTCCAAGCATCAACATCCTTAATCTAGGTCCATGTCAGCATACCATGTGCTCCATATCCTATATCTGGGGTTGGAAGCATACCCCAAAAAGAGGAGAAAAAGTAAAATACATCAGCAAAAAGGCCGGTATGTGAATATTAAAATATAATTGAGCAATATATGGGGCAAAAGGATTTCAAGTAAAGAATGCTTCCCATAAAAGAGTAAAGGACCACCCAAGTGGGTATCAATAGCAATGGATTTCAAACAGATGATAACAAAAGGATACTTGCCATAAATAAAACAATAAGGTTGTGCCACATAAGCACATATCATGAAATTAGGGCACAACACCCATCATCAACTTGCATGTCTGCTAAATAAGCTTAGAACTAGAACAATATAAATACAATGGAGGCCAAGCCTCATAAACTTGAAACTTTATAGAGAATGATGTACTACCATATATATATATCTATCTATATATATATATATATATATATATATATATATATATATATATATATATATATATATATATATATATATATATATATATATATATGGGCATCACCACCCGGGTATGGGGCACAAACCTCCATCCCAAAAATAATAACATAGTCACACAACCCAAAAACCAAAGAAATTGCACGACTGTAGGGCTTATGAATCACATTACATGCTTAATGTAGAGGTAAGTAAAAAGTATAGTCAGATTAAACAAGATTGCCATCACATAAATGGACAATACAAACATCCACCACATATTTGGAAAAATTAGGGTTTCTTAAAGAATAAAGCATAAGTTGGGGTCAAAAGAAAGTACAATCAAATATCATGATAAAAAGATCAAAGTAAACATAAATATTTCACATGAAATCGTGTTCTCAAAAGAAAGAGATATTGTGTAGGGTATTGTCCATAGGAGCAAGAGAAAGATAAAAGTGGCTTTATTGCTCAAAGGAATAATGGGGGACGCAAACATACCTCACTTCAGAGTGTAAACAAATCTAAAGTCAGTCCTAGGTCCAAGCCTAGTTCTCCAAGGCAACTATTAAGCATATATGTAGAATTAGGGTTAGGTTTATATTAATTATTAAAAACCCTAAAAATCATCTTTTTATTATCTATGAATTAGGTTATCAAAACCATGCCATATGGTAGGCCATATTTTTCTAAGTTCATGCCATATTTTATTTTATTTTATTGACATATATTATTAGTTATGAATTTTAGAAATTCTATCCAATTATGAAAATCCATAAAATCGCTTATTTATTAAATTGGAATTTAGAAATGGTTGGTACCATTAGGTAGATTATAATTTTTTTAATTCCAAAACAAATTTCATTTTATTTTCTGAGCTATGAATAAATTACTAAAAATTTTGGAAGCAATGACCAATTAGAATTTTCATTAAATCCAAGTGTATCATATTATCCATTTAAGAAAAACAAGGTGAGATGGCCCAATCATGGTCTGCCATCTAGGCCGGTCCCACAGCCAATAGGAGCACGATTCATCATAGAATAGGAAAAACACCAGGAGATCAAAATATGGGTTTGCCTCTAGTAAAGAAAAGTAAAGCAAAGAAAAGAAATGAGAGCAACTTTGACAATTCAATTTGTTGATTGCTCGTGACCATAGCTCACCAAGGTCAGGACATGGCAAGGATGATGGACCAAGCAGAGCCCAAAGAAGACCGAGCAAAAATGGAAACCAAGAAGTTAATAGCCCTCCTCAAACCTAGACGAACTCAAAGAGACCCCAACAGGTGCGGCAAAGCAGTTGGAAGCATTATAGAGTAACTTCTTCCATGACTGACCATGAGAAGGAAAAGAGGGAAACCAGTGAAGGAAAGAAACCAAGTGAAAGGGATACTCTTGTGATGTTTGTGGGGACTAAAGGATACCATAGAAACCAAAAGCACTTCTAAATCCTGACGAGAAGACATAGATTCAACCCTGACATCAGAAACCATATCAAAGAGGGAAACGTGAAATTCTCACCTTGGAAACCAATTGACCAGGTCATAGTATTCACGAGGACACCAATGGACAATCTGAGTCTTTTTCAGAGATCTTGAAGGTCCCACACTCTGGGTCGACTAGCCGGTTGTAGGTGATGTTAGACAGAATTTGGGAAGGTGGTGAGGGTGGATATCATAGCGCTCTGAGTTTTGGCTTAAGATCTTAGGGCTTCGAGGATGATCAGGGGATGATTACTTATATAGTTTTGGGTCTTAAGCGGCAAGGGAAGGTTTTGGTATAATAAATAGTGGAAGAACAGAAAACACCTCATCCACCCAGGTGTAGAGAAGATGAAATCCAAGAAAATTTGGGTTCAAATGATTCAGAAAGATATAAGGAGAGTGAGAAAGAGAAAGTAGAAATAGATATAGAAATGATAGAGAGAAAACATGGAGAGAAAGTCATATACACAGTTCACATGAAATAAGGAATCTGATCTAAGGTAGGAGACAAAATCATTACCCTTGGATCTGGATCTGACGTCTGAGAGGGCTAGGTGCATAAATTAAATCTAGAAACCATGGAATCTTAGTCCATCACCATATTTCTTCTCACTGTCATAGTTATATTGTCGTTGTTTTCGATCACCTAAAAAGATGTGGTGACCCACGGGTGAGGCCCATGTCCCAGCAAGAGATATAACTCTCAGCATCGCTTATTTTTTACAACAGGTTAAGTAATTAAACAATTTCAGCAGATCAAACAAGTATAACAGATAGGCTTAACAACAGTGATGATTAGATAGATACATATAGGAGAATAACAAATATCATCATTAGTGACATTTTCATCCTTTACCTTGTTAACAATATAAAAAGTTCAATAGCATGTGTGTAACTAACATCATAAGCAAGTTTAGCAACATAACATCTCTCAACATCATGAATAAGTCTAGAAGCATAAGAATAGTTAAAACCATTAGCTTGTATAATAGGTTGGGTAGATCTACTTCATAAGAAGAGATAACAACGTAAGCACAACTATATGTATAAGAATGATTAGTAGTATAAGCATCTCTAATTTCATAGGCATAGCTAGCAATATAAGCATAGCTAACAACATGTGATAACTAATGTCATAATCATATCCAACAGTGGGAGTATATCTATCAAATTAAACATGGCTACTATAAGTACACATATATAACATGAGCATGTCCACAATCATAAGCACATCTACTACCTTTTTTATGCATTAAACATCATCGCTATGTAAAGAGAACAAACAAGGGTTATCATCCCATGTGAAGCGATGTGAATATCCCTAAACAGATGTACTACATGGTTGTATTACATCTTTTATTAAGCCCTAAGGAATTTGAGGATACCACTCAAAATCTAAATGACCACTGGTAAGTCGAAATCACTACCATATAAGATCTAGGGAAGAGCCACACTCCAAGATCTTCTCCTCCCTCGATCACTATGGGTCCACAACATTGACACATAAGGTCAAGCTGCTAAAATCCTAGTTCATCCTTGGTACAGGTCACAACACTAGTGAAAGAAGGTGGGTATGCATACCCTACCATTCGAGGTACAACTGTAGTTGTCCTCCAATATCATCACATATACATTCACCGAGACACGACCGTAGCCGTTCTCAAACTGAGGGCTAGGTATGACTGCAGCCATCTCCCGAAACACTTGGATTTCGTATGACAAGCACACGGAATACTCAACAATATGCACTCCAAGTTTCCCTTAGGAATACTCATTTCACCATCTGGCAAGTTCTGACACTCAGATGGATCTATGGAATAGGATACCACATGATTAGAATTTAACTTGATTAATTATTTCCAATTGGGTGAATCAAGGTTGCATCATACAAGTGGACATTCCAACCCTAATTCATCTCTAACAAACATTGTTATGTATGAGTTTCAGAAGATATAAAATGTATGAGACATATTGTTTCTCATCCCATCATCACATGAAACTATTCACTTGTCATTCAAGAGACTACACTTTTCATCATACTATCACAGGATATAAATCCTTATCACAATATCACAAGGTATCAACCCTCATCAACATAAGAGGATTGTACCTCATTCAGGGCTCAACCATGCCCAAAGGTCATTAATATCGTCTTATCATTCCCTACAAGATCACCATTATCTTTTCATGCCTTGTTGAAAGGGTCAACACACATCATGATTCATGTGATACACAAGCTTAGCATGATATTGCATTATAGAACTAGAAATTGTTCACATGATAACATTCTAGGGTTATCTTAGCATTTTAGATAATTCTTTTATTATATCACATATAAGGAAGCTATAAGGTTGGCCATCATCATACTTATAGTGTACAAGTTTAGCATAAGAAAGCATAAATCATAAAGCTATGATGTCCACTAGTTAACACATTAGAATTACAATCATTCTTTAGAATGATCTTCCAGCATTATATTAATCAATCAAGGAAGGTTAGCATGACTAACCACCATCATTTATTTCCATTAGGGTTAGGTTTAGCAAAATAGATTACATTGAATTTATAGTTAAGGACTCATACACAAACCCTAACTCGTGGCATCCCCATACAATCATGGATGCATATGATAAAGCATCACCATCACCCTTCATACCTTCCTCATGTATGTATCCATGCATAACTAAAGGTGTAACCATCATATTTATAGCATACCAGGGTTTCAACAATAATAAAAGAATATTCCATTATACTATTAATCATTCACAAGAGGCTAATCATGTTTAATCACCATCACCGAATGGTATTAGGGTAAGGAGTAACAAGATAAGTCACGTTGATGCTACAAATCAGCATTCATACCCAAACCCTAACTCATGTCATCTCGATCTGATCATGGATACACAAGGTGAAGCATCACCATCAAATTCCACATTATCTTCAAGTATGGATCTAAACATATATCAAGGTGAAACCATCAAATTTATAGTATAATAGGTTTCAAGCACCATAAGAGATTACCCCATTATTTTATTTACCATTCAAGGGGGATATTCATAATCAATCACCATCACTTACATACATTAGGATTAGGTGTAACAAGCAATACTTTATTAGGCTTACCTATTAACTCATTATGGTGATTATAAATTATATCCACTCGAGGGTAATGGTAAGACTACAAATTTAAGAGTATTGGCCATCGAATTCTCATCATTAGAACCAAAAAATTATACTATGTACTTCATTCTAAACTATTAGATGTTGAATCATCCATTCACAACCATCAGTTGATATGTATTGGATCATATTACCAAAGAAACCATCGATTTATGGATTAATTTAAGAAATTAATGATACCTGGTTACACCATAGTGGGGTAATCTGAACCACCTTAAGTTGTGACACATTATACCACCATCATTTGATGAGGTCAATACTACCATCATTGAACACCATCGTATGTTGAGCTAAAATCGCCATTGGATCATATCATCCTTAGGGCACTATACATCAATCGTTGAGCTTCTAAAAGAGTACATAACTAAAATAAGGTGTAAACAAAGGTTAACATTAACAAATGTCTTCATAGTCCATCATTATTAGTTTCCAAAAAGGCATCTCCATCTATTCTAATATAAGGTCATGCATCAATTCATGTATAAAATTAAAAATCAGCCTAAAACACTAAGTATATGCCATCATTTGATAGGTACCTAGAACCATTGGTTAGTATGTAAGCTAGGACCAAGTATTCCTCTACCTCAAGAAGGTCATGCACATGATTTCAGGTTCATATAGAACTGGAAACTAATCAAGGAACACTATAAAATTCAAAATAGCTTTTATATGCATAGATCTTCATTTTAGAGAAAGAACATGAGTAATCAAGCTTGTAGTAAGCAATAAAAGTGAAGAGGGTAACAAAAATTTCCTCTAGGGAGAAGATCAGAGTCTAAAAAACAAGAAAATTTGAGCAAAGAAGGTGAAGAAACCTAGATTTAGGTATGAATTCGGCCTAGTACCACCTTTCTCCACAAAAGGAGCAAACCCTAGATAGAAGAAGCAAGAAAGATAAGTTCCTTGAGCTTTAGAGAAAACTTTACCATGGAACAGTAAGGTTCCTTCCAGGTAGAAGGTAGGAGGAAGAGGAACATCAAATGAAATGAAGGAGAGAAGGAGATACTTACTATTTTAGGTCAAGATCAACAAAAGGAAGTTTGCATACCCTAGATAAGAGTATATTTGAATCCTAGATTCTCCAACAAGAAGGTTGGGGTATCTTCTTCAACCTTGGAAACTCTATTCGCCCCCAAGAAGGTGAAATACGAAGTACTGGAGAGGAGGAAAAGACAAGAATCTAAAGGTTTCGTTTTTGAGCTAAAGGATAAGTATATAAGGCTCATGGATAAAGAAAGAGAAAAGCTTGAGGTGTCCTAATAACTCTCCATGTGTCCATGACCTTAAACTATTATGGATATAAAAGAAGACACACAAGTAGCTGCCCCTCCATTCATGGAGACCTTATTAAACACCATTTTTTGGATTTTCCAAGCCAATCAAATAAACCATTGGTTGATAACTCCTAAAGGTAGCTCATCCATAAAGGGGTAAACCCTAATATAACCTTGAAGCAAACACCTCCAAACCAAGGTTCAACTAGGCGCCCCATGGGCCAAAAAGATAAAGAATGATAAGGAACATCTAAGGATTATAATGAATGTGAAAATTTGCAAGTAGACCTCAGATTTGGGTAAATTGCATAAAATCCAAAATGCGCATAAAATTGCATAACTTGCACAAACAGTGTCCAAATTGGACCAAATTTGAAACTTAAGCTTATCACATGATAACAAAGCACCTCAAAAGGTTTAATTAGGTTTTAAGGACTTAATTATGATAATTAAACACGTTCAACCAATCAAGCAAGGTTAGGGGTCTCACAGCAAGAAGTTCATCGCGCTCCTCACACCCATACGAACTCAAAGAGCCCCCAGCAGGTGAAGCGAGGTGGCAGAAAGAATTGTAGAGTAACTTCTGCAATGACTGGACATGAGAAGGAAAAGAGGGAAACCATTGAATGAAATAAGACAACTGAAAGGGATACTCTTTCGATGATCATGGGGACCAGAGGAACACATAGAAACAAAAAGTGCTTCTAAAGGCTGACGGAAAGACATAGATTCAACCTCGGCATCAGAAACCATATAAAAGAGTAAAATATGAACTACTCACCTCAAGAACCAATTGAATGGGTCATAGGATTTGCGAGGACACCAATGGCCAATCTGAGTCTTTTTCAGCAATCGTGAAGGTCCCAGACTCTGGGCCAACTAGCTATTTGTAGGTGATGTTAGACGGAGTTTGGGAAGGTGGTGAGGGTGGATATCATGACACTCAATGTTTTTTCTTAAGATCCTAGGGCTTCGAGGACGATCAAGGGATGATTACTTATATATTTTTGAGTCCTAAGCAACAAGGGAAGGTTTTGATATAAGAAACATGGGAAGAGGAGAAAACCCCTCATCGACTGGGGTGCAGAGATGATGAAACTTGAAAAAACATGGGGTCAAATGGTTCGGAAAGATATAAGTAGAGTGACGAAGTGAAGAGAGGAAACAAATCTAGAAATGAGAGAGAGAGAGAAAATGTGGAGAGAAAGTCGCATACACTTTCAGACGAAATAAGAAATTTGATAGAATGTAGGACACAAAATTGCTACCCTTGGATCTGGATGTGACAGTTGAGAGGTCTAGGCACATAAATTAAATCTGGAAACCATGGAATCATAGCGTGATAACACAAAAAAAATCATTTCCTAATCTATTTTTTATAAAGTGTTGATTAAATTGTCTCTGTTTTTGTCTCTCTTCAATAGAGGGTGCAAACAAACTCCAAAATTAATGAAATTTCACACCTATAATATTTTTGGACAAGTAGAATCTAAATACGCCATTAGTTTTTTCTTTTTAAGACTCTATATATTTTATTTACTTTATTCAAAGTAATTCATATTTGCTCTTTATTAATGCATTAGACACTTCTAGAATTACCCAGTTTTGTTGAAACTTCATCCTCAAGCAAACTTAAGCATGTTAGACGCACAGTTTCCATTAGCTTTATCCCTCGGTATTAATTAATACATTATTTAATATTTTGTTCTTTAATTATACGTTCTCTCCTTAACATGTTATAACATTAAAGATTGTCCAAATTAGTAGAAAATTCACACATAGACTTGTTTTGGCATGCATATTTCAAATCTAAGATTCGTTTTCTCTTTTGGGGTCATTAAATGTTTTATTTCATATTTTAGAGGGAATCTAAGATTCCTCACACACAGACAAACTCAAAGAGCCCCGAGAAAGTGAAGCGAGGTAGCTGGAAGCATTATAGAGTAACTTCCGCCATGACTAGCCATGAGAAGGAAAAGAGGGAAACCAATGAAGGAAAGAAACCAAGTGAAAAGGATACTCTTGTGATGATCGTGGGGACCTGAGAAACCGAAAGCTCTTCTAAAGCCTAACCAAAAGACATAGATTCAACCCCAACATCAGAAACTACACAAAAGAGGGAAAGGTGAAATACTCACCTCGGGAACCAATTGACTGGGTCAAAGGTTTCACGAGGACATCAGCGGCCTATTTGAGTCTTTTCTGATGATTGTGAAGGTCCCACACTCTGGGCCTACTAGCCGATTGCAAGTGATGTCAGATAGAGTTTTGGAAGGTGGTGAGGGTGGATCTCACTGTGCTCTAAGTGTTGTATTAAGATCCTAGGGCTTCGAGGATGATCAGAGGGTGATTACTTATATAGTTTTAGGTCCTGAGTAGTGAGGGAAGATTCTGATATAAGAAACAGGGGAAGCGGAGAAAACCCCTCATCGACCACGGTGAAGAGATGATGAAACCCAAGAAAACATGGGGTCAAATGATTGAGAAAGATATAAGGAGAGTGAGGAAGAGAAAAGAGGAGATAGATATAGAAATGAAAGGGAGAAAATGTGGAGAGAAAGTCACATACATTATTCACACAAAATAAGGATTCTGATCCAAGGTAGGAGACAAACTTGCTACTGTTGGATCTAGATCTGATGGCTGAGAGGGCTAGGCGCATAAATTAAATCTGAAAACCATGGAATCTTAGAATGACAATGTGACAAAATCATTTCCTAATCCAATTTTTATAAAGTGTTGATTAAGTTCTCTCTCTTTTTCTCTCTCTTCAATAAAGGGTGCAAACAAACTCCAAAGACAATGAAATTTTACACCTAGCGTATTTTGGACATTTAGAATTTGTATATGTCATTAGTTTTTGCTTTTGAAGACTCTAGGTATTTTATTTAATTCTTTCAAAGTAATTCATGTTTTCTCTTTCTTAATGCATTAGAGACTTCTAGAATTACCCAATTTTGGTGAAAATTAATCCTCAATCAAACTTAAGCATGTAGGACATGAAATTGCCATTAATTTTATCCCATGGTATTAATTAATACATTATTAATATTTTGGGTTTTACTTATACTTTCTCTCTCCTAAACACATTAGAACATTAAAATTTGTCCAAATTAGTTGAAAATTCACACATAGACTTGTTTTGGCATGTGGATTTCCAATCTAAGATTAGTTTTCTCTTTTGTAGTCATTAAATGATTTATTTCATATTTTGAAGGAAAATCACCTCTTCTTTTCTAAATAAAATTGGTATAGTTATTATTATCCCAAAGTTGTGAAACTTGGCCTCGAAGAGAAAACAAACCAAAGAAAATGAATCTAAAGTTATCTTTCACCAATTAGTCTTCCTTTTATGAGTTTTACATAATTCACATTTATGGCCCATTATTATTTTAGTTAAGATATTATTTCATCATTGTTACTATTATTCATCCTATTGTCTCTCACTCCTTTATATTACAACCAAAAGGATTATATATTATTATTGTGTGTGAAATTATTTGTGTTTATTATCTAACTCATTAAATTCATAAATTCCTTATTTATTTGAATTATGTATCAATATTCTCTATTATGGACACCTAGTCCTTTTATGCATAATATTTTTGTTAAACTCATACCTTAACCAACATTTTTCTGGGTCATGTGTCACTACATTTTCCCATCTGACGGTCACTAGTGGTGGTTGCTACTTGAGGGTTGGTCGCTATGGTTGGTTCATGGTGATGGTCACTACATGTTATGGTGTGTTGCGGTTGCAACGTTTGATGATCCAGAAAAATTTAGTAATTGTCACATGCATCAAAGCATAGCGTCCAATAAGAGTGAGCAACGCATCTTGACCGGCATGGATCAAAACAACAATCATGAAAATAGGGAAGCATCACGACCATGCAAGGTCAAGATAACGTAGAGACCACTAGGAAACATGGCACCCCAAAGAGCTAGGATTAGGGTTATATAGACCAATCAAAACCCAAGCTCACCACCATCATGGTCATGGCAACCACATGGAATAAGAGAAACATGGTATCCGAAATAGATGTAAAACACCAATAATCTGAAACATAACCAAGGTGACAACCTCATGACGATAATGATCAGTGAAACCCTAAAATGACCATCACAAAGATCAACATAGAAAACAAGATAAGGGGAAGAAAGCAAGCATCGTATGCATGCAAACAAGAGTCAAAACCTTCATCTTCCATACGATAGCTGAATCATAAACATGGGGATAAAACCAACAATCAAGATGTTGCATGCAAGAACCATCATCTCCACCATTTGAAAGATCTTGGGTATAAGAATTTGGGTTTAGGAAAAGGAGTTAAGATATGCAAAGATCACTACATAATCATAAACCTAAATCAAGATATCATCACTAAGCAACTTAGAATCACATTTTAGAGATAGATAAATTTGCATGTAAACTTAGGTGCAACAATAGTAGAGGAGAGAGTTATATAACCTGCCTTCGGGTGAAGATCAACTCCAAGCCACAAATATCCAATATAGATAAGAAAGCCATAGCTTGGATCAACTACATGTCCAAGAAATATCATCTCAAGAGAAGAAGTACAAACCTAGGTCAAAGAAAGCTCAAAGAGAAGGGGGTATAAACCCTAGGCTGAAAAGAAAGGGGGAAAGAGGAGACCTTCTTCTCACTCAGGTACTACCATGGGAGAATCATGGACTAGACCTCTATTAGAGAGGGGTTCCTCTAGATAACAACCATGTAGAACCATGGATCATCCAAGAGAAGAAAGAGAGAGTTAGGTTTGTAAGAAAACAAAATCAAGAAGGATAAACCACTTACCAAGATCAAGGATCACCAAAGGATCAACAAAAGAGAGATGATCGAACCCTAGATCACCACATGCAAGGGTTCAGCCTCGCTCTTCAAGCTCAAGAACCTCCACTTGCACCACGAAGAACAAGGGTCGACTCCAAGCAAGAAGAGAGAAGGTCGACTCCAAGCAAGAAGAGAGAAGGAAGAGAAAGCTAAAGGGGTTAGTTGCATGTAAAAGAAGGGGTATAAATACCCAAGGGTAGGGGAGAGGTGAGAGAGATGACGTGTGAAGATACTAGAGCATATAGTGACACGTGTACCTCTAAAACTCGGCCATGGAAGCACTCAAAACATGCATGCAAGAAAGGATGATAAAACCAAAGCTAGGTAGCGACCACTTGGTCCACTACCCATCGGTCGAAGCAAAAATCACCATGGTAGGGACCATGGTTCAAGATCAAACAGTCGATACGACTAAAAACACAAGCTCAAAACTCCTTCGACCACAACAACAAGACTAATACAAGGCACAATGGTTGCTAAAATGTAAAGGATCAACATCCACCTCAACTCAAGCATCCCTACAAACCATGCAAACCCTAACTTCAACACTCATGATGCCACCTCATCAAGCAAGGTCCAACAAGGCACCTCCATGCATCATTCTCTCCAACATGATGCCAAACATAGAAGGCACATCCAAAATGTGATAAATTGCAAGATAAACCCTCAAGGGTAAATTGCAATTAGGTCCAAAACAAGCATATAAAGGCATAACTAGCTCAAACAACATCCAAATAGGAACAAGCTTAAAACATAAGCATGTCACATGTTATTAAAGCACATCACATGATTATATTAAGGTTTTAAGCATCTAATTATTCTAAGAAAGCAAGATCAAGAATAAATCTAGGTTTGGGGTCTTACAACCATAAAACCCCAACAATGATTTTGCCCCCAAAATCCTACGTGAAAAGACACATGTATTTCCTATGCATCTCATCCTACAACTCCCACGTGGCTTAATCTACACCATGGTGATGCCAAAAAAACCTTAACCAACACTATATATTTCTTCTTCAACTTCATCACCCTTCTATCAAAGATCAACACAGGACCATCCACATATGACATATCCTCCTCCAAATCAACCTCTACAGGATACACTACCAACTTGGTTTCTAGATGACACTTCCTCAACATCAAAAAATGAAAGACTGGATGTAACTTGTACAACTTGGGTGGTAACTCCAATCTTTAAGCCAACTTCCCAACACATGCCACCAGAGGGTATGGTCCCATAAACCTGGGAGCCAACTTACCCTTCTTCTCAAGCCACAACACACCTTTCCAAGGAGAGACTTTGAGGTACACCTTGTCCCCCACTTGGAACTCCAAAGTCATGTGATGAGTATTACTATAAGATCTCTACCTATCATAGGTTGCCTTCAGGTGCCATTGTATCACTTTGATCTTCTCTATTGTCTGTTGTACAAGGTCAGGGCTCCAAAAGCTGATACTCATCTATTTCATACCATCACGGTAGAGATCGACAATGTCTCCCATAGAAAGCCTCATAAGGTTCCATGTCAATTATCCTCAGGTAGTTGTTGTTGTATGTAAACTCTATCAAATTGAGATGCACATCTGAACTGCCCAAAAATTGTAGAATACAAGATCTCAATACATCCTCCAAGGTTTGAATAGTCCTCTCAGACTGACCATCTGTCTATGTGTGAAATGCCATTATAAATCTCAACTGTGTACCATCACGATGTGCAAATGCTCCCAAAAATGAATGGTAAACAGAGGACCTCTATCTGACACTATCATTACTGAGATACTATGCAAACTGACTATCTCAACAATATACACTTGTGCCAACTTCTTAGTTGTATATGTCATCTTCACGGGAAGGAAGTGCACTAACTTGGTCAAACCTGTCAACTATCACCCAAAAGGAATCATGACCCTTAGTTGTCCTAAGAAGACCAACCAAAAAGTCCATAGCGATATGATCCCATTTCCACCATGGTATAGGCAATGGTTGCAATGTTCCTATAGGCTTATGATGCTTAGCCTTAACCTACTGACATACAGGAAACTTTGCAAACTCAGCCACATCAGGCTTCAAGCTAGGTCACTAATACAAATCCTTAAAGTTATGGTACATCTTGGTGTGACCTATATGCATAGCATACATTGAAGAGTGAGCATCTTCAAGAATCAATTTCCTCAAACCACCAACATCTGGAGCAACTATCATGCCATGGAAACACATTGTCCCATCCTCAGACTCATGAAAATCAGCATGCATCTCACTAACAAACTCTTCTTGGATCTGTTGTATCATAGTATCATTACATTGTGCATCTCTTATATGTTGTCTCAATGTGGGATTCACATGTAGCTTCTCTAGCAAGCCTGCTAACAAGCAAACTTCTAACTTCACATTCTTCTGACGTAGCAACACCAAGATGTCTCTCTTCTGGCACACCAAATAACACAATTGCACCTTATCAGTAGACTACAAAGAAGACTTCTTGCTCAAAGCATCTGCCACCATGTTTGCCTTCCCTGGATAGTAGTCTATAGTGCAATCATAGTATTTGATTTATTCCATCCACTGTCACAGCCGCATATTCAACTCCTACATTGAGAAGATGTACGGAAGATTCTTGTGATTGGTGAAGATCTGACACTTCTTACCATAAATGTAGTATCTCCAAATCTTCAAAGCATTGATCACAATGGAAATCTCTAGATCATGCATCAGATAGCTCTCCTCATGTTTTTTAAGTTGTTGCAAAGCAAAAGAAATCACATTCTTATCTTGCATCAGCACACACCCCAAACTATTCTTCGCACATCACAAAATATGATATAACCTTTCCCTTACTCAGGTAGAATCAACATCGATGCATTGGTCAGGTTCTCCTTCAAGAGATGGAAAGAACACTAACACTTGTTGTCCCAAACAAACAATACATCTTTACTTGTCAGCTTTGTTAGGGGTAACACCATGGCATTGAAGTTCTTGATGAACCTCCTGTAGTAGCTTGCCATACCTAGGAAACTTTGAAAGTTTGTTAGTGTCTTCATATGCTCATATTCTAACACAGAGTAGACCTTCTTCAGATCCACATAGACTCCTCTATCATATATCATGTGCCCAACAAAAGACACCTCCTTCAGCCAGAAATCACACTTGTTGAACTTGGTGTACGACTTGTGCTGTCTAAACAATGTCAAATCATGTTGTAAATATTGTCCATGTTGTTGGATGTATCTAGAGTATATTAAGATGTCTATAAACACAAACACGAACTAATCAAGATAAGGTCAGAACACCTTGTTCATCAAGTCCATGAATGATGTTGGTGCATTGGTTAGCCCAAATAGCATACCACAAACATGTAATGACCATACCTCATCCTAAAGGTTGACTTATTTATGTCATTCACCTTGATCCGCAACTGATGGTATCCTAACCTCAGATCTATATTAGAAAATACTACAACAACTCTCAACTAATCAAACAAATATTATATCCGCATCAAAGAATACTTGTTCTTGATTGTCACCTTGTTCAATAGTCGGTAATCAATGCACAACCTCATAGATCCATCCTTTTTTTTGACAAACAACATAGGAGCACCCCAAGGGGAAGTGCTTTGTAACGACCCTGACCTGGGTTATGAGGTAACCCTATTTGTTTTGGCTAATAAAGTTTCTTATAACTTTAATATAATCCTCTAAGGTGCTTTGTTATCATGTGACACACTCATGTTTCAAGTTTGGTCCCGATTGAATGTTGTTTGAGCAATTTTCCTTTGTTTTGGACCAAAGTGCAATTTACCCAAATTCAGGGGCTATAATGCAAAATGTCACATGTTGAATATACTCCATGTGTTTTAGCATAATAATAGAGATAATGATGCTAAGTGGTGGCTTGTGGAAAGTCCAAATTCCAAGTTTGAACTTGTTTGAACAATGTTGGTACCTTGTGCACCAATTTTGGTACAAATTGTAATTTACCCAAAATGTGGGGTTGATATGCAAATTACCACCTCTATAGTTTCCCTAATCCCTCCTAGTATTATGTAGAGTATAGAGAAAGAAGGATACACCATGTTTGATTCCATTATGAGTGATGGTAATCTTGGTGGTGAAATGACCAAGAAAAGGGTTGAATATGAAAGCTTAACTTGAGTTGTATCAAGACGAAAAGCTTATATATGAGTTCCTATCAGAAAAGGAGCCTCATATCATTTTTTGAACTCTTGGAAAAGGCCATATCATGCAAAGAACCTCAAGGAGGTGAGTTGTGTCGAGTTGCAACTTCGTTAGTAAAGTTGTGACGCGTTGTGAATAAAGTGATGAATTAATTGATATATCTTATTCAAAGGGATAAGTAATGGACGAATTTGCATATCTAGATGATCCTCAACCATTTTTCAAGATAGGATAAATGTTTATGCATGTATTTACACGTGTCATCCATTCCTGGACATGTGTCACCTACTAGCTCAAAATGATGACACCTCATTTTTACCTTCCTTCATGAACAACAAGTATATATACCCCTAGTTTCACCCCTTGGTGCAATTTTGCGACCCTTACCACCCTCTTACCTTAAGGTATCGTGCATAGATCTCCTATTTCGTGAAGGGATGTTGTGGTATCATGCATGGGACCTTGGGTATCGCCCATGACAAGATCATATCGCCCAAGTAGGTGATATCGGCCAAATAGGGTGATATCGCCCATAGTGAAGTGTTTTGATCATAAGTGAGTGGCATATCATGCAAATGAGTGTCATATCATGCATGGGTGGTGTCATATCGTCCGCAAGTATTATGGTATCGTGAAAGGGTGCTAAGGAGCAATAAGGAGCTCATTCTTAACCCTAAGGTGAGGCAATGATCATCTTCAACCTTGGATTGAATCATGATTTTAGGGTTTTAATCTTCCTTTCTTTTCTTCTTCACCTATTGCTTATCCATGGAGATTCTTTGTATATAGAGGAGTTTTGAAGTTCATCTTCAACCTTACAAATGTGTATCTTTGGAGCTTATATCTTTGAAGTTGTTCTTAAGGCGGGTTATATAACTTGAACTCAACCATGTTATTATTCATCACCTAAATTGCTATACTTAATGAATTACTTTTAATTCCGAAATTTCCTGAAATAGTTGATGATATTATGAGTTATAGTAGTTTCTTATACCTGTTTACATGAACTATAATAGTTATAACTAAGTTATAGAGCTGGAATATGATGGTATCACTTTATAAAAGTGATATCGGGTGCAAGCATACAAACAAGCACCTCTAACCCGATATGGTGATGGACCTGCTCCATTAAAACGATATGAAAAAGTTAGTATATCTTCTTGAACGATATGGGGGTGTAGTATACACCTCTTTCACGATAGGGAGTCAAGTATAGACTCCATGCACGATACAAGGTCAATTGTATACTTGTAAGTTGACAAGAAACCCTAATTTGGGTAACCCGATATGAATAAAGAATAGCAATTGCTATTGCACGATATGGTAACCCAATACACAACCCTAGTTGATGTCTAGCCCGACATGGTTATGATTTGATACCTCATGCATGACATGGGTAACACATACAAACACCTCTAGTCCGATATGAATGGTGTGTATATACTTCCAACCCGATATGGTGAACATATGCACATTTCTAACCCGAGATACCTTGTAAAGGTGAGGGAAATACCCTCTTAGCAGTGATGAGTGTAACACCAAGTAATGGTGTGTCTAATACCTTGATAGGTGAAACACCTAGAGTGGTTGATAATAGACAACCTTATATTAACAATGTCTTGATCTGATATGATCCCATATCATTGATGATAGTTGGGTAATTCAAATGCATGACTTATGGCCAATACACTACATGATAAATGTGATGTGTTAGTGCATAAAGTATTAGGATGGGATATACCCTAATGCATGATAAGTTTATGAAGTTAAGTAAGTTGAAAGTAATGATGGAAGTAATACATCAAGGCATGATAAATACTACATCCAGTACCTCAAGGTTGATGCACCTTGATCGTTACGACCCATATCAGGGTTAGTCAACAAATACCTCGAATTATGTGAAACACCTCAATTAGTGTTGAATATCAAATTAAATATCATGGTTAATCAAATAAGTTAATATTTGAATCAATGGTTGAGATTGAAACGTCTGAGGTAATTAATGTTAATGTCTATGATGATAGTTAGGTTAATTAAGTTGAGTTGAGTACTCACTGTTGCAATTAGTGATTTGACCAGTTGTGACAAGCTAGTTAACATAATCTTGTGCCTTGAGAAGGTAGAGAAGTTTGTGATTGATTGGATGCAAAAGAAATCATCCAATTTGGACCCCGAGGCCATAGTTATGGCAATTTTAAGAATCCTGGACTGAAATGCAATTTTTCCAAATTGATTTGCATTAAGTGGGTCGGCTACCCTTTCCTTTGTTTTATTTCTTTACTTATCCGCCTTCTTCTTCACTCACCCGATAGAACAGGAGAAACCGCTTTGAAGCGGCGCCCGAACAGAAGCGGAAAGGGGCCGATTTTGGGGCGACCTAGGGCGATTCAATCGGCGATTGATCTTCGTCTTCCGCTCCTCTACCTTCCCTCTTCCTCTTCCCCTCTACCCCTTGCCCTAACCACGGCCAACTAAGCAGCGACTTACTAGGGCTCTGCCTAGCAGGGGCCGCCCAAGTTGCAGCAGGGCGCCGGCCATGGGCTCTCATGAGCGCTGCCAACACCTCGAATCGACAGCCCCGACTCCAACCTTGCGGTCTCAACCGGAATTCGCAGCTTCTGGCTATGTTTAGGCACCCAGTCGATGGCTCTCTTCCAACCTGAAAGTCAGTACGTTGCTGCTTGCTTGAAGCAGGTTTGGCCATGGTAGCTTGGGCACGAGCTAGCACTTGGAATCGGCGCCATCGACTTCGACCGAGAGTCGTGCAAGAATTCGTAGCCCCAGCCCAAGCTTTAGCTATCAACCAAGCTTCCCTTTCACCTAGGTGTGAAGGAGCTGCTGCTTGCAGCAGCATGCTTGATTAGAGTCAACCTGGGCGTAAAAGGTATTAAAAGAGGTAGTTCTGACTTCGGCATAAGGTCTTGATCATGAATTCGTAGTGTTAACTTAAGACTTAGCTTTTGATCGAACCATAGTTAGATTTTCATTTGGGTAAGAAGCTAGTTTCTGTTCTATTGCAGGGTCAGCATTCTGATTGGCCAAATTTGGTATGATTTGGCCGAGTTTCCTTTATAAGGAAATCAAACAGGGACTTGATCGGCCGAGTTGCCCAGTGGATCGGCCGAGTTTCCTGCTGATCGGCCGAAGTTGGTCGGCCGAGTTTCAGAAACTGAGAGGTGATCGACCAAGTTCCAAAGTGATCGGCCGGGTTTCAAGGGTGAGTTAATTGCTTCTGTATTAGTTGGTATAACTTCTAAACAGTGTAATACATACAATAGAGTATGTTAGATTCATTGGAACTTGAAATACGTAATATGCTTAATGAAAATGATGAAATTTCCTGTATTATGGTTGTAATGCATTTGTTGATTTAAAAATGGATATTTAGCATGGAAACGTGATTATATTCAAACTTTTGTGCTATTTCTTTATATCTGTTTATCTGTTCAAATTATCTGTTATTGCATGGAAATGTGATTATATTCTACAAATCTGTTATGTTATTAGAACTGCCCTACTTAGTACTGTACTTATGTTTTATTTCAATTTATAAACCTGATGAGTTGTTTAGTGATAGCTAAGTGAAATGCTATTCACTGAGTGAGTAGGCTCATACCTCTACTCAAAACATTTTCAGGTCATCAGCAGCAACAGGAATCTGAAGGATCCTTTCATCCTAACGCTTAGTCTGTAGAAGGAATATGTAGTTAATAGTTAGAGGTCTCTTAGTCCTTTCCCCTCAATCTTTGGGACAAGGTGTGGGTGAGAGAGAATGTGTATAAAGATGTAAATTAACTGTTATGCTTTATTTTATGTCGAACAATGTAATATGCTGTAGACTTTCTGTATATTGCTAGTCAGTTTAATAAAAATGCTTCCGCAGTTTGTTTAGTTTCATTTTACAACATAAATCAGATTATCCTATTAATGTCTTTTAAAATGTTTTAAAAGTCATGAGTGGTTTGGCTAGTGTATAATCCCTCCGTCGCGCCCTAATCTCGTGATTAGTGGGTAATGCGAGATCGGGGTGTTACAACTTGGTATCAGAGAATAGGTTGAGTATATAAATACTCTAAGTCAATGTCAGGGGATGATAAGAGACCAATAGGATTAAGGTTTAAGAGTTTTTCTTCTGTCTGTAATTTTCTAACAGGAAGTGTTCTGTTATACTATTATAGATGGCAGGAAAAGGATGGGGTCACGAGAACCAAGTAAAGAGTTTAAGTTGAGTCGTTAAGAATCATTAAGGTTAAAAGATAAAGTTATAAGTGAGACGAATAATAAATGATGAGTTTTAGCTCTGGAAGGTCTGAATGTTTAGATACCCTGGCCAGGTGTCTGAATACTTAGATTGACCAGTATCAAGCTACTCTGTCTGTTCTTCTGTGGATGCCCTGGCCATGTATGCAGAGGAAGGATAGGTTAGAGAGAAAACCCTAGAAATATTAGGATTAAGAGATCGGAAATTAATGTAGGAATAAGAGATTACATATAAGATGTGATTCAACTCTTGTCTATTATTGTTTATTTGATTTAAAGATCACTAGAAATGCTTTTATATGCATGAAATGAAATTTTCAGTTTGTAAAGTAAACATGATTCTTTTATATTGTTGTGTCATGAAGTGAATTGTTAAGTGTTTGTTTTCTTCGTACTAAAGTAGACCCAAATTTATGTTTAAATGAGTTTTCTCTGAGTGGATATTCATTCCACATGTTTAAGATTAATAGGGGTAGATTAATCCCGAGTAGCTCTTGGCTTCAGGACTACAGGTTCATCCTGGTCCGGCTGGCAGGATGCGTTACTGGGATCTAATGACTCCTATTAACAATAAAATAAGAGTAGACTCTGGATGAATTAGACCCGTAACATAGTGAGAATGTATATACACTAGGATGTTTTAACTATGATAAGAAGTCTAAATGTTCTTTTGTCTTGAGAATTAGGGTTTGAGAAGCATAGACCCTAATTGGCCCAAAATAGGGTTTTAATGACATATGAATACAGAATTTGATAAATAGAATGTCTCACTAAATGATTTTTTGTATTTTATGTGTAACTCTGATTTAGCTCAAATTTGTATATGATTTGGATATATAAAATGTAAACAACATTGGAAAATATCAGAATTTTTGAAGAATGTTCTGACCTGTTTATCGGCCGAGTTTCAAACTCGACCGATCACATTTTTCAGAATGATATAGCAGTGTGGTAATTGAATTTTATCTTTTTATTGGTATATCAAATTGATCTCAAATTTTAAATATGCTTGAAAAACACAATGTTAGAAACTCTACTAAATTGGCGTAATTTTTGGATGACTTTTGATCTCTACAGTGAGGGTGTCGGCCGAGTTTACAACTCGACCGAACCTGCTGCAGACTGCCATATAACAGTGCACTGTTTGATTTTTAATTATTTATCGGTAATTAGAAATGATCTAAAATTTTTACTGAAGGTCTGAAACGTCATCAGGTATAACATATAAAATTTCCAGAATTTTTGGAGCTTATGTTAACTATTTAATAAACGAATTACAGAAACTATTGTGAAAACTAAATTTTCAGCCAGTATAATTAAAGTTGAGTGTTGGGTTAATATGCTATTGACCCAAGCAGCTCAAATTGATCTATATGATCGACCACACCCGCACACAATAATTCTATGTTACTGATAAGTACCAAACCCTAGAATGATTAGAGTTGTAGTAGTTTCAGGGATATCACTAGTGATGTAACCTTGAATACTAGTATCTTTGTAAAATAAGACCTTGAGATTTGTTCTATGAAAAGTAAACTGGCTTTGATAGTGATCTAGGGTTTTGAGGTAGATAATCTGAATGGTACATGAGCAACATGTAATGACTTAGAGAAAAGAGTAAGACATAAACTTGAAATGTAACAATAAGAAAGTAGCATAGAAAGTCGAGTATTACCCGATATATGATATGAAGATAGCTGATGAAGTTCATGTTTTTAAGACATGGCGTCACCATCTTTATGATGTGATGATAGATTATCACCCTGGTAAAGAGAATGTGGTGGCTGATGCTTTCAGCAGAAAGTCAAGTTCAACAGCTAATGCATTCTCTATGACAGGTTTCAATAGAGACCTGTTAGTAGAAATGTGGGAGTTGAACTTAGACTTAGGGGTGACAACACAGAGTGGTTTGATTGCACAGATGCAAGTCAAGCCTACTTCTTATGATCAGATCAAGGAACTACTATAGGATGATAGTGAGTTAAACCAGACCATGCATGACAAAATATATATTTATGTGAATCTCAGGAGTTGTACCTCGAGATAGTGTATTGAAAGAAAAGATTCTTATGGAAGTGCGTGTATTGATGTATGCTATGCTTTCAGGAAACACTAAAATATATATTTATATGAATCTCAGGAGTTGTATTGGTGACCTGGTGTGAAAAGGATGAAGCTGAGTATGTGGTTAAAAGTAGTGTGTACCAGTAGGTTAAGGCTGAACCCTAGAAATCTACAGCTACCTTGTAATCTTTTTCTATACCTGAATAGAAATGGGAATATATCACAGTGGATTTTGTGGTAAGGTTACCCAGGACACCTAGAGGTTGTGATTTGATATGAATGATTGTGGATAGACTAATTTAGTCTGCTCGCTTTCTTCATATTAAGTCAACCTTTGATGTCTCGAAACTTGACTAAGATATACATGGATGAAATAATTAGGTTGCCTGGTAATTCAGTTTCAATCATATCTTATTGAGATCCTAAGTTCACATCTAGGTTGCAGAAACAGTTGCATCATGCTTCGGGCACAAAGTTAAGATTCAATATAACCTTTTCAACTGCAGACGGATGGCCAGTCTGAGAGAACCATTCAGACTCTTGAGTACATGCTAAGAGCATGTGTTTTGCTTTTCAGTGGAAGTTGGGAAGAACATTTAAATCTTATAGAGTTTGCTTAGTGTGAATGTTGAGTTTAGAAATACACAAACGATAATGGTACGGTTTGGGTATAAACCCGGACAATACAAAATTGGTAAATCATAAGATGCATGATTTCAAGATAATAAGATAGCATTAAAATATGCAAATAAATCTAGTTGCATGCTTCCTGTTATGTTAATATGTGTGACCTAACATTTACATGAATTGGCACATTTCTCTGAGATATTATTAGAAATTCTCAAGTACTATTAAATATTTGTGATATGATATGTAAATAACTCTTAATTGAGTTATGTGATGCATAAACCAGGAATTTGGTTAATATGCACGTTCTTTGAGAAATTTTAGATAATTGAAAAATATTACAGATGGTTTCTTATAGGTGAAGTAAATTACTCTTATTGGTGTAATAAGATGTTCAATTACATGAATTCAGTATGTATGTGCCAAAATTGATTTGAGTTTGGGATATTTATGAATTTTTAATCTGCCTGCATGCATGATATAAAGATTACTCAGTAATTACAATGATTTTGAATATACTGCTCTGCCAGTTCTATAATGATACCGTATGGTGATTTGAACTGCAATCAAACATATGAGATAACAGAAACCCTAAGAGTAGGGTGTTGCCATGTGACTAGTGAATGAGATAACCCTAAGAGTAGGGTGTTGGCATGTGATGAATGAATAAGGCAAAAGAAACCCTAAGGATAGGGTGTTCAATGAATCAAGTATTTGATATCAATTCTCAGTATGAGATGTAGTGATGTTTAACAGTTAAATTGCATGATTTTATTTTAGTACCAAATTGACATGCATTCTGTTTATTTAAGAATTTTAGTTGGTCTGCATGTATAGTATGATAATTTCTCAGTAATTACCATAAATTGAGATACTGTTATAACAGTTTTACAAAGACAATGTTTTGTGGTTTGATCTGGAATCAGATCAGATGTGACCTAGGTTGAAAGACCAATGCAGATAGTTGATCAGAGGATCAAGAAAACTCAAAATCGTGAGAAACCTTTAGAGAAGGTTTTGTGGAAAAAACCACAACTTAGAGGAAGCCACATGGGAGTTTTGGGTTAGATATGCGTAACAAGTTTCCTTTTCTCTTTTAGGAATTTGGGGACAAAATTCTTAAAAGGGAGGGAGATTGTTACGACCCATATCAGGGTTAGTCAACAAATACCTCAAATTACGTGAAACACCTCAATTAGTGTTGAATATCAAATTAAATATCATGGTTAATCAAATAAGTTAATATGTGAATCAATGGTTGAGATTGAAACGTCTGAGGTAATTAATGTTAATGTCTATGATGATCGTTAGGTTAATTAAGTTGAGTTGAGTACTCACTGTTGCAATTAGTGATTTGACCAGTTGTGACAAGATAGTTAACATAATCTTGTGCCTTGATAAGGTAGAGAAGTTTGTGATTGATTGGATGCAAAAGAAATCATCCAATTTGGACCCCCGAGGCCATAGTTATGACAATTTTAAGAATCCTGGACTGAAATGCAATTTTTCCAAATTGATTTGCATTAAGTGGGTCGGCTACCCTTTCCTTTGTTTTATTTCTTTACTTATCCACCTTCTTCTTCACTCACCCGATAGAACAGGAGCAACCTCTTTGAAGCGGCACCCGAACAGAAGCAGAAAGGGGCCGATTTTGGGGCGACCTAGGGCGATTCAATCGGCGATTGATCTTCGTCTTCCGCTCCTCTACCTTCCCTCTTCCTCTTCCCCTCTACCCTTTGCCCTAACCACGGCCAACTAAGCAGCGACTTACTAGGGCTCCGCCTAGCAGGGGCCGCCCAAGTTGCAGCAGGGCGCCGGCCATGGGCTCTCATGAGCGCTGCCAACACCTTGAATCGACAGCCCCGACTCCAACCTTGCGGTCTCAACCGGAATTCACAGCTTCTGGCTATGTTTAGGCACCCAGTCGATGGCTCTCTTCCAACCCGAAAGTCAGTACGTTGCTGCTTTCTTGAAGCAAGTTTGGCCATGGTAGCTTGGGCACGAGCTAGCACTTGGAATCGGTGCCATCGACTTTGACCGAGAGCCGTGCAAGAATTCATAGCCCCAGCCCAAGCTTTAGCTATCAACCAAGCTTCCCTTTCACCTGGGCGTGAAGGAGCTGCTGCTTGCAGCAGCATGCTTGATTAGAGTCAACCTGGGCGTAAAAGGTATTAAAAGAGGTAGTTTTGACTTCGGCATAAGGTCTTGATCATGAATTCGTAGTGTTAACTTAAGACTTAGCTTTTGATCGAACCATAGTTAGATTTTCTTTTGGGTAAGAAGCTAGTTTCTGTTCTATTGCAGGGTCAGCATTCTGATCGGCCGAATTTGGTATGATTCGGCCGAGTTTCCTTTATAAGGAAATCAAACAGGGACTTAATCGGCCGAGTTGCCCAGTGGATCGGCCGAGTTTCCTGCTGATCGGCCGAAGTTGGTCGGCCGAGTTTCAGAAACTGAGAGGTGATCGGCCGAGTTCCAAAGTGATCGGCCGAGTTTCAAGGGTGAGTAGTAGTTCATTCAGAAATCATTATTTAACTCAAATTAAATGCTTAATTGCTTCTGTATTAGTTGGTATAACTTCTAAACAGTGTAATACATACAATAGAGTATGTTAGATTCATTGGAACTTGAAATACGTAATATGCTTAATGAAAATGATGAAATTTCATGTATTATGGTTGCAATGTATTTGTTGATTTAAAAATGGATATTTAGCATGGAAACTGGATAAATGATACTGAATCATGTTTAAGGATGACAAAGGATATATATGTGCTTCGTGTGATATTCAGATTGTGCAATAAGTATGGAATGTGATTTTCCTTTTTTTAAATGGTTATATGTTAATCAGTTAATAGACTTAGGTGCCCTAACACCGTAGAACCCCTTTGACAGATCTGCTTCTTAGGGGTGAAACTCATGTTGCAACATTATCCATGCTTGTGTCATGGAGACACGAGGATAGAGAGGCAGTGTCCAACAACAACGCGTGCTTGTGTCACGGTGGCACTAGAGAAAAAAATGGGGGTTATTGCAACATTATCCGTGCTTGTGTCATGGAGGTAACCCCGTGAGACTCTCCGCCTGTGTACTCAGGTTAGAGGAGGAGTCTAGAGCACTCAGAGTAGTGCCTTGAGGCCGTAGAGCCTATGAGTCAGGCCGGAGAGCCTGGGGTCCTGTGGCAGAGCAGGGCTGGCGTCAGACTTAGCATTTCCCGGGTGTGTCGCTAAGTCTTGTACGGTGGGATCATAGTTCGCTACGGATCTTTATATGCAGGGTACACTGCATATGATTAGGGCATAATAATAATATAAATTGGTACTCATATAGGATCACAGTAAATTAAAGTATTCAAACTTTTGTGCTATTTCTTTATATCTGTTTATCTGTTCAAATTATTTGTTATTGCATGGAAATGTGATTATATTCTGCAAATCTGTTATGTTATTAGAACTGCCCTGCTTAGTACTATACTTATGCTTTATTTCAATTTATAAACCTGATGAGTTGTTTAGTGATAGCTAATTGAAATGCTATTCACTGAGCGAGTAGGCTCATACCTCTACTCAAAACATTTTCAGGTCATCAGCAGCAACAGGAATCTGAAGGATCCTTTCATCCTAACGCTTAGTCTGTAGAAGGAATATGTAGTTAGTAGTTAGAGGTCTCTTAGTCCTTTCCCCTCGATCTTTGGGACAAGGTGTGGGTGAGAGAGAATGTGTATAAAGATGTAAATTAACTGTTATGCTTTATTTTATGTCGAACAATGTAATATGTTGTAGACTTTCTGTATATTGCTAGTCAGTTTAATAAAAATGCTTCCGCAGTTTGTTTAGTTTCATTTTACAGCATAAATCAGATTATCCTATTAATGTCTTTTAAAATGTTTTAAAAGTCATGAGTGGTTTGGCTAGTGTATAATCCCTCCTTCGCGCCCTAATCTCGTGATTAGTGGGTAATGCGAGATCGGGGTGTGACATTGATGCACCTTAAATCCAATATACTTAGATGAGTAACGCATGAAGTGTGTCATGTCAATTGTTACATTGAGATGTAATACACTTTGATAAGTGTAGGATAACATACCTTGAGAAAGGGTTAAGCCAAGATAACAAAGTATGTTGTAATCAATATCCTAGAGAGGATGAGAGAGAAACTCATACTTTGTGTTGATTATCATTTAATGATAAAAGATGAGAATAGATAAGTATAATTGAATACTTATGATATTAATGTATGCTCCTAGATGTGTGGAGCGATGAATTAGGGTTTGAATTAATAATATGAACTTGAAACCCTATTCGGCTATAAAGGGAAACCCTAACCCTAATAGTTGTTGCCTAGTGAGAGGTGACAAGATGTTTAATGGCCTTGTGAGCCATGTGAATAGTTGTTGCCTAGTGAGAGGTGACAAGATGTTTAATGGCCTTGTCATCCATGTGAATAGTTGTTGCCTAGGGAGAGGTGACAAGATCTTTCATGGGCCTTGTGAGCCATGTGAATAGTTGTTTCCTAGTAAGAGGTAACCAGATGTTTATAAAAGTTTCATGTAAGAAATGATAATGTTCAAATAAACTAGGAAATGGAAACTTAGTAACATAATAATAATAATAAATGGATACAATAATAATAATGAAATCTTAACCATGCATGCTTTATGCTTATAGCCAAATAAGGGCTATATTGTTTTGAATAAACTTAAAGGAGATAAGAGGAATACTTGAATTACATAAAGGATGTCAATAAGTATGATGGCTTGGCCAAGGTTTAATACCTAGTAAAGGTGATGTGGTATTCAGTGATTATGCATAGGATTGGCATAGTCCAATGCCTGGAATAGATGCACAGGATTGACATAGTGCAATGCCTGGAATAATTTCACAGGATTGGTCATAACCCAATACCTGGAATAATTGCATAGGATTGGTAATAACCCAATACCTGGAATAATGTCACATGATTGGTCATAACCCAATACCTAGAATAATTGCACATGATTGGTAATAACCCAATACCTAGAATAATGTCACATGATTGGTCATAACCCAATACCTAGAATAATTGCACATGATTGGTAATAACCGAATGTCTGGAATAATGTCACAGGATTGGTCATAACCCAATACCTAGAATAATTGTATAGGATTGGAAATAACCCAATGTCTGGAATAATGTCACAGGATTGGTCAAAACCCAATACCTGGAATAATTGTACAGGATTGGTAACAACCCAATGTCTGGAATAATGTCACACAATTGGTAACAACCCAATACCTGGAATAATTGCACAGGATCGGTAATAACCCAATGCCTGGAATAATGTCATAGGATTGGTCATAACCCAATACCTGGAATAATTACACAGGATTGGTCATAACTCAATACCTGGAATAATTTCACAAGATTGGTAATAACCCAATGCCTGGAATAATGTCACAGGATTGGTCATAACCCAATACATGGAATAATTGCACAGGATTGGTCATAACCCAATACTTGGAATAATTGTACAGGATTGGTAATAACCCAATGCCTGGAATAATGTCACAGGATTGGTCATAACCCAATACCTGGAATAATTGCACAGGATTGGTAATAACCCGATGCCTGGAATAATGTCACAGGATTGGTCATAACCCAATGCCTGGAATGTTTGTACAGGATTGGCATAGTCCAATTCCTACAATGGTTGCACAGGATTGCATAGTCCAATGCCTGGACAAAATATGATTATGTACACTCACATGACTGGTACAATTCAATATTTGGTTAGCAGATTGGTTGAGGCCAACAGTTAGAAATGAGAATGATTCATGGATGACATACCATGATAATGAGTATCTCAGGATAAGCTTGAGATGTTGATATAGTAAGATGGATATATGATATACATGTTCTTCATATTCCTTATAAAGTGAATAGATGATTTACTGCTCTATCATAGATAGTTGCATTGCTTTAAAAGATGAGAGTGTTCTAAACTGCTTATCCTCTGCTCAATTTAATACTATTTAGATGTAACAATAACTTTGTTGGTGGAGAGTTATATCTCTTGTTGGGACAATTGTCTCACCCCGTGGGATCCACATTTTTTTAGGTGGACGTGCACGAGGGGGATTGAGACCATGTTGTAGAGAAAGAACAATAGCAGTAGGGACAGTAGTGACAGCTCAGGTTGAGTGTATTGTCTGTCATGTCTTGTATATAGAAGTCCTATGTGTCGACTCTGTACTCTCAAGTCCTTGGAGTGGTTCATACTAGTTTCATGAATGATCTGAGATTTTGTCTTGAATGCCTCAAGGTCTTATGTTACTCGAGTATGTGTTTTGATAGAGCAATTGTTATATGTTTTCCTCGAGATGAGATGAAACAATGTTGTACAATGTAAGTCATGATATGTATTAGTTTTGGATCTTTTAGTAAAAGTTTTCTGTACAAGGATCTCCTTGTAAAATGGTTTTAAATTTTAGTGACTTTTATTAATCCGATGTTTATGTTTATTCTGCTTAATTAGTGATGATTTGTTTGTCAGTTTGGCGACGGTCGTCACATGCTTGGTCTAATAAAGCCTTTCTCTAGCAGCTCTTGGAACTGGTTCTTTCGCTCTTGCATCTCAACTGGTGCCACCGTGTACAATGACTGCGCTATTGGTTGTGTAATAAGAACCAAATTGATCTCAAAATCAATCTCTCGAGGTGGGGGGCTCCGGTAAACTCATCAGGGAATATATCTTCAAAATCATGAATAATGGGAACCTCCTGAATACTAGGACTCCTCACCTTGGTATCCACTACATGTACCAGAAAAGCTTCACAACCCTGCCTCATCAGCCTCTCTTCCATCATCGCTGACACCAAACACGTCGGGACAATCTTCCTATCTCCTTGGAAGACTCATGAAACATCACTGTCAAAGAACATTGCTACCTTGGAGCTATATTCCAAGACCACCTGGTAATTCTCCAAAGTATCCATCCCAAGAATCACATCGAATATGTGCATATCAAGTGGTACAAGGTCAACTTGAATGTTGTATCCTGAGAAAGAAAGAACGCACGATGGACACATCTCCCACAACTCGATGGAACCAACCAAAGGGGTTTCTAAGTGAAGACTATCACATCTACAACTAATAGGTAATGAACAACTAGCTATCACCTCACTAGTGATAAACGAGTGTGTCATGCCTGGGTTAACCAAAATATATATAAAGTAGGAAGAAGACAAATCAAAATGAAATAACTCCATATGACCTATCATGACCTGTATATTGCCCACTCCCTATGGATGACTGATGGTGTAGAATCGAGTTGTTTCTTATTCTCGCCCCTGTCCTCTATTGTCCTTTCCAGAAGAACCAGCCTATGATGCTTGGTCACATCCTCTGCCACTGCCACTACTGAACTATTTCCATTGGGAACCCTACTAACTCTATCATGGCTGCTGGGTCACCTCATCATCCTTCATGGGAAAAAGAGTCGTGTATGCCCAGCCTGTCCGGATCTATAACAAGTCTTATCATCATACCATGGACTAGGTGGCCCTATCACCAAGACCGATGCTGTGATGCGATCTCCTACCGATCGAAAAGTTTTGCCTATGCCCTTGATTCGTGACCACTGAGATGGCACTCCAAAATTCTATTGAGGTTGAGGTGATGAAAACCTAGGCTTATTGAAGCCTCCATAAGACCACCCCTGAAACCGTGTCGGTCTCTTCTTAGTGTTAACCTCACACTTCTCTATCACTGACTGTTCTATCTATCTTATAGACTCCACAAAGGTAGAAAACCACTCTCAAGCTCCAACATAGGTATCATCGTCGTCAACTCCTTACTCAAACTCTTCTCAAACCATCTAATCCTATCCTTATCAATCATTGCCATGTGAGGACAAAACCTTAACAACTCCATGAACTTGGATTCACAATCATTGATTGTCAACTCTCCTTTCTGGATCTTCTCTAACTATGATATCTTCTCTTCCATGTATGTCTATAGAAAGTATCGACTCATAAACTCTCGCCAAAAGTCTTCCCAACTAATCACCACTCTAGGCCTCTTCTCCTCCTTAATGGCCCACTGATGGCCACCATTGCCCTTAAGTAGGTACACTACATGTTTCAACTTATCCTCTTCAGGGATATTGAGGATCTTAAAGGTCTTCTCCAGCTCTATCAGCCACATATCAACATTTTTTAGGTCTGTCGTACCCACATACTCCAACATCCCAACGTGCCATGATCTCTCAAAAGTCTTCCCAGAAACCTGGCATTCTGCATTGGGGACAACCGCCCTCGCTTGAGGTATGGGCACTCTATCTACCATATGTGAAATCATGGCCATAAATTATCCTAACATGGACTGAAAAGTTGGACTGGCCAGAGTTTTTGGGTCAACTAAGGCGCTTCAAGCACTCCATCTACTCTTTTCTGCCTCTTTTCACCACCTCCTAGTGCAACAACACTACTCTCAGCGTGATCTTTGTGTTCTCCAAGCATATCATCTTCTTCTTTTGCATAAGCAGAAGCTACAATCAAATATATTGGAAAAAGCAAGAATAGACACTAATGGTAAAACCCTTGACATGTTTTTTGGGTTAACCCTGCTTGCTTTGTCTTGATGATTTGTTTATAAATTATCTTCTTTGTGCGCTTATTTTTGTGCAAATTGCAATTTACCCAAGTTGAGGGGTTATCTTGGAATTTATCTCCTCTAGAGTGTTCCTTCTCTCTCTTGGCCTCATGAGAGATGTTGCGGTGCTTTGGGGCACTTTTTTTGAGCTCTAGCTGAGTGGTGGAATCATCTAGGGTGATTAGGGTTTTTAGGGTTTGTGTACCTTATGGGTGTAGCGACCTATGCCGTGACCCATGGGTTGTTTTCTGAATGTCGCGATTGAGACACCCCTCTAGGTGTTGTGGTCAGGAACAAGATGGTTTTGGGTGATCTTGGGTTGAGATAGTTGACTTTGTATAGAGTGTCTCAACCTAGGAGGGGTTTGGTGACCTTGTGTCGCGACCTTGTTGTGCTTGGTTTTTTGTCACGACCATGGATGGTGTTTCATGGTGGGTCATGACAGTGACCATGTTGGCTGACCTAGGTGATCGAGACCCAACATGGAGTGTATCACCATCTCTTTCAGGTGGTTTTTAAGTTGTTTCATGCTAGTTTCTTGGGTGGACAAGTGGCCCTTTGGAACCCTATCTTGTTGACACCTCACCTCTTGCCCTACCTTTCTCTTCCTTTGCTATATAAACCCTCTTCTCTCCATGCAAGTGATCTTTTAAGACATCTTCCTTATTCTTCCTTGCTTGGTCGTCCTTGAAGCTTGGTGGAGCAAGTAGGTGTTGTTCTTGGTGCCTTGAAGGAGAATCGACCTTGCATGTGGTGCTTGTGGTGACCCGTGATCATCTTCTACCTTGGTAAGTGTTTACCTTCCCTTTATGGTGTTTTCATTGGATCTTCTACCTCATCTTCTTCCCTTTTCTCAGCCTTAGACCAAGTTTTGACATGTTGGTCTTTCTTGAGAGTAAGATCCTCCTCACAAGGGGTCATAGGACATGTTTTGACAAGGCGACACCCAAATGAGGGGTAGTTTCTTCTCTCTTCTCCCCCTCTTTCTTTTGGTTCAGCCTTGAGATTCTTATCCTCTTTCCGTGGGCCATCTGTAACCATGTTGTCTTATCTTTCTTGAGGTGTTCTTGTAGATGAGGGTGGAGCTTTTGGTGGAGCTTCATTATCCTTGGGATCGTGTATTTGGAGCTTGAAACTCTTGGAGTGACCTTCTTTCATGCGGGTTATATAACTCTTAACCTTCTCTAATAATGCACCTTATTCTACATGCATGCTATTATTTTCTATCTCTAAAATGTTTCCCTAACATGATAGTAGATGATGATAGACTCTAGAACTTGGTTGATGTTGAGGTCGTGCTTGGTTTGGATGGGATCTAAAATAGTAGTTTTGTACCCAACTTTTGTGATTGTGGTGCAATGATGTTTTCCCCTATCTCTAGACTTTGGTTTTGGTTGCATGCATGATTACCAAGTGTTTTGGCATTCTATGAAGTTTGGTTCTATTTTGGTTCCAACCCAAAACATAAACAAAGACAAGGATAAGGACAATCTTTCTTAACTTGGTTCTCTCTCTTTTGTATGAGATCCCTTCTCACGGTGCTTTCATGATGCAAGTGTTAGGGTTTTGATGACCGATTTTTGGGAGACGTTTTCCTTCTTGAGGGTGGTGGTGTTCCATGTTTTTCTCTACTATTTTATTTGTGTATTATCTCTATTTTGATCTTGGTTACCTTTTCTTTGATGATGATCCTTAGTCTTGGTGGATATTTGACCCTTGGTGGTGATTCCATCTTGATATTTTTGTAGTATTGATCGAGATGATGGTTTATCATTTGGTCGAGATACTTGGCCTAACTCAGTTAGGACCTTGCTTCAGTTTCGGAAGAGATAATAGGATATTATGATGTTGATGATCTTGGCCCTTGTCACAGTAGTAAAATCCCACCTATCTTTTTTTGGTTAGGACCCATGGCATGGCTTGAGGTCGAGACAGCCTTGGTTTTGGTCGGGCTACTCCCCTTGAGGTTGGACGTTGTGACATGTTTACTTTGGGTCGGTGAAACCCTAACCCTAGTTAGTCGAGATGCCTTGCTTGTTGGGGTTGCGACATGGTTAATGGTTGAGTCGATACATGTGTTGGTATGTATGCCCTGAGAGCCAAGCAAAGGATGATTGATGGGATACATTAAGAGTGATTAGATAAAAATCAAAGGCAAGCTTCTAATTCATTCTGGTTCAGTCAGTTGTGAGATAATGACTGACAGATTGAATGTCTAGAGAATGATAGTACTCAATGACATATGCCTTCAAGTATGTGACTTGAATGATGAGATCATATGGATGTTAAGAGTTTGTACATTCTTGTTATGTCCCTAGTCGGATGTCATTGTGGAAGGTTGATAGACAACAATGAGACACAAGACTAGATTGTGTATTGGTTGATGATAGAATCTCATTAGTCATGATATAGTGATATCAAATTAAGCACATAGGTACTTGTTAGAGAACAAGTGTATCAGACAGACCCACCGTGAGAGTGACACATGGAACCATGACTTGGTAGTCACAGTCAGCTCTCACAATGATGGTGGTGAGTGTGATTCTTTGACCTAATATCACTACACTCAACACATGTCTTTGGGTACACTTTGACATCATCAAATGCAGTCTTGAAATATATATTGTTATAAAGGTGATGATTGGGTGACTTTGACACATGGGGCTTTTGAGGGGTGAGTGATAGATATGGGATTAGTCCCTCCTGAGGGAGTTTGATATCCATGGCCACTTGATGAGTAGGACTGAGAAAGGCATGTGCATGCATGTGTGAATTAATATGTGATATTGATGTCACACATATCTCATCCAGTCTGCTCTAAGATCAAGGAAGTGAATGAATGTTGAAAGGATGACTGTTCCATGCCTTGAGTTCATTCGGGATATCACTGACAAAGGAATTATACATTCACTATAACACCAGTCACGGATTGTAAGATTGAAATTTGTTCTCCAACTTTCCTTTTCACTTGGGTAGCACTGATGTGCGACTAGGCACCGCTCTTTGCTTGTGAAGTCATAAGTGTTATGGACTTTCACTGCCAACGTGAAATGGGCCTGTAGGGTCACACACATAGGATTTAACCTGGAAGAGGATTTTATCCATGAATGATGTTTAGATTGGATACTAAATGTGTTTAGTAGTTCAACTAAACATTCAATCAATTGACTTGACTCAGAATCACCAAGTTCAAGTGTTGGACTAACTGATTTGGGATAAGATTGATGGAAAACTGCATTGATTGATTTCTACACAGCCTGGACTACCAACCGACCGGTTCAAACTGTTGAACTACTCAGCTCAGGGTCAAGTGAGATGACCGGTTCAAGTTTTGAACCAATTGGTTCAGCTGGACCAAATGAGCAAGTTTGGGAAAGTTAGGTTGGTGAGAAAATATTTTCATTTCACTTGTACAATTCGATTGGGATGGTGGTAAGCATGTCAGTTGGTTGGGTTCTTTAATGGTCTTCGGTCAGTTGTTTTGGTTTGGATGGTGGTAAGCTTGTTGGGCAGAGTTGAAGGATGTCTTTTTTGTTATAGTGTTGTTTGTTTTCTTGTCTCTGGTCTTTTAGTTCTGGAGATGCAATGTGATGCAGGATTTATGTCATGTGCTTTTTTGGATCGATCCTTCTGTTGGATGATGGTTGGTTTTGGATGATGACCTTATCCTATTGGAGTGGCAGAGGTCTATCTTTTCTGGAAGGTGTGGTGATATGTCTTGTTGTTGCTCTGGCTAGAGGACCTGATCCCTATTGGGAGTGGCAGAGGTCCTAGATAGAAGGTGGTTGTTGTGCTGGAGGTTTTGATGGTTTTTTTGTTATATGTTGGTGTGTTGGCCCTTTTCTCTTTTTCTTGTCTTGGGTCTCTGGAGCTGTGATGGGTTGGAGTTGTTTTCTCCTGTTGAGGTTGTGGTCTTGCGATTAGGTAGCTTGTTGTGGTCTCTATGCTGATCCAGGTTTGAAGTTTGGATGTTGGTGTTGTAGAGTGCCTTTTTTTAGGTTTGTTTGGTTTTATCATTCTCGGTTTTTCTTGGTTTTGGAGGGAGGAGCTTATCTTTTAGAGTGGTAAAGCTCTCATCCTTTTACAGTATATTTTGGAGTTCTTCAGGCAGGGTTTGTGAAACATCCCTTTTCGGATGGTGAGGAAGGGTTGATCTCTTGGTGCTCTGATATGATCATGGTTCAGTGGATTTTATATCTGACCTTGATGTTCTCGGGGATGTTGTTTCATTTTGAAGGTTCTGGCTGTTTTTTTTCTTGAGTGTTGCTGAGTTCTTTTCAAGAGTACTTATTTTGTTGGGTTTATAGTGGTTTGGATGTATAGATAGATATGTTTTTTTGGTTGTTGGGTTTGGGGTATTGATGTAAAGATAGTGTTCCTTTTTAGTTGGCTCTCGATTGAGATCTAGCAAGTTATGTTCTTAAAAACAAAATTGAAAAAAAAGCAACAGGAGTTTTGACTGATCAAAAAAACAATTCGATTGGGATAAGTATTGATCTTTGGATTAATTGGAAATGAAAAGAGGAAAGTCAATTGGGGACTGCTCTAGGAAGTGAAATGATCGGTTCATGAATGAACTGATCGGTTCAGCTCCCCAAATGACCGGTTCATGAGATGACCCAATCGGTTCAGTCCCCAAACGATCAGTTTGTTTGTGAAACGACCGGTTCACCTGCCACAGTGTATCAATTCATGGAAATTTCGGACCCTTCTACTCCTGCTTTAGTCTTGCATTGCTCGAGGCTGAGAACCCTGACCTTAACCCCTCCTATATATAGAGGGGTACTGGGGGCTTCTTAAAACATAACTCAGAACATCAGTTGCTCTATAAAGTTGTCATCTCTGATTGTGGTAACCAAGAGAGCCCAAGCAAGTGCTACCCGACTAGGGAGGCATAGTAAGGGAAAGACAACTGGTGGCGGGAGAGCACGTCGATGACTAGTATACTGACAGAAGGGGACGAATCATTCCAATGTCATGTAGATAAGACAATTGGAGTTCTCGATGGTCTGTGTGGACTACTACAGAGGCGGGAGATTTCTACCGCTCAGAGGACAACTGTCAATCCATCAGTCCAGGTGTGACCAGGAGCCGTCAGTCTGGGTGCGACCAGGAGTTGCACAGACACTGTCCAAGAACGGAGGTGAAGATCGTCCTAGCCACGAGGTAATGTCGCCAAGCAAGCCTTGGGACAAGAAATGCCTCTACAAACCATCCTTCCTACCGTATAGATGTTGATGAGATCTCTTTGGGTTTGGGTTTGAGGATAAAACTTTGTTTCCGCTACCATCTCTGCCCCCCCTAAGAACCAATAGTGGTATCAGAGCCACATCAACATTCTATACTTTAGGATAATTGATATGATCGATTTTTGGTTTGTCTCCTTTTATTTATTACATACGATGTGAATAATTAATTAACTTTATGCATGTCCAATATAAATCCACAATTCCCTACATATACATATATGATATGCTATATAAATGCATTCGATATGCATCGCCCTTAAACGGTTTCTGTGGTGATTGTAGTGTGATTGTGTCCATAAACCCTAAATCTGTGTGTGGTTGATTATTGGTGCTTGCTTCTCGGTTTGTGCACTGATTCCCTATCTCATATTCCTGATGTAACTCAAGATAACTCGAGAATTGTTTCCTACCTTTGCTCCCCCCAATTGTAACTCGGGGTTTCCCAATGCAATTGTAAATAGGATTAGTTTATTTCCTATTATGTCAAAGAACGGCAGACACCTGGAGGATCGAGACGATCGTCTAGGGTGTGATACAATCGGTTGGTGGACCAAGGTGGCCAATTCATGGAGCGAGACGGGCGGGTGGCAACCTGAGGAGATGCACGATGACCAGTGAATCGATCAGTTGGAGGCGCCAGTCGATCGTCTGGTGGCACCCAACCTACCGGCCTAATGGCGAGTCGATCAATCATGCAGATGAGTTGATCAAAACCCAAAACGACAAAGCATAGAGTTCATCTTGTACAAGTTGCATGTGATGTGGACCTAGATGACTGTGATTCCTCTTGGCTCGAGGAATCACATTAGGATGACCATAATCATCACTTTTATCATTTCGAATGTTTTCTGTGTGATATAGCATGTATATGATATGTACTATATATTGTGGTGATTGGATATGTATATGTACCTATAAAACCAAATCCCTCAATAAATATTAAGTCTTAGATGCCTTCCATTAGCGGCACACATGAAAAACTTGATCGACCAAGTGTAGGCTAAGCCAAAGTGTGGTGTGTCGTCTATCTCGTGGAAGTGTGATGGTGGACATGTAGGATCTGCCAAATCAGGGTGCATGTTCATCGTGTCGGCTTTTGGGTTAGACTTAACTGGTGATTCTTAGAGAGTCTAAGCTACAGAGGCACAGGAATGACCATGGAAAAGAGTTGTGAATGGCATCCATATGAGAGTTGCATAGGATGCAATTGGCAAGTGTTGCCTACCTAAATAATCTATATTGTGGGCGATCAGCCAAACCTGACTCATGATTGGATGAAATATGGATCTTGGACCCAATAGAAGGTTGTACACTGCAATCTTTCAAATTTATGGTGAGGGTTGTCAATTTGAATCAAAATAGTGCGAGTGATAATTAATTGAAGACCTAATTATATCATAAAATTTTTCAAATCAATCAAATAAGTCAAAAATGAGTTTTTGGACTAAATTGCATATATTTCCTTTTGTAATACAAATGGCCACCAACAATAATCACTTTATTTGCGATCGGTCCTTGAGACAAACAAATTAAATGGGAATAATTCCACGACTGGTTAGGACGTTGAGAAGTGTTCTCAATCGAAGAGTGAAATCTCTAAATCCTAGTTATACCATAATCATATGAACTCACTCCCACCACAGCAAAGGCTGAAAGGGATGCTTACTGGAAGCATTCTAAGGATGTCATTGATGTGTAGTGCTTGAATGTTGCATTCTCTGAACTATGAGTTGTAGAGACAACATGAGACATATGATGTCTCTAAGGCACTTTCCTAGTATGTCATGATAGAAGGAGATTCAGTTGGTTCTCACACACTCAATGTGATTGGGTATGTGGAAAACCTGACTAGAACTGGGATTCCCTCAGAGCCAAGAGTTGGCTACTGATATGATACTGCAAGCGTTGCGAGAATCATACAATTCATGATGAACTACAACATGAACAACTTTGACAAGCCGTTGACAGAGTTGTTGGACATGTTGAGGAAATTAGAGACATAGATGAAGAAAGACAAACCCTAATCTTTGATGTAATCAATGAAGGGTAAGTCTAAAAGGCAAGGTCACGGGCAAAGCAAAGAAGTGTTCTGATGCTAGCCAGCAACCCAAGCCGTCTTCAGCCTCAAGGCATATGTGAAGGGTGAACGAGGGAGGAGAAATTTCCCTCTATATATGAAGAACAAAAGAAGATGAAGGAGGGGATAGAGATCTCCACCGTAGGTACCATGAAATAAACACTTCTTTATTTGAGGTATATGATACCAAGATGAAGATCTGACATATATGATATGCAAGATCTAAAAGGAAGTGATGGCCTTTGTGAAAGGACCAAGAAAGAGCACTCATCATTAGAGCAAGTGTTGCTGCCATAGATAGGAGTACCTTTCAGTTTATTTCAACCTAAAGGCACAAAATAGAGTTGAGAACTACTATTTTTGTCTGCCAATAGAAACACTTTGTTGTTGCATCTTGTAGTGACAAGATGGCTATCAATATAGTTGATGTTTCAATTTCAAAGATATGATCTTTGTGGCAATGCTTTTCTTTATCTTATGGTACTTGGTATGCATAAGATAAAATGATACCTAAAAGTTATTGATAACTCAAATAATTAGCATGATCATGAGAAATTCATCTCTAGTTTCCATGTTGATGGATAAGCTAGATTCTTTTGGTTGTGAACCATTAAGAGATATGAATATCTTGGACATGATAAATCAATCTTTACTAGTGGTAGTGGGAGAATGATTATCCTATTAGGTATAATACATATGATGTATTTACATACCTATTGGAGAAAATGCTAATACTTCAAATGGTGTTTAGTAAAATACCAATATGAATATCTTGAAGTGTTCAAGAAGATCATGAATGAAGTACAAATTTGGTAGAAGTAGTAATTCTTGATGTGATCAATGACTGAGATACTTAAACCAAATGTTTGAGAACATTATGAGTGATTATGATAGTGTATCATAGAGAACTCATGATTAAGGCATATAGTGATGTCTAAATCAAAAAGGGAGTCATACTCTAAGGAGTTAGAGGATGATTATCAAATAACTAAATTCTTATTAAAATAGAGAATACCTTACACTAATAAAGGATATTAAGAATCACAAAGTGTTGTGAGTTCTCAAATTCCTTAACAGATACACCTCAAATATCTATATGATGAGTTGGTCATATGATGAGTCAACAATGTAGATGATGTTGAGGAACCAAATTTTGAGTTATGGTTTATGACCATAAGATCCTAAATGACTTCCATGTGAACCATAAGGTATGACCTTAGTGGTAGCACCCATTTGGATAAAATCCATAAGTGTGAATGAGTCTTAAGCGTTAAGACACATGGATAACATTTTGAGAAGGATCAAGCTTGTTGATTGAAACTTAATGACTAAGAGATTTGGCATACGGATACTAAAATTGCATTTCTATGAGGAATAAAACAAGGATGTGTACGTGACACAACCTATAAGGTTTATGAATCCATTAATGCAAATGAAGTCTATAAGTTACAATGAACTAATCAATGTGATTAATTGAGTACAAGAAACTCAGAGCTGGGATCTTTACTTTGGTGATGTAATCAGAGGGTTTGACTGATATGACAAAGATAGAGATGTTTCCTATGTGATAGGAACAGAGACCTATAGAGATAGTTCTCAAAAATCTCTTAACCTGTAAAAGAGAGAGCATACATTGGCAATCTGTACTGAAGGGTTCAGTGTGCACAGATTCAGTCGGAGAAAACTTGTCCATGTTACATGGAGTGAGTATCCCAGAGCCAAGTGTCCCAATTATTATGAAGAATGGGAACACAAAGAATAGATATGGATCTATCATATATGTAATCATCATGTTATCTTGCATGTATGGACATAGAAAGAATAATTTGCATTTATCATCTTGTATGTAGGACATGACAATATGATATGATCATCATGATAACTCGTATGTGGGACATGACGAGTGGATGTCTGTCTAGTTATAGTAAGGGTTACTGGAATACCATGAGAACTTGCTAAGTACTTGAGAAGTACTAGTTCTATGGAAATAAGGAAGGATTCACTGTAAAGATCTACACGGATGCAAACTTCCGAAAAGGACAAAAAATTTATCGCAAAACATTTATGGGATATATAAAAGTGAATGTGTGTTGAAAAATGGAAACGTTCCAATAAAGTCGTGTTAAAAGGAAATGCCAAGTATCCGTGTGTTAGAGAACTGCAGTGGATACTATATGGATCTGGGAGTTCATAAAGATGAACTTATAGGTATTTTGATCATTGATGACAAGGAGTGCTTGGTCATAAAATGAGGCTAAAGGTTAGAAAAGGAATATTGGATCGCATATTACGGCAACTCCATCTCATACATATGACGTACAGTGAAGAGATGTGAGACATGCAATAATACCAACTTAGGCAAAGTGTTTCCATAACTCACTGTGTTAGCACTAGAGCACAGTAACATGTGGGACATGTTTGGAGATCACTAAGAATATGATTCAAGGGTGATTGGATCACAGTGCAAGTGGGAGTCTGTTGGTATGTATGCCCTGAGAGCCAATTAAAGGATGATTGGTGTGATACATTAAGATTGATTAGATAAAAATCAAAGGCAAGCTTCCAATTCATTCTGGTTCATTCATTTGTGAGATAATGATAGAACATATTGAATGTCTAGAGAATGACAGTACTCAATGACGTATGCCTTCAAGTACGTGACTTGAACAATGAGAATATACAAATGTTAAGAGTTTGTACATTCTTGTTATGTCCCTAGTCGGATGTCATTGTGGAAGGTTGATAGACAACAATGACACACAAGACTAGATTGTGTATTGGTTGATGACAGAATCTCATTAGTCATGATATAGTGATATCAAACCAAGCACATAGATACTTGTTAGAGAACAAGTGTATCAGACAGACCCACCGTGAGAGTGACACATGAAACCATGACTTGGTAGTCACAGTCAGCTCTCACAGTGACGGTGGTGAGTGTGATTCTTTGACCTAAAATCACTACACTCAACACATGTTGTTGGGTACACTTTGACATCATCAAACGCAGTCCTGAAATATAGATTGTTATAAAGGTGATGATTGGGTGACTTTGACACATGGGGCTTTTGAGGGGTGAGTGATAGATATGGGATTAGTCCCTCCTGAGGGAGTTTGATGTCCATGGTTACTTGATGAGTAGGACTGAGAAAGGCATGCGCATGCATGTCTGAATCAATATGTGATATTTATGTCACACATATCTCATCCAGTCTTCTCTGAGATCAAGGAAGTGAATGAACGTTGAAAGGATGACTATTCCATGCCTTGAGTTCATTTGATATCAGTGACAAAGGAATTATACATTAACTATAACACCAGTCATGGATTGTAGGATTGAAAGTTGTTCCCCAACTTTCCTTTTCACTTGGGTAGCACTGATGTGCGACTAGGCACCGCTCTTTGCTTGTGAAGTCATAAGTGTTATGGACTTTCACTGCCAACGTGAAATGGGCCTGCATGGTCACACACATAGGATTTAACCTGGAAGAGGAGTTTATCCACAAATGATGTTTAGATTGGTTACTAAATGTGTTTAGTAGTTCAATTAAACATTCAATCAATTGTCTTTGCTAAGAATCGCCAAGTTCAAGTGTTGGACTAACTGATTTGGGTGTCAGATTGATTGAAAACTGCATTGACTGATTTATGCACAACCTGGACTGCCAACCGACTGGTTCAAACTATTGAACCGATTGGCTCAGGGTCAAGTGAGACGACCAGTTCAAGTGTTGAACTGATCGGTTAAGCTAGATCAAACGAGCCAGTTTGGGAAAGTTAGGTTGGTGAGAAAATATTTTCATTTCACTTGTACAATTCGATTGGGACATATTGATCTTTGGATTAATTAGAAATGGAAAGAGGAAATTCAATTGGGAACTGCCCTGGGAAGTGAAACGACCAGTTCATGAATGAATCAATCAGTTCATCTCCCCAAACAACTGTTTCATGAGATGAACTGATCGGTTCAGTCCCCAAATGATCGGTTTGTTTATGAAACGACTGGTTCACCTGCCACAATGTATCAATTCATGGAAATTCTGGACCCTTCTAGTCCTGGTTTAGTCCTGCATTGCCCGGGGCTGAGAACCATGACCCTAACCCCTCCTATATATAGAGGGGTACTGAGGGCTTCTCAAAACACAACTCAGAACATTAGTTGCTCTGCAAAGTTAACCTCTCTGGTTGTGGTATCTGAGAGAGCCCAAACAAGTTCTACCCGACTAGTGAGGCAGAGTGAGGGAAAGACAACTGTAGGATGAGAACTGGTGGTGGGAGAGCATGTCAGTGACTAGTACGTCGATAGAAGGGGATGACTCCTTCTAGTGTCCTATAGACAGGATGACTGGAGTTCTCAGTGGTCCGTGTGGACTACTATAGAGGCGGGATATTTCTGCCCCTCAGAGGACAGTTGTTAATCTGTAAGTCCGGGTGCGATCGGGAGCCATCAATCTGGGTGTGACCAGGAGCTGCACAGACACCATCCAAGAATGGAGGTGAAGACCGCACTAACCACAAGGTAACATCACCAAGAAAGCCTCGGGACAAGGTACGCCTCTACAAACCATCCTTCCTACCATATAGATGTTGATGAGATCTCTTTGGGTTCTGTGTTTGGGGAGAAAATTTTATTTCCGCTGCCATCTCTGCCCCCCCTAAAACCCAACAACATGTTCCTCCCTGGTGTGTCACGATCGCAACATCATGGTGTTGGTCATGGTTGAGCCACCATAGATGGTTGATGGTCGCGACCCATGTTGGTGGGTGGTCGTGACACACAACTCTGGGACGGTTGAGGCACATGCTTGAGTACTTAATCAATGCACATCTATGACAAATGTATAAGCCACATGTAGTGTTGTGTGGATAGTTGTTTTCTTAACCCTAAAGTGTTCCAAGAATATGGAAGATGCCATATCTAGAGTTTCATGATTTGATGTATCTACAAAATCCTAATCGGATGACCATGGAGCCCTAACCATAATGATGAGTTATGTGACACAGTTGCTTTCTCTCCCTTAAGATAATTGTATTTCTATAATGCTTTCTCTTTCTCTTGTTTATAAGCCCCTAACCTTGCAGGTGATATGCATTCCATGGTTTGAGTATTCTATGGTGGTGATTGTATGATACAATGTGGTGCTTATGCACATTGATGAGGCATAATGTGATGAAGCACATGCATGGTTTAATGTGAGAGGTCATATGACCTGGCGATGGCTTGATGCCTTGAGAGGTGATATCCTCAAGTTTTGTGATTAAGGGATTGGTATCCCACAGTGATTTGTAACATTGGTGTTGACCTTGTTAATGGCAGAGATTTTAGTATCATGTGGTGATTGTGCGACAAGTTCACACCTTGTAAGTTTATATCTTCTACAGTTGCAATGTACCCTCATATCTTGTTGAATTTTTTTTGCCTTTATACGTTGTAACTTGATTGATGCTAAAAGTCACCCAATTGGCTAACTAATAAAGTGGAACACTAATCATGCAGGTGTCATGTTCCGTTGATCCTTTCTAGTTCAGCTCTAATTATTGGATTGGTGAAATGAGTGTAACTCAAAGAGCATAATTTTTAATATGCAGGGGTGCAAGTAGAGGTATCTCCTTGCATTCACAATTACAGGTTATGTGATATAGTCATGCATGAGCCGATCTATTTTTGATATGGATGGCCATGTGTGAGCCACTTCAACCATGTGTGAGCATGTTCTTCTATCATTCTTACCTATACCAAGGTGGTCTAGGCGTTTTATATATGGGAGGCCATGTGTGAGTCGATCCTTCTGTTGACTATATGTCACTTTTTGTAGTTGACTCATATGTATTTGCAGTGTTTTCTTTTGTGCTGAATAAGAGGTGTGGAGAGTTTGTGGATTCTGACTCTTACACTTGACCTTATATGGCACTGATTTGGACATAGCAGTGGTCGGTTGGATTTGGGTGGTATGACTAAAATTTTTAGGACAATAATAAAAGATGTAACATAGTCATATAGTATATATCCTGCTTAGGGTTAAATATGAATAACACTGGTTGAACCCCTTTTCCTTATCTTTTTACTGATTTCTTGAATTATAAGATGGTAAGAGAATTTGACTGTTATACATGTTCTTCATATTCCTTTTCAGAATATAACTTGATCTGCTATTTAGTGGTAGTTGCCTAGTCTTGTTAAATCGGCTTCATCTGTTGAGTACATATCATTTAGTTGAATATGATCTACCTTCTTAGTATATTGTTTTATCTGCTTCGCTTATTTGTGCTTTAATAGATGTTGGGAGAGAGTTATATCTCTCACTGGGATGTTTGGTCTCACTCTGTGGGTTTCCACATCTCTTATGTGATCGCCTATAAGAAAGTAGAGATCATGTTGTTGATGTTGAGCAGTAAGAGAACTAGTAGTTGTTACAGGGTTGGATATGCTACTTTTGTATAGAAGTAGAGTCCTATGTGTCATCCATGTAAACCTTAGGCCCTAGGGGAGAATTTTGTTGTATGTATCGTTATGAGGTTTTGGCTTTATGTTCGTTGTTATATAGAGATGGCATTTATGTATATGAACAAGTTACCTTGGGTGACATGATGTGGCTTGAGCCAATGAATGGTATCTTCTATTATGTTTGGGCAGGTGATATATAATATCGGTGGCCTTTGCGGACTCATGTGCAATATGTTGCAACTCTTATGGTTATATGAAATTAGTTTTAATTTCTTGTGCTTTATGATAACATGCATGTTTAGTTTTGATTCCACAGTTTGGTTTTGAGTTATCTCACTTGTGGTGTTGGGCATCACAAGTTAGGTTGATATTAGAGCTTTAGGTTTTTTGAGTCTACAGGAACATAGGACTAGGGTTGTATCTGATCTAGTTTGTCTTATGGTCATTTCTGCTTATGTAGAAGAAGAAGAAGAAGAGTTGAAAAGATGGCTAGAGAACACGTTGCTGAGAGTGGTGTTGTTGTACCATGTGGAGGTGTAGTGAGGCAAGTTGTTGATGGGAGGACACCTGAAGTGCCCTAGTTTGACCCAACTATGATAGAAAACCCTACCTATCAGCCTATGTTTGGGCACTTTATGGCCACGATTACACATATGGAGGATAGAATGCCCATTCCTCAAACGAGAGCAGTAGTCCCAAATGTGGAATCCTCGGGCTCTGGGAAGACCTTCAAGAGGTTGAGATGTCTCGAAGCTGTAGAATATGTTGGTATTGTGGATCCAGTGGATGTGGATCTCTAGTGAACAAAGCTGGAGAAGGCTTTTAAGATCCTTATCATCCCTAAAGACGATAAGGTGAAGCATGCAGTGGACCTTCTGAAGGGAAGTGATGGCCATTGGTAGGCCATTGAGGAAGATAAACAACCACGAGTTGGGTCAGTTGGGAGGAGTTCAGGTGGGAGTTTTTCAATAGGTACTTCCTATGTACCTATCTTAATGAGAAGATCGCTCAGTTTGAGAAGATCAGGAAAGGACCCATGACGATCAATGAGTATGAGGTGAGATTCATAGAGTTGTTGAGGTTCTGTCTTCACATGGATGAAACATATGAGGAGAGGATTACACATTTTGAGAAGGGTCTGAATGGTGAACTGATAGTTTTGGCAGCACTTGAGAATCATTAGAAGTTTACAATGTCTATGGAGTCTTTCAGGAGGATTTAACGGTCAGTGGTTGAGGAACGGGAGACGAGTGCCAGAAGAGGCATGTGTAGTACCAGGGGAAGTCATATGGAGGCTTTATGAATCCTAGGTTTTTTGCACCACCATCTCAGCAGAGGTCCAATGCACAGACTCAGTGGTCACCTAGCAGAGGCAGAGGCCACAATTTTCCATCAGATTGAGCCACCAATGCAGCGTCAGTATAAGTGACAGGGACATCAAGGCCATGGTATGAGATTAGAGCATGCTACAAGTGTGGCCAAGTCAGGCATACCAAGCAGTTTTATTCCATGAAGGATGATAATGTGTCCCAGCATTCCAGGTAGAGCTAGTAGGGCTCATAGAGACAATAGTACAATAGTGGATGAGGACAAGGATGTGGACATGCATCACAGGATGGTTCTTTAGGACATGCCAGTAGGGGATGGGGACGTCAGGAGGTGACTGGTAGATTATATGCCATGAGTCATCCAGAAGGAGTGGTCAACCCACAAGTAGTGAAAGATGTGAGTTATTTCATTCTGATTTGTCTTCTTCTTGTTTTATATTTGTTCTAGTTGATCCGGGTGTGATCCACTCTTTTAACACTCGTGAAGTGATTGCTAGTAGCTCTTTGCCTATTAGACATAGATGCAATAGCCTTCATTTAGAAACCCCTTTGGTTGGTTCCATAGAGTTGCGGGAGGCGTGTCATTCATGTGTCCTTTCATTTTAAGGACATAGCATTCAAGTGGATCTCATATCGCTTGACATGCATGGATTCGATGTGATCCTTGGAATGGATACCTTGGAGAAGTACCATGTGGTATTAGACGTTGGTGCCAAGGTGGCAATATTTCGGGATGGCGATGAGACGTGGATCTTCCAAGGAGATAGGAAGATTCTTTCAACATGTCTGGTGTCACCAATAGTGGCGGAGAAGTTGATGAGGCAAGGTTGTGACGTGTTTTTGGCACATGTGAGGGATACTAAGGTGAGGAATCCTTGTAGACAGGAGGTACCATTTGTCTTTGAGTTTGATGACATGTTTCTAGAGGAGTTTCTAGGTGCTCCCCTACCTTGAGAGATTGATTTTGAGATCAATCTAGTCTCAGATAACCCAGCTGATAGCTCAGACACCATATAGGATGGCGCCAGCTGAGATGGAAGAGTTGAAGAGACGCTTACAAGAGCTGCTCGAGAAGGGTTTTATCAGATCAAGCATGTCACTATAGGGTGCTCCAGTGTTGTTTGTGAAGAAGAAAGATGGATCTATGAGGTTGTTCATAGACTACAGACAGCTGAACAAGGTGATGATAAAGAACAAGTGCCCCTTGTTACAGATTGATGGCCTATTTGACCAGTTTCAAGGAGACATAGTATTCTCCAAGATAGATCTGAGATTGGGATACCATCAGTTGTGAATAAAGGAGGATGAAATGCCTAAGTTAGTGTTTAGCACTCGGTATGGTCATTATGAGTTTGTGGTTATGCCATTTGGGCTAACCAATGCACTGAAAGTGTTTATGGATCTAATGAACATGGTGTTTAGACCTTATCTGGACCAATTCATCATAGTGTTTATAAATGATATCCTACTCTATGCTAGGGGAAGCTAGTAGGATAAGAAACATATTTGACAAGCATTGGCCATGTTGAGGCAACATTAGTTGTATGCCAAGTTCAGCAAGTGCACATTTTGAATGAAGGAGGTGTCCTTCCTAGGACATGTGATATCTTCTAAGGGAGTTCATGTGGACCCCAATAAAGAGGAATTTGTTATAAAGTGGTAGCAGTCAAAGACACCGATAGAAGTTTGTAATTTTATACTACCAGAGGTTCATTAAGAACTTCATCTCAGTGGAGTTACCCCTAATCAAGCTGATAAGGAAAGATGTGCCTTTTTCTGGGATGACAAGTATCAGCGTGCCTTCCAATTATTAAAAGATAAGATGAATAGTGTGCCAGGGTTAGTTTTTCCTGAGCAAGGGAAAGGATACATAGTCTTCTACAATGTGTCGAGGAATGGTTTGGGTTGTGTGCTGATGCAGGACAAGAATGTGATTTCTTTTGCCTTGTGACAGCTTAAGAAATACGAGAAGAACTACCCAACCCATGATCAGGAGTTATCTGCAGTGGTCCATGCTTTGAAGATCTTTAAGCACTACCTTTATGGTGATAAGTGTCAGATCTTCACAGATCATAAGAACCTGAAGTACATCTTTTTGCAATAGGAGTTGAACACACGGAAACTATGCTCGATGGAGATAATCAAAGACTACAATTGCATGATTGATTACCATCCAGAAAAGGCAAATGCCATGGTAGACGCTTTGAGCAGGAAATCTTCTTCATCGTCATCTATAGAGAGAGCACAATTGTGTTTCTTGGTGTGCCATAAGAGATACATGTTGGCCTCCTTGTGTCATATGACCATGAAGCTAGAGGTTTCCTTGCTAGTTGGGTTGTTGGCACAACTACAAGTGAAGCCCACATAGAGGCAACAAATTAGAGAGGCGCAACAGGTTGATACAGTGATGCAATAGATATGATCATAGTTCAGAAGCGAGAAGTGTGATGGCTTCCATGAGGCAGATGATGGAAGAGTTTTCTACCACAAAAAAGTCGTGGTTCCTGATGTTGACAACTTAAGGGAGATGGTTTTGGAGGAGGCTCACTCTTCAATGTATGTTATGCACTGATGTAGCACCAAGATGTACCATAACCTCAAATATATGTATTGGTGGCCTGGATTGAAATGTGATGTGGTTGAGTTTGTGGCCAAGTGTGTGGTTTGTCAACAAATTAAGGCAGAACATCAGAAGCATGTAGGGACATTGCAGTCGTTGCTTATACCACTGTGGAAATGTGATCATGTGACTATGGACTTTGTAGTTGGTCTTCCTAGGACATTTAAAGGTGATGATTCAATTTGGGTGATTATTGACAGGTTGACCAAGTTAGCACATTTCCTTCCTATGAAGACAATGCATATAGAAGAGAAGCTTACCCAGGTATATGTTGATGAGATAGTGTTTTTGCATGGTGTTCGAGACACCATCGTGTCAGCTAGAGGTCCTAAGTTCACGAGCCTCTTTTGGGATCACTTGCATATAGTTTTGGGTATGTAGTTGAGGTTTAGTACTGCCTTCCACCCACAGACAGATTGTCAGTCTGAGAGGACCATACAGACCTTGGAGGATCTATTGAGAGCTTGTGTCTTGTAGTTTTTGGGCAGTTGGGACATCCACCTCAGTTTGATAAAGTTTGCTTATAATAATAGTTACCAGTGAAGCATCGACATGACACCATATGAAGCATTGTATGGAAGACGTTGCATATCTCCGTTGTGTTGGTATGAGACTGGTGAATACCAACTACTTGGTCCTAAATTTGTATAGCATACGACAGAGAAGATGAAAGTGAGTCAACAACAGTTGAAGGTAGCACGAGATAGACAGAAGTCATATGCAGACAACCAACATAGACCGTTGGAGTTCCAAGTGGGAAATAAGGTGTATCTTAAGGTCTCTCCTTATAAGGGTGTTTTGAGGTATGGGAAGAGGGGTAAGTTGGCTCCCAAGTATATGGTACCTTACCCTATGGTGGAACGTGTTGGGAAGGTGGCTTATAAGTTGAATATGCCACCCAAGTTTCACATGTTGCATCCAATGATCCATGTGTCCATGTTGAGGAGGTGCCACCCTGGAACAGACTTAATCTTATAGCCAGTTGAAGTTGAGCTTGATGAGGATATGTCCTATGTTGAAGGACCTGTGTTGATCCTTGATGGATGAGTGAAGAAGTAGAATAAGAAGGACATCATGTTGGTGAAGGTTTTATGGCATCACCATGGCATTGACGAAGCAACATGGGATCTTGAGGAATAGATGTGGAGGAATTACTCATCTCTCTTTGCTTAGGATTTTGGGGGGAAAATCCTTGTTAGGGGTTTATGGCTTGTAAGACCCATGACATGTGTTTTGGGTTAACCCTATTTGCTTTTGTTGATGATGTGCTTAGAACCTTTCTCTAATCTTTTGAGATGATCTTAGAGCTTGTGGAGGGCTTTAGTCTCCAGTTTGGTCTTATTTGAATGAAGTTTGTGCTCTGTGTGCTTATTTAGGTGCAAATTTCAATTTACCCAAGTTGAGGGGTTATCCTACAATTTGTCACCTTGAAAACGATCCTTCTTTTTTTTGGGCCATAAAGACAACGTCAGAAGGTTTTTCCTCTACTTCATCTTCCAGGTAGAGGAATTCAAGACAGCTGAGTGTTGTTGCCTCCTCTAGCTCCTCCAAATCTTTCTTGGATTCTATCAAAGGTGTGTGCATGCGCTTGACTGTGATTATCTCCTCACTAGAATGTATCGGCCATCTCAGTGACACGGCAGAACAGGCGAGCGCATCGGCTAACACATTCTGACTTCTGGGAGATGTGAGTGACCTCCTTGAATTTCTTTATAGAGTTCCTTATCTCTCTTGGACTCATGAGAGATTTTGTGGTGCTTTTGGTGCACTATGTTTGAGATTTGGTTGAGTGGTGGAATCACCTTGGGTGATTAGGGTTTCTAGGGTTTGTGTACCTTGTGGGTGTAGCAACCTATGTCACCACCTAGGGGCTGTTTTGCGGGTGTCATGGTTGAGACACCCCTCTAGGTGTTTTGGTCACTCCCAAGATGGTTTTGGATGATCTTGGTTTGAGATAGTTGCCTTTTTATAGAGTGTCTCGACCTAGGAGGGGTTTGGTGACCTTGTTGTGTTTGGTATTTTTTTTGCAACCATGGATGGTGTTCCATGGTGGGTCGTGACCTGATGCGATGATTTTGAGTCGCATTTAGTGACCTATTTCATATGTGTTTTGTGCCTTAATTACTCATTTTCATGGATATTATTGCATAATTCACTTTATTTGGTCTTTTGCCATCATTTTATATCAAATCCCCTTCGTTTTACTATTTTGAGCATTATTTATCATCTTATTATAAATTGTGTGGATTTACTTGGGCCTGTTGTGAAATTTCAGGAAGAACAAGTATCTGCATCCGTCGATACCATCGACGGATGTCGATACCATCGACCAAGCCACAGGTTGTCAGCCGAGAAGAGCAATACAGAGTCGATACCATCGACACCCATGTCTATGGCATCGAGATCACTTAAGGTTGCTGGCGAGGATGCAGTCGATACCATCGACGCAAGTCGATACTATCGACACTAGGAGAGCTACAGCGTCGCTAAACGACAACAACCGATGCTAAAAGTGTCGATACCATCGACACGCAAGTCGATGGTATCGAGATCACTACAGGCGCTCAGAATAAAAGAAAGGAAAGCTGACGCTAATCCGCTGGGTCGATACCATCGACCCGCGTCGATGGTATCGACGCTGGCAGATATGTGTTGGATCTGTTTTGATATCAATCGGACGGCTGTCATTATTTGACGACCTAATTAGGGACTTATACCTAAGGACGGCCGCCCAGAAGCAAGGGAATCTCGTTTTTGGTTTTGCACGAGTGCCGAGGAGGAGAGAAAGGAGAACGGAGGCCGAGAAGCTCATCCCGGGTGATTCGGACGCTGCCGAAGACAATTTCCACCACCGACAGGCGGGGAAAGCTTGTGTTCTATGCCAAGGATCCACCGGTTCTTCTCCGTTCAGGGGTTTTCCCATTTATTTCACGTTTTCTTATGAATTCCCCAATTTCTACCATGTACTCGTGTGAGATGAACATGAGAGGCTAAAACCCTCAATCTTTAGGACCGGGAGTAGCCCGGGGATACATTGTATGATGATTTTATATTGATAATTCATATTTTTTCTCTCATATCCGTGGTATAAATTCATTTTCTCTATTGCTATTGTTATGCTTGATCACCATAATAATAATTTAACACCCTTAATCACTTCGACAGAAGGATTAACGGTTGAAAAGAGACGAATTCTACATTAATTAATAAAACCCTTGACAAAGGAGTTGTAAAATTAATGGTGGGAACTGAGGGACCGATCTTAATGCGCTTAGTTTAGGGGAATGATTACTATGATGATGGAATCAACCTAAATCTAAGTAGGGGATTACACCACGACAGTGGGTAATTCTCATTTCAGGCCACTACCCGGATAGAGAGAGAAGTGTGAGGAATTATATGAAATCTAATACAATGTTGACCCGCGGTGAAACCGCCATCCTAAAGATATCCCTTTTAATTGATCAAATTAACCTTTAATCGATTGTTTTCTTTGTTTGATTTTTATTTTCTTTTAATTTGAACAACAAAACCCTACTTTGTTAATCGGTCTAGCTGATTGCGATTAGTTAGTAGAAGTCTCCAATAATTCACGTATCCCTGAGTTCGACTCGGGCCTCACAAGGCCTATATTACTCGACGCGTACACTTGCGTTTTTAGCACGTAGTAAAATACACGTCAAGTTTTTGGCGCCGTTGCCGGGGATACGGCGAATTATTGGCACTTTGAGTGCTAAGAGCGGCCATTCTAGGCCACATTTTTTTTATTTATTTTAAAACAATTTCAAAAAATTCCATTATTTCTCTATAATTGTGTTGACTCGTTCAAAGCATTGTACTGAACCCCTATTTCCATTTTTTTTTAGGTACTTTGTATGGTGCACACACGTAGTCGAGACTACGTGAATCGCACACCTGAGGTTCCATCTGTGGGACCAGAGGATGAGGACTACTACGAGGAGGAACACCACAGTGATATAAATTCTGAATCTGAGCAAGAACAAGAAGAAGTAATGGCTGAAGCACAGACAATATGGGAGAAGATCAAGGTGTCTTCTTCCTCGGCATCAAAGGGGCCCATAAAGAAGCAGGCGATCAACATACCGACATACAAGATCGACCCGTCACTGATTAACTTGGTCAAATCTAACGCATTTCACGGGCTGAAAAATGAAGATCCAGTGGCACACATTAGTCAGTTTGTTGAAAATTGCGATATGGTGAAGATCGACAGGTTCCCGCAAGATGCGTTGTATCTCAAGTTGTTCCCAAGTTCCTTGGCTGGAGTAGCAAGAGAGTGGCTTCATAACCTCGACGACGAGTTTGTTGAATCATGGGATCACATGGTGGAGGTTTTCTTCAAGAGGTTCTTCCCTCCTGAGAAGACCAATGATATGATCCGGAAGATCCACAATTTCACCCAACAGGCGGGTGAAACTTATTCTGAGACTTGGGAGCGATTCCAAGTCATGTTGAGGAGATGTCCACGCCATGGACTGGACAAGGAAACCCAAGTGAAAATATTCTACTTTGCTCTCTCCGAGCATGATAGAAGCAATTTGGACTCGGCTGGCTCCGGATTTTTCTTGAACAACACTGATACAAGATGCTGGGAGATATTAAAGAACATGGCTAGGAAACAGTCATGGGGCGACAGAGGTGCAGTGGAACATGTCAAGGCTGCCGGCGAATCCAGAACAGTTAGGGAGCTGAACGACAAGTTAGATCTTCTAGCCAAGAAGCTGCTAACTAAGGAAGATGCATCTGAGGATGAGGAAGCCCACGTGAAGTTCATGCAACAACAGGGCTATAGAAACAATGACTATGCATGGAGAAAGGATAAAAAGTTTTCATGGAAGGATCCGAATAATTTTCTGCAGGATCCGGATGCCAAACCACAGCAAAGAACCGAGGATAAGAACACTGAATTACTAACTCAAATGGTCCAGCAAAACCAAGAGATGATGGCCATGTTTGGAAAACAATTGCAATCTCAAGGTGATATTCTAACCAAGTTTGGGCAGACGCTGCAAAGCCATGGAGCGCAAATGCGGGCATTAGAGACCACCGTGGCTCAGATTTCAAGTGAAGTGGCGGCCACCAAGCATGCCAATCAACAGAAACCAGCTGAGAATGTGAACGTGGCCCAAGCACATCATCAGGTTAAGTACATGTCGGTGGTAAGAAATGAGGAATCTCAGGTGCAAGAAGTTGTAGAAGAAAGAAAAATGACTTTCAATGTGAATGCAACACCGGCGATACCGTATCCACGCACTTACTATAGATTGCCAGGTGGAAACCATTTCTTCAGAAAATCAGAGAGAGTTGTGAGTATGGTATCTCCATCTAGGCAAGAGGAGCAGTTGCAGGTTGTTTGTGCACATGTGGAGACATCTGAGGCGAGAGAGGAACCACAACAAGCTGCTACTATTGATGATGTCTCGCCAAAGCCCACGTCCGAGGGAATGATTGAAGCAAGCTTAGGGGAGGTACCCCCGAAAATCTCTTATGTGCCACCTCACAGGCGTGTTGATGCAGCTGATGTTTTAGATCCGGTAAATCCGAAGTCAAAGAAAGAGCATCGTCACTTTAAGAAATTTCTGGAGATATTCCAAAAACTCCACATCAATATTCCATTAGTGGAGATGATCGAGAAAGTACCCGCCTATGGGAGGTTTATCAAGGAAATCATCAATAAGAAGAGGCGGATAAAAGACGATGAAATTTATTGGATGAATGAGACAGTGAGCTCTATGATCCAAGGGAGTTCACCAAAGAAGAGAAAGGACCCAGGAGGTTTTTACATACCGTGCTCAATAGGTGGTCAACATTTCCCTAAAGCGCAATGTGATTCCGGCGCTAGCATAAATCTCATGCCTTTGGCGACATTTCAAAAGCTGGGGTTAAAAGAGATAAAGAAGTTGGCTGCAACAATTGAATTGGCGGATGGGTCTACAGTGAGACCCTATGGAGTATGTGAAGATGTTCTAGTCAAAGTGGATAGATTCATATTTCCGGTGGATTTTGTCGTCATGGATATGCCACCACTCCAAAGCTGTGAAATTCTTCTAGGAAGACCGTTTCAAGCAACGGCAGATGTCGTGACTGTCTTAGGGAGAGGTACTCTGTCTTTGGGCATTGGAGGAGATCGTGTTGAATTCAAATTACCGAATGATTCTCTAAGCCCAGTTCCCAAGGTGAAAATATGATGATTGTCACACCGTCTAGCCTAAGACGCTAAAGAAGGGCGCTTGTTGGGAGGCAACCCAACCATTGGTACATTAGGATAGTTTAGATATAGTTGTAGATTGCTTTAATTTCGTTTAAATTTTAGTGTAAAGAAGATACCTTGATCCTTTTTGTTCAATGTGTAGGCACAGGCAGGGTCGATGCCATCGACACACACGTCGATGGTATCGACATGGGTTCAGGTTGACACCAGCAAAAATTGCACTGCGTCGATACTATCGACACCCCCGTCGATGGTATCGACATGGTCACAGACAGGTCGCAATAAAAGTGTCGATGGTATCGACACCCCAGTCGATACCATCGAGATCTCTGGAGATTTTCAGAAGAAATCGACTCAGTGAAGTCGATACTATCGACGGGTCCGTCGATGGTATCGACATTTTCAAATGAAAAAGGCGGCGGCCGGACTCGCGAGACAGTTGCCCTAATCAGCGAGTCGATACCATCGACTTCCGTCGATGGTATCGACGGGCCCACAGCAGTGTCGGTGTCAGTTATTCAAGACGGGGTTATTGGCCAAATGAAGTCACATCATCCAGAGCAAATCCGGACCCCACGACCCACCTCCACCACCATCGGACTGATCGTGTATCACTGTTCCACCCTTAAGTTGGTTTTTGACTATGAGGCCATAGTCGGATTCAAGCTTAGGGGGGTGGCTGGAACAGCTCTATCTTTTATCTTTTCTTTAGTTGTTTTTAGTTTCTGCTTTGTTATTTGTTCTTGCAATTTTAGTGTTTGTTTAGGATCCACATCTATCTAGTGTAATCGTGGATGTCTTAAAAATTGTCATCTTGCTGTTTTCATGGGGAAATTAAGGGAATTTAAAATTTTTCTGTGTCATTTGGATAGCTTTACTTGGTTGTCCTTGGGGAACTTGTCCTATGAAAATGATTGATTATGTCAACTTTGAAGCAATATGTCACACTCACACCCCCATTGACTCATGAAAAGTGGATAGTAACGGTTGTTTGAGCCTAACCTAATCAAATGGTAATGAGACCTTAATCAGATGTAAGAGAAAGAACCCTTTGAACTACTACACATGTCAGTAAGGAGGGACACATAATATTCTTCTAAGGTTCAGTCACTTAATCTTGTGATCATTCCACCTCATTTTTCCATAATCCACCCAAGAATTGGAAGTAAAGTACAGTTTTAACTTCTTTTGCGTGCATAGCATGTAGATAGGATTTGCATTGTTATTTTCATACTTTTGCATAAAACGAGAAAAAAAATGTATAGTGATTCATGCACATTACCTTTAGGTGCATGTCATGTAGTTTCACTCATAACTTTCATGATTTTCACGCATAAGTACACCATGTACCTCAGGTTGTCTTACAAAGTGATCTAAATTGTTCCATACCCTCGAAATAGTACAAAGATTTCCAATTATGAAGAAAATAGCCTAACACATGTATCTCTAAGCAATTATGGATATGTGGGCTAAGAAGAAAAAAAATCTGAAAATCTGAAAAAATTGAGAAAAGAAAAAAAAAGAGAATTTAAAAGGAAATGGAATAAGAGGGAGAAAGGAACATGATATCACTTGCATACCAGGGAAATTGAGTACATGATGTGGCTTAATTAGATTTCCATCTCATTTTGAGGTGGAAGGTTAGTGCATGCATCATTCCACCCAATTTTAAGCATTAGGGCATTTTCAATGTGCATTTGCATCATTTAGGACATTTTGTTATGTGCATTTTGAAACTGTGTAATACTTCCAAGTTCTTCCATGAACCACCCATTCCATCCACCCATTGCTCGGATTGGTAGGCCACCGTGATTTTCTCCTCACTCATGTTTATCAGGAGAACTGCTTCCATGTAGATGGTAGTTAGGGCGAGCAACATAGTGTAGGCGATCACAAGATGCACTAATGCTGAATCGGCAAATTTTATTATGTTAACTGCCTTATGTGATAGTGTTCATCGGTTTGAAGGATAATTTCTTTTATTGATGATTATTGTCGCCTGTAGGGTAATTACTGTTCTGTGATTAGGAAAGGCCGGTTTGAGAATGTCCAGTGGGAGTAATGTGGGATGTGGGGTGATGTGTTGTTTGTTAGTTGACATCTGCAATTCTATTCTAAGGGTTAGTTGCTCGAGGGCGAGCAATGTTTAAGCTTAGGGGAGTTTGATGCGATGATTTTGAGTCGCATTTAGTGACCTATTTCATATGTGTTTTGTGCCTTAATTACTCATTTTCATGGATATTATTGCATAATTCACTTTATTTGGTCTTTTGCCATCATTTTATATCAAATCCCCTTCGTTTTACTATTTTGAGCATTATTTATCATCTTATTATAAATTGTGTGGATTTACTTGGGCCTGTTGTGAAATTTCAGGAAGAACAAGTATCTGCATCCGTCGATACCATCGACGGATGTCGATACCATCGACCAAGCCACAGGTTGTCAGCCGAGAAAAGCAATACAGAGTCGATACCATCGACACCCATGTCGATGGCATCGAGATCACTTAAGGTTGCTGGCGAGGATGCAGTCGATACCATCGACGCAAGTCGATACTATCGACACTAGGAGAGCTACAGCGTCGCTAAACGACAACAACCGACGCTAAAGGTGTCGATACCATCGACACGCAAGTCGATGGTATCGAGATCACTACAGGCGCTCAGAATAAAAGAAAGGAAAGCTGACGCTAATCCGCTGGGTCGATACCATTGACCCGCGTCGATGGTATCGACGTCGGCAGATATGCGTTGGATCTGTTTTGATATCAATCGGACGGCTGTCATTATTTGACGACCTAATTAGGGACTTATACCTAAGGACGGCCGCCCAGAAGCAAGGGAATCTCGTTTTTGGTTTTGCACGAGTGCCGAGGAGGAGAGAAAGGAGAACGGAGGCCGAGAAGCTCATCCCGGGTGATTTGGACGCTGCCGAAGACAATTTCCACCACCGACAGGCGGGGAAAGCTTGTGTTCTACGCCAAGGATCCACCGGTTCTTCTCCGTTCAGGGGTTTTCCCATTTATTTCATGTTTTCTTATGAATTCCCCAATTTCTACCATGTACTCGTGTGAGATGAACATGAGAGGCTAAAACCCTCAATCTTTAGGACCGGGAGTAGCCCGGGGATACATTGTATGATGATTTTATATTGATAATTCATATTTTTTCTCTCATATCCGTGGTATAAATTCATTTTCTCTATTGCTATTGTTATGCTTGATCACCATAATAATAATTTAACACCCTTAATCACTTCGACAGAAGGATTAACGGTTGAAAAGAGACGAATTCTACATTAATTAATAAAACCCTTGACAAAGGAGTTGTAAAATTAATGGTGGGAACTGAGGGACCGATCTTAATGCGCTTAGTTTAGGGGAATGATTACTATGACGATGGAATCAACCTAAATCTAAGTAGGGGATTACACCACGACAGTGGGTAATTCTCATTTCAGGCCACTACCCGGATAGAGAGAGAAGTGTGAGGAATTATATGAAATCTAATACAATGTTGACCCGCGGTGAAACCGCCATCCTAAAGATATCCCTTTTAATTGATTAAATTAACCTTTAATCGATTGTTTTCTTTGTTTGATTTTTATTTTCTTTTAATTTGAACAACAAAACCCTACTTTGTTAATCGGTCTAGCTGATTGCGATTAGTTAGTAGAAGTCTCCAATAATTCACGTATCCCTGAGTTCGACTCGGGCCTCACAAGGCCTATATTACTCGACGCGTACACTTGCATTTTTAGCGCGTAGTAAAATACACGTCATGACCGCGACCATGTTGGCTGACCTAGGTGATCGAGACCCAACATAGATTGTATCACTATATCTTACATGTGGGTTTTAAGTGGTTGCGTGTTAGTTTCTTGAGTGGACAAGTGTCCCTTTGGAACCCTATCTTGTTGACACCTCATGTCTTGCCCCACCTCTCTCTTCCTTTTGTATATAAACCCTCTTCTCTCCATGGAAGTTATCTCTTCAGTGGTCTTCCTTATCCTTCCTTGCTTGGTCTTACTTGAATCTTAGTGGAGCAAGGAGGTGTTGTTCTTGGTGCCTTGAAGGAGGATCGAACTTGGATGTGGTGACCATGCTCATCTTCTACCTTGGTAAGTGTTTACCTTTCCTTTATGGTGTTTTCCTTGGATCTTCTACCTCATCTTCTTCCCTTTTCTCACCCTTAGATAATGTTTTGACATGATGGTCGTTCTTGAGAGTAAACTCCTCCTCACAAGGGGTCATAGGCCATGTTTTGACAAAGCAACACCCAAATGAGAGGAAGTTTCTTCTCTCTTCTCCCCCTCTTTCCTTTGGTTCGTCCTTGATCTTCTTCCCCTCTTTCCTTAGTAAATCATTGACTATGGTGTCTTCTATTTCTTTAGGTGTTCTTGTAGGTGAGGGCGGATCTTTTGGTGGAGCTCCATCATCCTTGGGATTGTTTGGTTGGAGCTTGTAACCCTTGGAGTGACCTTCTTTTAGGTGGGTTATATAATTCTTAACCTTCTCTATTAATGCACCTTTTTCTACATGCATGCTACTATTTTCTATCTCTAAAATGTTTCCTCAACATGCTAGTAGATGATTATAGACTCTACAACTTGGTTGATGATGAGGTCATGCTTCATCTAGATGGAATCTGAAACCCTGGTTTTATACCCGACATTGGTGATTGTGGTGCAATGATGTTTTCCCCCTATCTCTGGACTTTGGTTTTGGTTGCATGCATGATGACCGAGTGTTTTGGCATTCTATGAAGTTTGGTTCTATTTTGTTGTGATTTAACTTGGTTCTCTCTCTCTTGTTTGAGATCCCTTTCCATGGTGTTTTCATGATGCAAGTGTTAGGGTTTTGATGATTGATTTTTGGGAGACATTTTCCTTCTTGAAGGTGGTGGTGTTTCATGTTTTTCTCTTCTGTTTTATCCTTGGATTACCTCTATTTTTCTTGGTTACCCTTGGTTTGATGATGATCTTTAGTCTTGGTGGTTATCTGACCCTTGTTGGTCATTCCATCTTTATCTTTTTATAGTATCAATCGAGATGATGGTTTTTCATTTGGTTGAGATACTTGCCCTAACTTATTTAGGATCTTGATTCTATTTTGGAAGAGATATATGATCTTATGATGTTTATGACCTTGGCCCTTATTGCGGTCACGGCATCCCACCTATCTTTTGTTGGTCGTGACCCAGGCATGGTTTGAGTTCGAGATAGCCTTGGTTTTGGTCGGGTTTCTCTCCTTGAGTTTGGAGGTCTACACATGTTTACTTTGGGTGGGTGAAACCCTAACCCTAGTTGGTTGAGTCGTATTGCGTGTTGGGGTCACGACATGGTTGATGGTTGAGTTGAGACATGTTTCTCCCTAGTGTGTCGCGGTCACAACATCATGGTGTTGTTCACAGTTGAGACACCATAGATGGTTGATGGTGGGGACCAATGTTGGTGGGTGGTCATGACACACGGCTGATGGATTGTTGAAGAACATGCTTGAGTACTCAATCAACACACATCTATGAGTAATGTATAAGCCACATGTAGTGTTGTGTGGATAGGATTTTTCTTAACCCTAAAGTGTTCCAAGAATATGGGAGATACCATATATCGGGTTTAATTATTTGATGTATCTACAAAATCCTAATTGACTGAGCATGGAGCCCTAACCCTAATGATGAGTTATGTGATGCAGTTGCTTTCTCTCCCTTGAGATAAGTGTCTTTCTATAATGCTTTCTCTCTTTCTCTCTTATTTATAAGCCCCTAACCTTGCAGGTGATATGCAGGTCATGGCATGAGTATGCTATGGTGGTGATTACATGATACATTGTGGTGCTCATGCACACTGATGAGGCATAATGTTAAGAAGCACATGTAGGGTTTGATGTGATAGGTCCTATGACCTGGTGATGGATTGATGCCTTGAGAGGTGATATCATCAAGTGTTGCGATTAAGGGATCGATATCCCATAGTGATGTCTAACATTGATGTTAGCCTTGTGAATAGCATAGATTTAAGTATCGTGTGGTGATTGTGTGACAAATTCACACCTTGTATGTTTATTTCTTCTGGAGTTGCAGTGTACCCTCATTTCTTGTAGAATTTGTTTTTTGCTTTATATTTTGTAACTTGATTGATTCTAAAAGTCACCCAATTGGCTAACAAATCAAGTGGAATCCTAATCATGTAGGTGCCTTGTGCCATCGATCCTTTCTAGTGTCATCTCTAATTGTTGGATTGGTTAAATGAGTATAACTTGGAGTGCATATTTTTTAATATGCAATGGTGCAAGTAGAGGTATCTCCTTGCGTCCACAATTACAGGTTATGTGAGACAGCCATGCGTGAGCCTATCTCCTTGTGATATGGATGGCCATGCACGAGCCACTCCTTCTTTTAATAATGGCCATGCATGAGCCTATTCTTCTAGCATTGTTACCCATACCAAGGTGGGTTAGGTGTTTTATATATGGACGGCCATGTGTGAGCCAATCCTTCTGTTGACTATATGTCACTTTTTGTAGTTGACTGATATGTCTCTGTGGTGTTTTCTCTTGTGCTGACCAAGAGGTGTGGAGAGGTCGTGGACTCCAGAACTTCCATTTGACCTTTTATGGCACTGATTTTGACTTAGCAATGGTCGATTGGATTTGGGTGGTATGAATCATATCCTCATGGCAATAAAAAAAGACGTAACACAGTCGTATAGTATATCCTACTTAGGGTTAAATATGAATAACATTGCTTGAGCCTCTTTGCCTTATCTTTTCACTGATATCTTGAATCATAAGACGGTAAGAGAAGTCAACGGGTATACATGTTCTTCATATTCCTTTTTAAAATATAACTTGGTCTACTATTCAGTGGTAGGGTTGGGCGTCACACCAACCCTAGGACATAAGACTAGGGTTGGGTGTCACACCAACCCTAGTCTTATGTCCTTATAGAGTTGTCGAACCTAGAGCTCTGATACCACCCAAGTGTGACACACTGATCACACCAACTGATATAACTCAAAACTAAAGTGCACGATCAACTGCTAAACAAGCACATTACTGCAAAATAGCGTAAATTAAAATCGATATCATATAACCATCTCAAGCGGGAACATATACATCAAGGTTCAAAACCTATGCCACATGTATCACATATCGTGCCATAAAGGTATTACACCATTATACTGTTACACGCCGATCTCACAATTTCCTCAAATCATGAGATTAGGGCATAAGATGGGATTTGTATGAAACACAAAGAACACCCTTAACTTTTTTCTTTTCTTTTCTCTTCTTTAGAACTCTTGTTTTCCCGCATTGAACCACATATCATTTTAACAAAGGAATATAAACATTTCTTTTACTAATCAGACTTCAATAGTAAAGATACATGTATAACATTCATGATGTCTTTCACACATTATGCACATTAAACTTGCTAATTAGCATACATATCAAAGAGGAACAATATTACACATCGTAATTACAACTCTCTCTCTCTCTTAACTCTTACTGAGGACCTAGAGTGACAAGGACCGACTGACTCAACTAATCTCGTACTTGACTCCTATGGCAGGTCTACACTGATGCTCTAATCATCTTCAAGTCCACGCGGTTAACCCTAAAAATGTTTGAGTAGAGGGGTGAGCCTACTCGCTCAGTGAATGAGTACTTCATGGAAACAGACTAATGCACTAATGTGATTACAGATATAATTTGAATAAATGATATGAAATTTAACAACAATAAATACTACACTGAGCAGTTCTAAAACAATATAATTGAAATAACAAAGAATGTAAATATTGCATCCAAAGAATAACTACAAGAAGACTATGCTTCTAGTCTTCCTTAACTCTTTTATTTATAAAGAACTCTGTGAACCTATATGATCATATTTTAACTTATGCCCTAATCATATGCAGTGTACTCTGCATATAAAGATCCGTAACAAGTTCATGCTACGGTCCCACCGTACAAGACTTAGCGACACACCCGGGAAATGCTAAGTCTGACTACTCGTCCTGGTCTGCACAGGACCCAGGCTCCACAGCCTCAACGCACAACCACGTGTGCTGCACAACTACGTATGCTCCTGACTTCTCCTTTAACCTGAGTACACCGGAGGAGAGTCTCACAGGGTTACCTTCGTGACACAAGCATGAATGGTGTTAGATAACCAAGTTTTCTTTTGTTTTCGCAGTGCCATCGTGACACAAGCACGATTGTTGTTGGGCACTGCCTCTCTTTCCTCGTTTGTCCGTGACACAAGCACGGATGATGTTGCAACACGAGTTTCACCCCAAAGTTGTAGACCTGTCTAAGGGGTTCTACGGTGTTAGGGCACCTAAGTCTAATAATTAGTTAACATATAAATATCATAGCTCATGTATTCAACATATACCATGTCTCAGTAACATCCCTTTCTAGGGCATGTCATATCTCATGACCTGCAATTTACGAGATATGTATTGAAAATAAGAAGCCCTGCAGTATGTAGATATCAACTCAGAGAGAACAAGCATATAAAGTTAAATGCACTAGAAACATACAATTCAACAGTTAAGTATCACCACATCTCATATTGAGACCTTTCATGTCACCATAACATGATTCATTGAACACCCTATCCTTAGGGTTTCATTCACCTTATTCATTCATCACATGCCAACACCCTACTCTTAGGGTTTCATTTGCCTCATTCACTTGTCACATGGCTCTTATCATGATCTCATAAGATATAAGCATTCACTAAATAAAGATTGTTTCCAACAAATCTTATATAATCAATATAGATATGAAATCATGGAAACTTAACTAAATTTAGATTTTCCATATCATTTACTGAGATATCATTTATCAAGAATAAAATTCAATTAAGATAACCCATGAGATACATCCTAACCAATTATAGGATTTCTAGTCCTTTTCAATAAGGTTGAAACACTAGTGATGTCTCAATTAGGTTAAATCCTAATTACATCATTTGATATAAATCTGAAAAGCATTCTCACTAAGAAGTGTTGTATACGTATCTGATATGAATCTACCATCAAAAAGTCATTCAAACAGAGAAGGAATCCGTATCATATCAATTTACAATAACTTAAATCAAACGGACATTTCAGGATTTAGAATTCACATGCTAAGCATTTAGGGATTTGGATGTTATAATCAAATTCGTGCATTAGAATGTTTGAAGGAAGAACCCACTCACCCTAAGGTGTGAAAACACCTCACAACTGCAGCTCAACTCAGGGAATCTCGAATTCCTATCAAATCCCTAGCAAATCTCCCAATTCTTCTTCCATTCAACTCGGAAACCTTGAAAATGAGGGATTATGAAGAAAGGGTGAGAAAAGAGGGAATTTCGACATCATCTTGGATCAAATCAGAGCATGGACGGAATCTTGACATGAGAGAGAAGATTCACCATAAAAGTCTATGCAAAGGATCCAAACTTACTTGATTTCACCACTCTTGGGACCGCAGAACCCTAATTCAGCAATTCCCCCACTTTCTTTACTCAAGCCCTAACTCTCCCTCTCTCTCTAGATTTTCGTTTCTCTGGAGTGAATGACGAAGAATGAGAGCTGCTTGTGTGTGTGGTTGCTCATATAAGTCAATTGAGCTGCTTGGGTCAATTGCATATTGACCCAACACTTAACTTTAATTATATTGGCTGAATATTCAGTTATACAAAAGTTACTGTAATTCGTTTATTTCAGAGATCAAACATTCTCCAACAATTATGGGAATTCATAAAGTTGTTTATAATTGATCTATAAAGCTTCAGTTAAAATTTGAGATCATTTGGAGTTACCAATAAATAATTAAAAATAGAACAGTGCACTGCTATATTGCAGTCTGCAATATATTCGGCCGAGTTTGTCCTGCACAAACTCGACCGACACCCTTACTGTAGGGATTCAAAAGTCATCCAAAAATTATGCCAATTTAACAGAGTGTCTAAAACTGTGGTTTTCAAGCACAGTTAAAATTTGAGATCAATTGGATATACCAATAAGATGATAAAATTCAATTACCACACTGCTGTATAATTCTGGAAATGTGATCGGTCGAGTTTGAAACTCGGCCGATAAACAGGTCAGAACATTCTTCAAAAATTCTGATATTTACCAAATTTGTTCACATTTTATATATCCAAATCATATCCAAATTTTAAGTAAATCAGAGTTACACATAAAATACTAAAAATCATTTAGTGAGACATTCTACTTATCAAATTCTGTATTCATGTATCATCAAAACCCTATTTGGGCCGATTAGGGTTTATGCTTCTCAAACCCTAATTCTCAAGACAAAAGAACATTTAGACTTCTTATCATAGTTAAAACATCCAATTTGTGTTATTGTCATTAATTAGATTTCAAGAATGATTATTCCAATTAATCTTTGCAATTGTCTAGGTAAACCCTAGTTTACCAATTAAGCTTAAATGGGGTCGTAACAACTCTTCCCCCCTTAGAATGTTTCGTCCTCGAAACATAATCCTACAAGAAAGATACATTCAAGGTTATTCTAAGCTTATAAAATCTTCTATGTCATTATACTCTTGTATTTCATACCTGAATGTAGTTTTCAACATTAGATCTTTTAATTCTTTACTAAATCACAACATATTTCAAATAGTTCTCAATGATATCAAGCAAATTCTTTATGCCACAGTCAAACATAGAATGCAAAGATAAACCACCACGCTTTCACTGCGCAACTCTGATACTCTGATACAACTATCTCAACTTATTTTGCTCAGAGAGTTCTATTGTTCTGTATCACGCTTAAGTGACAAAAGCAAGTTCACCATACTATTTTAAACTTTAATCAAGTGCTATTCAAATAGCAAAACAGTCTTAAATTAAAATACTAGATTCAACAATCAATTGCACAATACTACTCTTGGCATCCCCATTGGATCATGGATGCATGAGGTGAAGCATTACCACCTCATTCCATACTATCCTGTTTCGATCCTGGGACCTGTGGGTTATGGGCCCACACACAATACAAAGTGTAACCATCGCATTATATCATTTTAGGGTTTCAACAACAGTAATAAGGTAATCCACAATTGTATCAGTCATTCAAGCATTAATCATACTCAATTACCATCACTCAGTTATATTAGAGCTAGGTATAAAAAGCTACACCTCATTAGGGTTACTTGTCCAAACAATCTAATTATCATCCCTTTCTATTAATATGAGTGAATAAGTATGACTACCTTGTTCAGGGTATCTCTCCATGTGTTCTGACATCATCCAAACCATATCACCATATCACAATTACACAATAGTAAGATGCATATCAGGTATGAATTACTTCAACTATCATACGCCTTTAATTTAACATATAGCTTGCACCAATACACTGAAATCATATATAGAACCAGCTTTCATACCTTAATATGCCTTCAACAAATCATACATGTAAAAACAAATTCACATATTACACAAAGCTAGTGTTTTCCCATATCTCTCTGCTCATTCATTACTTCTTTACTTTTTGCTACCTATCCTTTTCATATGATTATATACAATAAACATCATTAACATTGAAGCATTTAAGATAGGAATAGATTATTCATCATTCTTGCTATCACACACGAATTTTATTTCTTATCGCACTTCATCATATAGTATGTCACTATTACATTCACTAGATGACCCCACCAAGGTAGTTATGCACCATATATGACTCATTTTCTATTATCATTTCATTCCCACCTTGCTCTCATTAAGGAATATATGAAAGAGAAGATGATTTTAAGACTTGGAATTCTTGTATTCAAACATTCCCTTAATACATTCTCGTATGCAGATTTACTTAGTTATCAACAGAGATATTTGATTAATTAGCACTTGCCTGAATCTCACAACCTCTTTATTTTATAATTTCTCCATCATATTTCAAACCCTTTCTTACGTTTCATAGTCCTCTTACTATATACTACTTTTTAACCCGTCATCTTTAATTCTAATTTTTTTTTTCTCTTATGACCATGTTGCTTATTCATATGTATGGTCATGTATACCATGTTGCACATATTTCCACCTTTATCTTTATACTATTGTGAAGTTAACATTCTAAATTAATAGTCCTTCTATTAATTTTTACTCATGTTGAATACATTACATATTCTTCATTTTTACATCAAGTGGATCATGCATGGGTCAAACATAGTTTCTCTTTCAATCAAGTTTTTCTCTCCTGAATACAGTCTACCTTTGTATGACTTATTCATTCATTAAACTACACCTATGTCCTTTGCTTAGAAACTAGTTTGTTGTTCTAGTCTTATGAATTACATGTTCATACGATCCTTTTTACTTTTATGGACCTATTGAAAGCTCACTCTATTCTTCTACTTAGCCTTTGCTTTAGAGTTCATAAAAGCATTATACTCTATTATAAGATTCATTCTTCATGATTGATTCTTGTTATCTTGAACCATACATACATACATTTCGCATATCTTTTCAATATTTCATATGTATAGTTCATGTAATATCAATCGATGAACTGATTATGAGCTTCATATCATGTTCTATTATTCCCAATTAAGGGTTTCACCTTTGAGACCCCAGAGTTGAACCTCAGATATCAGTTTCACTAATTCTTAGTTGTTTTGATCTTGCCCATATGTTTCAACATCTTACTGTATGTACATTCTTACTCTGATGTGGGTCTAATTATTCAAATTCTATTCTTATTATACTATTGATAGGATTCATTAGATCCTAGCAACGCATCCTGCCAACCGAACCAGGCCAAACCTGAAATCCTAAAGCCAAGAACTACAAAGGATTACATTCTTCCTGAACTGCCACTCACAGCTCAGAAACTCGGCCGATTGGTCAGAAACTCGGCCGATTGCTTCACAACTCGGTCGATCCGCTTGAAACTCGGCCGATCAACTAGCTGTTTGATTTCCTGAAAAAGGAAACTCGGCCGAATTACATACAACTCGGCCGATCAGTTTGCTGTTCGATTGCCTATTAAGGAAACTCGGCCGAATCACATACAACTCGGCCGAATTGCGTACAGACTGAAAACCTAAACAGACTTGCTGATGTCAATTTCACTCGAATCAGCTGGCAAAACTATAGAAACAAAAGCCCATTCAAAGGTCAATTCTAGTCTACTTGTTACAAAGAATGAAATCAATAAATGCTACAATTGCATAGTGTACAACAGATATTAAAGACCCATATTTCAAAGTATTGAATATTTCAATTCAAGCATATAAGAGCATTTCTATATATTTCCAACAAAAACAACATTATGAAATGTAAGTTCTATCTCCTTTTACATTTATGCTCTTAATTCTTGTTTCTTTTCTCGTTATCTAACCCTAACCTTTCTAGGGTTCCTCTCTAGCCCATTATTCCACTGTATACCTGGCCAGGGTATACGTGAGAGAATAGACAAAGTAGCTTGTACTGGTTGATCCAAGTACTCAGATATTGGGCCAGGATATCCAAATACTCAAATCCCCAAAGCTAACATCAAACATCTCCTATCTGCCACACATAGGACTCTAACTTACTAGCTTAATGGTCCTTGACAACTCACCCTAAGCTCTGATACCAAGCTGTTACACCCCGATCTCACAATTTCCTCAAATCATGAGATTAGGGAATAAGATGGGATTTGTATGAAACACAAAGAACACCCTTAACTTTTTTCTTTTCTTTTCTCTTCTTTAGAACTCTTGTTTTCCCACATTGAACCACATATCATTTTAACAAAGGAATATGAACATTTCTTTTACTAATCAGACTTCAATAGTAAAGATACATGTATAACATTCATGATGTCTTTCACACATTATGCACATTAAACTTGCTAATTAGCATACATATCAAAGAGGAACAATATTACACATCATAATTACAACTCTCTCTCTCTCTTAACTCTTACTGAGGACCTAGAGTGACAAGGACCGACTGACTCAACTAATCTCGTACTTGACTCCTATGGCAGGTCTACACTGATGCTCTAATCATCTTCAAGTCTACGCGGTTAACCCTAAAAATGTTTGAGTAGAGGGGTGAGCCTACTCGCTCAGTGAATGAGTACTTCATGGAAACAGACTAATGCACTAATGTGATTACAGATATAATTTGAATAAACGATATGAAATTTAACAACAATAAATACTACACTGAGCAGTTCTAAAACAATATAATTGAAATAACAAAGAATGTAAATATTGCATCCAAAGAATAACTACAAGAATACTATGCTTCTAGTCTTCCTTAACTCTTTTATTTATAAAGAACTCTGTGAACCTATATGATCATATTTTAACTTATGCCCTAATCATATGCAGTGTACTCTGCATATAAAGATCCGTAACAAGTTCATGCTATGGTCCCACCGTACAAGACTTAGCGACACACCCGGGAAATGCTAAGTCTGACTACTCGTCCTGGTCTGCATAGGACCCAGGCTCCACGGCCTCAACGCACAACCACGTGTGCTGCACAACTATGTCTGCTCCTGACTTCTCCTTTAACCTGAGTACACCGGCGGAGAGTCTCACAGGGTTACCTTCGTGACACAAGCACGAATGGTGTTAGATAACCAAGTTTTCTTTTGTTTTCGCAGTGCCATCGTGACACAAGCACGATTGTTGTTGGACACTGCCTCTCTTTCCTTGTTTGTCCGTGACACAAGAACGGATGATGTTGCAACACGAGTTTCACCCCAAAGTTGTAGACCTGTCTAAGGGGTTCTACGGTGTTAGGGCACCTAAGTCTAATAATTAGTTAACATATAAATATCATAGCTCATGTATTCAACATATACCATGTCTCAGTAACATCCCTTTCTAGGGCATGTCATATCTCATTACCTGCAATTTACGAGATATGTATTGAAAATAAGAAGCCCTGCAGTATGTAGATATCAACTCAGAGAGAACAAGCATATAAAGTTAAATGCACTAGAAACATACAATTCAACAGTTAAGTATCACCACATCTCATATTGAGACCTTTCATGTCACCATAACATGATTCATTGAACACCCTATCCTTAGGGTTTCATTCGCCTTATTCATTCATCACATGCCAACACCCTACTCTTAGGGTTTCATTTGCCTCATTCACTTGTCACATGGCTCTTATCATGATCTCATAAGATATAAGCATTCACTAAATAAAGACTGTTTCCAACAAATCTTATATAATCAATATAGATATGAAATCATGGAAACTTAACTAAATTTAGATTTTCCATATCATTTACTGAGATATCATTTATCAAGAATAAAATTCAATTAAGATAACCCATGAGATACATCCTAACCAATTATAGGATTTCTAGTCCTTTTCAATAAGGTTGAAACACTAGTGATGTCTCAATTAGGTTAAACCCTAATTACATCATTTGATATAAATCTGAAAAGCATTCTCACTAAGAAGTGTTGTATACGTATCTGATATGAATCTACCATCAAAAAGTCATTCAAACAGAGAAGGAATCCGTATCATATCAATTTACAATAACTTAAATCAAACGGACATTTCAGGATTTAGAATTCACATGCTAAGCATTTAGGGATTTGGATGTTATAATCAAATTCGTGCATTAGAATGTTTGAAGGAAGAACCCACTCACCCTAAGGTGTGAAAACACCTCACAACTGCAGCTCAACTCAGGGAATCTCGAATTCCTATCAAATCCCTAGCAAATCTCCCAATTCTTCTTCCATTCAACTCGGAAACCTTGAAAATGAGGGATTATGAAGAAAGGGTGAGAAAAGAGGCAATTTCGACATCATCTTGGATCAAATCAGAGCATGGACGGAATCTTGACATGAGAGAGAAGATTCACCATAAAAGTCTATGCAAAAGATCCAAACTTACTTGATTTCACCACTCTTGGGACCGCAGAACCCTAATTCAGCAATTCCCCCACTTTCTTTACTCAAGCCCTAACACTCCCTTTCTCTCTAGATTTTCGTGTCTCTGGAGTGAATGACGAAGAATGAGAGCTTCTTGTGTGTGTGGTTGCTCATATAAGTCAATTGAGATGCTTGGGTCAATTGCATATTGACCCAACACTTAACTTTAATTATATTGGCTGAATATTCAGTTATACAAAAGTTACTGTAATTCGTTTATTTTAGAGATCAAACATTCTCCAACAATTATGGGAATTTATAAAGTTGTTTATAATTGATCTATAAAGCTTCAGTTAAAATTTGAGATCATTTGGAGTTACCAATAAATAATTAAAAATAGAACAGTGCACTGCTATATTGCAGTCTGCAATATATTCGGCCGAGTTTGTCCTGCACAAACTCGACCGACACCCTTACTGTAGGGATTCAAAAGTCATCCAAAAATTATGCCAATTTAACAGAGTGTCTAAAACTGTGTTTTTCAAGCACAGTTAAAATTTGAGATCAATTGGATATACCAATAAAAAGATAAAATTCAATTACCACACTGCTGTATAATTCTGGAAATGTGATCGGTCGAGTTTGAAACTCGGTCAATAAACAGGTCAGAACATTCTTCAAAAATTCTGATATTTACCAAAATTGTTCACATTTTATATATCCAAATCATATCCAAATTTTAAGTAAATAAGAGTTACACATAAAATACTAAAAATCATTTAGTGAGACATTCTACTTATCAAATTATGTATTCATGTATCATCAAAACCCTATTTGGGCCGATTAGGGTTTATGCTTCTCAAACCCTAATTCTCAAGACAAAAGAACATTTAGACTTCTTATCATAGTTAAAACATCCAATTTGTGTTATTGTCATTAATTAGATTTTAAGAATGATTATTCCAATTAATCTTTGCAATTGTCTAGGTAAACCCTAGTTTACCAATTAAGCTCAAATGGGGTCGTAACATATACGGTGGAGTTACAGAAGATAACTTATTCACATATACAAAACATATATGTACAACCATGGAATATTGCCAAAAACCTCGTATAGATACACATATACAAACATCCCTTCCAAGACCTGAATGTACAGGGATGACACATAGGACTCTACTACAAAACACTAGTAGTATGTTCAACCTTCAACATCTATTGTTCCCCTTTCTTCTCTTCCTCAATCGCACAATCTCTACCACACCACACATGACTACCTAAAAAAAGATGTGGCAAACCATAGGGGTGAGACCCATGACCCAACCAGAGATATAAATCTCTACCAATAACTATTTGTAAACACATATTATACTTAAGAAAAAAAGTAACATTTTTAAGAGGATGAGCAATTTTAGCTAAATGAATAGTCTAAAATTGATTATACAAGCTAAATGTGTTAAGCAGCTACAGCTGATCAGTAGAACAATTTATACATTTAAAAGGAATATGAAGAACATGTATAACAGTTGATTTCTCTTACTACATTATAATGAAACTAAATAGTACAAGAAACAAGGCAAGTGCAATAAAGAATGTGAATCATGTTTATCCCTAAGCAGATATATGACACAGTTGTTTACATTTTTATTATGTCCTTAAAATTTGAGTCGTACCACCCAAACCCAACTGATCACTGCTAAGGCTTCGATTGGTTTGTCGTAAGTAGCCCGGAAAAATTATGAACGGGAGTTCCTTAAGTGGTTTTTCATGATTGGTTTAAGATAAGTGTTGGAACTTGAGTTTCATGACTTTTGGTGAGTTACAAACTTACATACAAAATATAGTTCCTGAGTTCCCTCTTAAAAAGAGCAGAAAATGAGTTCGGATACGACTAACAACGTTTCTTATACATTATATTCTTCATTCGTCTTTAGTGACACATGTAAAATATTTTTAACTAGAAATATTAGCGGTGTGGATGTAGTTCATTTCTAAAATCATAACATAATATGATAAAATATCATACATGATAATCACACTTTGTAAAATAATTTACACCAACCACCATTTATTAGTGTGATTTAAAAAATAAAAAATACAAACATCATGCAAAAAACACACTACACCATGTGAAAACAATGTGATTTACCTATCATATTTGTATTCTTCAAGTTTCTTACAATATATTCCTGTTTTATATATTCTGTTAATTGTTTTGTTATTTCCATATTATATGTGGACCTCTCTGTAATTGTTTCAATGTTATATATATGAGGGTGCACACATTGTGCAACTCTACGCTTCCCAAACCTGCTTTGTGTTTCACATGGTACCAGAGCAGTAGATCCAGTCTGCCGTCACCCTCCCTTCCCTTCCCTCTCTCTCTCCCCGCCCCCCCTCCTCGCCGCGCCGCCGGCCAGCAGCAGGGCCGCCGGCCAGCCGCACAGCAGCCGCCGCCGCCGGCCAGGCGCCGCAGCAGCCGCCGGGCGGTCCGCCGCAGCAGCCGGGCGGGCAGCCGCAGCCGCCGGGCGGGCAGCCGGCAGGTTCCAGCCGCCGGGCTAGCCGTCGGGGTCGGGGCCGGTGCGCCTCCGCGGTTTCTAGCCGCCGGTTCGTTGGCTCTGTGAAATCCTCCAGCGCTCCGGTGGCTTGAAGACGTAGACTGTTAGTTTCGGTCTCTTGCCTGCCTGCCCGTGTAGGCCGTTGTGCCACCGGGTTCTGTTCTGCGCTTTGGCGTAGACCGTATGTGAGAGGTCTTCTCCGTGTTCTTTGTGCCTGTTGTGTCTGCCTGACGGCGTAGACCGTCTCCTGCCTGATCGTGCCTGTTCCTGCTGTACCTACTGCTACCATGGCGTCTTCGCATGATGACTTCCGCCGTCAAGTTACTACTGTGAAGCTTGATGGGCGCAACTACCCACACTGGGTCTGCTCCATGACGATCTATGCCAGATCCCAGGGCAAGTACTCACATCTTATCCGTGCGGGTCCGGCCGCACCCGCCGAGGACGCTGATGCTAAAGATGTGAAGGCGTATGACGACTGGGTTCGTGATGACTCCACCGTGATGACCTGGATTCTCAACAGCAGCATTGAGAAGATCATTGTCACACTTCTTCACCTGCCTACAGCGAAGCAGATGTGGGATCAGCTCGCCGGTACTTACTCGCACAGTCAGAACCCCAAGAAGGTGTTTGACATCACCAAGCAGCTAGGACGTCTACAGTTCACGGGGACAGATATTGTGGATTACTTCTCTGACTTCACTGGTTTATGGGGTGAGCTGGAATCCTATCACCCTCTCTCCACGGACCTGGCTACTATGCAGCGTCAGCGCCAGGAGCTTCAGTTGGTTCAGTTTCTCTGTGGATTGCCCGAGTCATATGTTGGAGTTGTGGACCAGATCCTAGCTAGTGACCCTCTGCCGTCACTCCAGAGTGCCTACAAACGCCTTCAGCATTTGCCTTCGTCGTCTTCTTCTCTGCCTACTGATGTTGGAGACTCTTCGGCCCTTGCCGCAGCTTCTGGTCGTGGTCGCGGTCGTGGCCATGGTCGTTTTACTGAGAGCCGTCCTCCCCTGGGTGGAGGACGAGGACGGGCTGCTCCTGGTCGTGGAGCCTCTTCTACTGCCCCTACTGCTGGTGCGCGTCCTCAGTCAGGACAACGCCTTTGTACCTTCTGTGGCCGGTCCAACCATATTGAAGAAAAATGCTGGGAGAAATATGGTAAGCCGGCGTGGGCCAATGCAGCTGCGGACTCCACTCCTACTGCGTCAGAGGGAACGACTCCGTCTACTGACTCTGCCTCCTCGGGTGCGACTGCTGACTACATCCGTGCTGAGGTGGAGCGTCTTCTTCTTGAGCGCGCTGGTGCGTCGTCTCAAGCTTCGACTAGTGGAGTTCATGCTGCCACTTATTCTGGTTATGACACTGCCTTTCTGAGCTCTTCCTCTACTCCTGGTAATACTAAGTGGGTCATAGACTCCGGTGCCTCCTCGCATATTTCTGGAAATAGATCACTGTTTCACAAAGTTTTTAAACCTGCTAGACCCTCTTCTGTTATGTTGGCTGATGGTTCCAAGTCTGCAGTGGTTGGAGTAGGGGATATTTCTTCTGACTTTCTGCTGAAATCTGCCTTATATGTGCCGCAATTTCCTTTGAATCTGTTGTCTGTTAGCAAGATATTGCGGAGCTTACAGTGTAGTCTGACTTTTATTCCTGGTTCTTGTGTTTTTCAGGACCTTCGCACGAGGATGAAGATTGGTGGGGGTATGAAGGTGCTGATGGACTCTTCTATCTGGATCAATTGCCTAAAGCTGCTAAAGCATCTGTGACTTCTGCTTTATCTACCTCAGTTTCTGCATTACAGTGGCACTACCGGCTGGGCCATCCCTCATCTGAGAAGCTTCGATATTTAGTGTTTGATCTTGGCGTTTGTCGTTTTCAGTGCGAGTCATGTCAACTTGGAAAACAAACTCGTGCTGTTTATCCTAGACGCAGTCAAATTAGCAGTAAAAATATATTTGATATAGTGCATTCTGATGTATGGGGACCTTGTCATGTGCCTAGTTTATCTGGTCATAAGTATTTTATTCTGTTTATTGATGACTTTTCATGGACTACTTGGTTATTTATGATGAAAAGTAGGTCTGAAGTCTTGTCTGTTATCAAGTTCTTCTTTGCTGAAATAAAAACTCAATATGGTATGCCTGTCAAAATTTTTCGTACTGATAATGCACTGGAATTTGTTAAAAAAGATGTGGATGTTTTTTGTAAATCTGTGGGTACCATACATCAGACCTCCTGTGCTTATACACCCCAGCAAAATGGTGTGGCTGAGCGTAAAAATAGACATGTGTTAGAGGTTGCTAGAACTATTATGATGCATGCACATGTTCCTCGCTCGTTTTGGCCTGAGGCTATATTGACTGCTTGTTTTCTGATAAATCGAATGCCATCATCTGTGATTGGAAACAAAATACCTATTTAGGTGCTTCAACCCGATATTCAGCTATTTACTGTGCCTCCTAGGATTTTTGGATGTACCTATTTTGTACGGTTAGTTGGACCTACTTCTGATAAATTGTCTCCTCGTGCTGAGAAGTGCATGTTTTTGGGATATTGCCGTACCCAGAAGGGATATCGGTGCTACAGTCCTACTGCAAGAAAATGGTTTACTAGCAGTGATGTGGTTTTCTTTGAAGATACTCCTTACTATTCGGCTCGTGGTGACAATTTACAGTCTGATCTTATTGCTTCACCTCTACCTGTTATTTCTGAATGTGTGCCTGACACTACTGACAAAGTCACTACTGAGGCTGATAAGCCTCCTCTTATAGTTTATCAACGCAGGAACAGAGTGCCTTCTACTCAAGATACCCCCCATGAAAACCAATCTTCACCTCTAGAAGGTTCTGCTACACCTGAGGTACCTTCTGATCTTCATTTACCCATTGCTCTTAGAAAGGGTACTCGTTCCTGCACATCACACAGTATTGCTCAGTTTGTTTCTACTGACCATCTGAATGTTCATTCTAGCAATTTTGTATATGCCTTATCTGTTGTTGCTGTTCCAAAGAATATCCAGGATGCTCTACAGAGTACTCGTTGGTTGTCTGCTATGAAGGAGGAGATGTTAGCTCTTGCTGAACGAGATACTTGGGAGTTGGTGGATCCTCCTCCTCAGTGCAAACCTGTAGGTTGCAGATGGGTGTATGCTGTGAAATATCAACCTGATGGCACTGTTGAAAGGCTCAAGGCACGCTTAGTTGCTAAAGGCTACACCCAGACGTATGGTATTGACTATTTTGAGACATTCTCTCCTGTTGCTCGCCTTAATTCTGTTAGAATTCTTCTGTCTGTTGCTGTTAATCTTGACTGGCCTTTGTTGCAACTTGATGTCAAAAATGCCTTCTTGTATGGTGACTTACAAGAAGAGGTCTACATGGAGCAACCTCCTGGGTTTGTTGCTCAGGGGGAGTCTCACAAAGTTTGCAGATTAAAGAAGTCTATTTATGGGCTTAAGCAGAGTCCCCGGGCTTGGTTTGATAAATTGAGCAAAATTATGATTGATTTTGGGTTTCTGCGATCTCAGGTGGATCATTCTGTTTTTACCAAGAAGACTTCAACTGGTATTATTATTCTGATTGTCTATGTTGATGATATTATCATATCTGGCAGTGATTCTCTTGGTATTCAGGCTACTAAATCTCATCTGGGCAAACACTTTGCTACTAAAGATTTGGGCAAACTTAGATATTTTCTGGGCATAGAAGTTTCTAGAAATTCTAATGCTCTTGTGTTGTCTCAGAGAAAATATGTCCTAGACATACTGCAGGAGACTGGTATGCTAGGGGCGAGACCTGCTGATATTCCTCTAGATCCTAATGTAAATTGGGGTGATGATTCTTCTCCTCTGTTTGCTGATCATAAAAAATACAGGAGGCTGATTGGTAAACTCATTTATTTGACTGTCACCAGAGCTGACATTTCTACTGCAGTGGGTCTTCTTAGCAGATACCTTGATAAACCCAGACAGTGTCACTGGGATGCTCTTTGTCATATCCTACGATATTTGAAGAAGTCTCTTGGCAAGGGACTTCACTACAGGAAGCATGGACATTGTTCTCTTACGGGGTATTCTGATTCTGATTATGCAGGTAGCAGAGTTGACAGAAAATCTACTTCTGGGTATTGTACATATGTTGGAGGAAATCTTGTTACCTGGCGAAGTAAAAAACAAAATGTTGTGGCCAGGTCCAGTGCTGAAGCTGAATATAGGGCCATGGCCCATACTGCCTGTGAATTGTTGTGGGTGCACTCTCTGTTAAAAGAGTTCGGGGTTGACTCTTCTTCTGCTATACCTATGCACTGTGATAATAAAGCTGCTATCTTCATTGCGAATAATCCAGTTTATCATGAGCGCACTAAACATATTGAAGTAGATTGTCATTTTATTCGGGAATCTATTCTGACTGGCAAGATCTTCACTCCCTTCACTCGTTCTGAAGACCAAGTTGCTGACATCTTCACCAAGCTGCTGGCGAAGAAGCAATTCTGCATTCTGATGGACAAGTTGGGCATGATTGATATCTATGCTCCAACTTGAGGGGGAGTGTTACAATATATTCCTATTTTATATATTCTGTTAATTGTTTTGTTATTTCCATATTATATGTGGACCTCTCTGTAATTGTTTCAATGTTATATATATGAGGGTGCACACATTGTGCAACTCTACGCTTCCCAAACCTGCTTTGTGTTTCACAAAGTTTAAACAGATGACAAAAATGATAACTAACTATGACCATGCATGAATAATATAGTAAAAATTCCCTAAAGAAATAATATAAAAATCAATATTTTACATTGTATGAAACAATGATGAACCAAAAATTATATTTACAAGCACATGAAATGCAAATATTATTACAATACTTTGCACACAAAGTTAATTAAAAATATTGTGTTGTGAATTTGAACATTATATTTTTATTAATATTATACTTTTGTCGTAACAAAATATTTTTAGAGGAACGAAATTTGTACCATAACCACTTGTTGAGGTTATTAATTTAAAATATTATAATTTTTCACAGATATGATTTTTTTGTCTTTGCCATCCTTATTAATATTACATCATAAAAATTAAAATAATTTTTAATGTTTTACATATTTCCACTTAGAACAAACCAATCACATGGAAGTGAATGAAACTTAAGTTCTAGAAACTAAACAGGAGTTTTCAGGAAATGAGTTCCACATAACTTATGACTTACACCAAACCAATAGGAGCCTAAGTCAAAATCAGTGCCATACAAGATCTATGGAAGATTCAGAATCCACGATCTCATCTCCACCTCTCGATTAGTACATGAGACACCACAGGGACATAACATTAAACTGCCACAAGAAACATATAGTCAAGCTGAAAACACCTAACCTGCCTTGGTACAATTCATGGAGCTAGACACTAGGGTACAAAACCCTACCACTGAGGTACAACCCCAGTTTTCCTCCAAAATCACATCAAATAATATATTCTGTGAGACACGATTGTAGTCGTTCTCAAACATCAAGGCATGATCATGGCCATCCTCAAACATCTGGGATCAAGATGAGAAGGACACACAATCACTTGCACCTCACATACTCAAGTGTATGTGCTCTGAGTTTCCTGTAGAAAGACTCGTTTCACCATCCAGGAAGTTCTAACACTAGAATGGATCTATGGCATACGTAAACTACCTGATTAGGGTTTCACTTGATTAGTTAAGTCAACTAGGTATCTTTTATAATACATCAATAAAGTTAGAATGTATAAACCCTAAAAAGATTCTAGAAAGATAGGGGTAGATTTTAACGTCAGAAGATATAAAATGTATTAAGCATAAAGCTGATCACATCACCACATGATACTTTCTCACTGCCATACACAAGAATATCACCTTTATCTCATTACTATAGGATAACAAAAACCTCATCACATCACTAGATAAAATCACCTCAAATTGGTCAGTAAGCCTCTACCAAAGTCATAAGACCCAATCACATAGTTTCTTATTACATCATTATCTCATCATACCTCATCAAGGCTCATGATCACCACACATGTGTCACATATACATTATCATGAGCAAGCATTGGCTATGATGCTCATTCAACCTGCAAGTAAGGTTTATAATAAGTAGGAGAGAGAAAAGTGATTCATCAACATGCTAATCATTCAAACAAGATAAGCATTATGTCTTGTACTCAAACTTAGGGCTAGGGTTCTTCGTACCTAACCAATTAGGGTTGTCAAAACAGCGCATAACATATCATACCCTACAGTACTTGTAGCACCCCTGACCTGGGTTTTGGGATAATCCTATTTTTTTTTTGCTTAAGCGAATTGTTTATAACTTCAATATAATCCTTTGAGGTTTTTTACTAACATGTGCCATGCCTATGTTTCAAGTTTGGTCTCGTTTGAATAATGGTTGGGCAATGTTTGCTTATTTTGGACCAGAGTACAATTTACTCAAGATAAGGGGTTATCTTGCAATATGTCACATGTTGAGTGTGACCTTAGTGATTTATCATCATAAGGATAGGATGATGCTATAGGACACCTTGTGGAGAGCTTAAGTTTCAAGTTGAGCCTGTGTGGATGATGCTTGTGCTTTGTGTGCTACTTTTGATGTAAATTGCAATTTACCAAAAGGAAGGGGTTAACATGCAAATTACCATCTCTAGAGTGCCTCTTCTCTATATTAGCATCATATAGAGTAGAGTGAAATAAGGGGGTGCCTTGTTTGAGTCTAGGTTAAGTAATAGCACTCTTGGTGGTGAAAGAGCCAAAGAGTGTCGGGTGTCTTGAACCCTAGATGGGGTTGTGTCAAGTTATGAGATATATATGGGAGTTCCTATTGGCTTGGAAGCCATAGAGGAGGTCCCATATTGGTTTAGCAACTTTTTGGAAGTATTCATATCAGGCTAAGCACCTCAAGTAGGTGAAACCTATCGGTTTAGATGTTCCTTGCAAAAGTTGTATCAGTTTGCATATAAAGTGATATTGGGTTGTGATATCTTGTCAAGCAAGCTACCCAATGGACGATGTCTCATCCTTGAATTATCCAAAAGAGTTTTGCATGTCAAGAGAATCATGGATGCATCGAGTCACCATGCATGGACATGTGTCACCTAAGTGCATATGGTGGTGACACTTCACATACACTCTCTCTCATGAGCTGCAACTATATAAGCCTATCTTTTCACCTACTAGTGAACGTTTTGACCCTCATATCATCTTGATGTGTCATGGCTGACACAAGTGAAGAGTGTTATGGCTGATACACCATTTTATGCTTATGGCTGATATCACTCTAAGAACCTCAAAACGGATATCACCTTGATGTGTTGTGGGCGACACAAGTAAATGTGTCTAGGCCGACACAAGTGAGAGAGTCTAGGCCGACACAAGTAATAGTGTCAAGTATGACACAACTAATTGTGTCTAGGTCGACACAAGGGTTAGTGTGTAGGCCGATACACTTTCATGAGTGTAGGGTGATACATGACGAGTATAATCAAAAGTTGATACATGATGATGTAATGTGATGGATACACTTTGAGAAGTGTAGGCTGATACACTCTAAAGAGGGCCAAGTCAATACAACTAGTTAAGTTGAAACTAGTATTCTAGTAAGGGCGAGAGTGGAATTTTTATCACTCATTTTGATAACCACTTAATGATAATTGATTAGAGTAATCAATTATGTTTGTATACTTATGGCAATGAAATAAGCTCCTAGATGAGAGGAGTTATGAACTAGGGTTTGGTGGTTGCATATAACCCTAGAAACCCTAATCAGCTATAATAGAAACCCTAACCCTAATCATGAGAGGGTTGTAACTTGATTGAGTGATTATCTGTGATACAATTGAATGTAAAGATAATAATATAAGCTTCTATAGAGGAGTTATGGTTTAGGGTTGGTTATCGAATATAACATTGGAAACCCTAATCGGTCGAAAAGAGAAACCCTAACCCAAATCATAAGAGGGAGTGTAACTTGAAATGACATGATGATAATAGTCAATGGTTACAATTGTGACACCCCGCCATCACACAGACAACAATGTGACACGCGAAAATGTGCGGAACCACATATTAATGAAAACACGGGTTAATTAAAACCGATTTCGGAAAGCATGCATAAGAGAATTTTTGCATTCAGATACTGCAGAGAAACATGTTATATAAATATGCACCAGCATGGATATATGTCCACATCTTATAGGAACCAGCTTTCATGTCATTACTAGAGTTCATCACCTATTTATACATACATAACGGGCCACATCAGGCCAACAACAGGATATACAAAGCTACATTCGCTATACATCGTAAACCACGTCAAAACACCTCCGAGGACTCGAGAGTACAGGGATGACTCTAGGACTCTACTATAAAACAACCACAATAGCAACATGTCCATCTCTTGCCTTCTATTGCTCGGCCGCAACCTCTCGACCACCACCACGTCTAGCGCGATCACCTAAAAAGGTTGTTAACCAACAGAGTGAGACACACAGTCCCAATGAGCAACATAACTCCCCGCCAAAACTATAAAACCTCAGAAGGTTTAAAGTAGATAAAGCAGATAGCTGGTAAAGATATAAAATAAGAGCAGCATACTGAGCAAGACTATTATTACCATCAAACTTACCAAGATATCCAGGAGGCATATAACCAAGTATTTATTTATGGAACATGATTGACAAGATAATATTTATAAGAACTTATCACAAAATATAACGAACGTATAAGTAACTGCAGGGTATAATAGGATCAACTACACAAGCAAGGCCTCAACCAATGTTCCGTGTTTTGCCTTAAGTAATATATACTATTCGGCTGGATTACGTTTTATTATGCCCTGAGGAAGTGAGTCGTCCTGCTCAAATCCAACCTTCGGTTGTGAAGCCCAAAACCGGTGCCATACAAGGTCATTGGAAGAGCCGGACTTCATGACCTCACCTTTTTGTGGTCAGTGCACATAAACCAAAGCAGGACACCAGTCTCTTGCTTGAGTGACCTCAGCCATAGGGTTAGCTCATGTAGTCTACCCTTTCTTATCATGAGCCATGGACCTATTCACTGTGCTCCCGAGCCATGAATGCATTCATGCTCCATCACACTGATCCATGGGTCTGTTCACCATGCTCTACACACATCCATAGTTGTTCTCAAATACTCCTATTTTCAGCTAGGAGCAACCCCGCATATTCAACAATATGCATTCCAGGTAATCCCACAGGATAAACCTATTTCACCATCACCAGCTACTGACGATGATGGATCTATGTCTAGGGCAAACTACATGATAAGTTCCACTATAATTAATTAGTATATTTTAAGTGGATTATTGAGGCAACCAAGTTGTAAAACACACAAGCAGTGAGCTATATTATTACTGTCATCATCACCTTGTCTTGGGATCTCAATCCCCTGTCAAACAAAGCCACTGCCTCTCAAGGCATCATTGCCATCTTACATCATCACCGGGGATAAAAATCCCTTATCTCATCATCAAGTGGATAACACCTCACTAGGCACTCAGCCTTCATCAGGTCCTCAGACCTATCTCATCATACTGGTGATGCATGTTATCTCATCAAGAAGGATTATTATCATGATACAGTGTTATTCAAATGCATATGCCTCATAGCTCTTACCTGGCTATGAATTCATCTTATACACCTGCACAATTAGTATACGCAGAAAGAGAGATAACTTAAAATCATCATACATAGAACTTTATTGATTATCATGTCATTAGGGTTTGCAGTTACACATGTCATGATCAAGACTATGTGTGGCATACTATATGAATTACATTACTGCTATCAAATCATGGGCATCCATTTGAGCTTATAAACTAGCAACTTATCTTCTTAATAGGAATCATCTTCACACATTAAACATAGCATTGGTTTATGAACCATCATCCATAACCCATAATCATCAAAGGTGTGAAAACATGATAAAGAACCACTAGCTAAGGTTTTCGAGATGGTCATGACCCTCACCAAAGGTGCCTACTACCCTCACTAGAAATGTGACGGGTAGGACAACCTTTACTATAGGTGATGTCGGGCAGGGTAACAACCCTTATTACAACTTGTCGACCAAGGCACTTAGCCTCACCTATCGGCCAACACAAACTCAAGGTGTATCGGGCAACCAAACTCTGTGGTGTGTCGCGCAACCAAGACCAAGAAGTGTATCGTGTAGCTGAGTCCATGGAGCATATCGTGCACCCAAGGTGATGACATCCCACTGAATCGGGCAAAGCCCTAGCGACCCACTAAGGTACTCATCATCAAATGACACAAAGGGACCATAAGGAAGCTTATCGCCCAACTAAAACCAACACACCATATCGGTAACCACAACGTACTCACAAGGGCCACCACTCAACCCATGTTGGGCAAGAACCCGACCCAACATGTATCACCCAAGAATCCAAACAGAGATATCAACTAGGCACTCTATCGGCAAAGGGGGCAACAACTACTAGGTCAAAGGATCATCTAGATCAAGGCATATCACCCAAGTTCATCATCAAGGTCAAGAGAGCCATATCGGGCACAAAGCCAACCAAAAACATCATATCGGCCAAGATCAAAACCCTAGACCAAGGGAGGTGTGTCGGGCAGCACTACTACAAGGTGTATCATGTAAGGCACCAAGATCATCTCGACTAGATCACCATCATCAAAACCCTAAAAGATCAAGATAATTGGATCACCTATCAACAACCAAGAGAGAGGGGTTTTGCACAACCTCCATCACCAATCGGGCAACATGATGGATCATTTCCAACTTAGGTCATCACTCATCCTAAGGCTCACCTCTCAAATCCATGGTGAGAGGAGGGTGTTTCCCAAGCAACCAGAGGATAGAATCACCTCTCAACGACTAAGGAAGAGAGGGGTTTTGCCTACACCACTAGATCTCAAACTCATTTCTCAAAACTAAGGAGAGAAAGGGGTATTGCCGCAAAGGAAACCCTAATCTAAGGGTTCAACCAACTAGGTCCAAAGGTACACAAGAAACAACAACATCATCAACAACATGATCACTATATCCATAAGATTAAAAGTACATGCTAGAGTAAGAAACATATCTAACAACATGCATGGACGATCATGATCATATATGAACATGCAACATAAAAGAAGGTAGTATAGTTAGGATTAGAAGTTATGTAACCCAGCTTAAGCAAGCTCCAAGCTCCTAGCACCAAGCAACACCTTCGGCCACCACAAGAGGAAGAAGAAGAAGACTCCAAATGTCACGACAGTCGACAAAACCATTACTGATTAATGCGGAAGAAAACATTAGCAGCAGATTACTAAAAATCACTAAAAATTAAAACCATTTGCAAAGAGATCCATTTTCTTGGAAACTCTGATAACAAGAACCAAAATATTATATACACATTCTGGTCCACAAAGTGCATACCATGTACCCTCTCTTCTCGAGGATTACATACAATAGTTGCTTTGTTAAAACTACACATAAGCAACATAAAACCTCGAGGCATTTAATGCCAAAATATCAGATCAATCATAAAAGCACTAACTACTGACTCCAAGGACCTGAGAGTACAAAGACGACTCATAGGACTCATATCTACAAGACATGATAGTTAGTATCTCCACCTGAACTGTCACTGATGTCCCTGATGCTACTATCCTTCCCCTACTGTAGCATTTCTACCTCCTCGTCCTCGTTCACCTAAAAAGGTTGGATCCCACGGGGTGAGACAATTGAAAATTTTCCCAGCGAGAGATATAACTCTCTGCCAGAAACATTATTATTGCAGATAAATAGTAATAAACTGAATAGAGTAATCTCTATTGAACAACAGGATTAATTCATTATTAAGAAGAATAGAGCAATATCATTTACTCATTTTAATAAGAAATATGAAGAACATGTATAATATTTATCCACTTCAGGATACAATAAGCAATGTGACATCAACCAATAGTTTTCGTAATTCTTCTTTAAGAAAATATGCTACACGACTTAATTACATTTTACAATCATTCTTATGCCCTGAGGAAGTGAGTCGTACCACTCAAATCCAAAGCTGGTGCCATACAAGATCAAAGGAAGAGTCGGACTCCTCGATCTCATCTGTCTCGGTCAGTGTGAGACCACAAGCAGGACCGTAGTCTCTTGCTTAAGTGACCTCAGTCACAGGGTTATCTAACATGGCTACCCATTCTCTAGCCCGCCTTGGTACAGGTCCCAACGCTAGTAAATCTGAGCCACGGGCCAGTTCACCGTGCTCTCTGAGCCATGAACGCATTAATGCTCCATCACACTAAACCATGGGCCTGTTCACCATGCTCTTAAACATATCATGAGTCTACAACCAAAGTTGCACTCTAATTCTCCTCATTTTCGGCTAGGAGAAACCCCACATATTCAACAATATACGCTCTAGATTAACCAGTAGGAAAACCCGTTTCACCATCACCAGCTACTGGCGATAATGGGTCTATGGCCAGGGCTCTACATGATAGTATTTCACTTGATTATTTAAGTATATTACCATATTCTTTTAGCATCATTCAAGTTTTCAAATAAGAATTATTATGACAAATGCTACAAAGAAACAATACTCCTTTCAAGTACTTTTCAATACTTTATAAAGCATTGGGATCTCAATCCCTTGTGCCATTGTTGGGAATTCACATCCCTCAACATCACCATCATCATATTTGCTGGATCTGGATATTCAAACCCTTAGTTCATCACTGAACATGGTTACCACTATTAGGTAACTATTACTTCCAGGTCATCTGACCAAGGTATTCATGATACTTGTTGCACAAGTATCTCACATAGTTCACCAGACATATTCAAGTTCTTGTCACCCCTTACTAGGCAACAAATAAAACAATGGCTCACAGGGCCTATTAACATCATGACTCATACCTGGTTATGTTCATCATCTCATGATACTTTCATGGTTAGTATGCTTGATAACAACCATATCAATTACATATCAACAATATGCACTACAAAGATAATATCACTATTTCCTAATTAGGGTTAGGGTTTCTCATCTTTATCAATTAGGGTTTCACATCACATCATCATTTATTAGGGTTTCACATAGAATCACCCTATATTAGGGTTTCACATAACATCACCCTATATTAGGGTTTCACATCAATATTAATTAGGGTTTCACATCACATCACCATTTATTAGGGTTTCACATAGCATCACCCTATATTAGGGTTTCACATAACATCACCCTATATTAGGGTTTCACATCATATCAATTATGGTTTCACATCACATCACCATTTATTAGGGTTTCACATAGCATCACCCTATATTAGGGTTTCACATAACATCACCCTATATTAGGGTTTCACATCATATCAATTAGGGTTTCACATCACATCACCATTTATTAGGGTTTCACATAGCATCACCCTATATTAGGGTTTCACATAACATCACCCTATATTAGGGTTTCATGATTACCTCATTAATCCAACCCTAAATCAGTGCTTCCACATATCTTGGAGCTCATAGCATTATTTAAGTATTAAATTATACTTATCATTATTTCATGTATTAAGAACACACATCACCATCATACATTATTCAGTTGACTTAATCTTTCACTAAGTACATACACCTATGCTTATCATAGTGTATTGCATTAGTTATTTTCATAGGCATCAAATGATAATCACTTTAATTATACTAATCATCTAAGTACTTTAGGGCTACTTTTATTGGAATCAACCTTGAGATACTCTTCAACCACTTAAGGGATTATTGATATTTCCATAGTTTGAATCAATTAGACCTTCAACCGGTCTTGGACCAATTAACCCTTTAAACGGTCTTGAGGTGCTTGACCTCCAAACGGTCTTGAGGTGCTTGACCTCCAAATGGTCTTGAGGTGCTTGACCTCCAAACGGTCTTGAAGTCATTGTCCTTCAAATGGTCTTGAAATCATTGACCTTCAAACAGTCTTGAAGTCATTGACCTTCAAACGGTCTTGAGTCACTGACCTTCAAACGGTCTTGAAGTCATTGACCTTTAAACGGTCTTGAGTCATTGACCTTCAAATAGTCTTGAAGTCATTGACCTTCAAACGGTCTTGATTCATTGACCTCTAAATGGTATTGAAGTCCATTAGACCCTAAACGGTCTTACCCTAAATCTTTCGAATGGTCTGAGACCTTTAGACCATCATACGGTCTTAATCCAATCCTCCAAACGGTTTGAAGACTGTTAGACCTTAAACGGTCTTGAAGATTGATCGACCCTAAATGGTTTGAGATCGTTTGATTTAAATATTAATTAACCCCAAATGGTTTGAGACCATTTAGTACTCAAATGGTTTGAGACCAAATGGTCCTCAAACGGTCTAAGACTGTTTGGTCAATTCAGCTTGAAACTGTTTAACCCTAAATTAGGGTTTTTTGTAATCAATTGATTTAGGGCTTTGAACCCAATTGAGCTAGGATTATGAAATTGATTGAATTTGATTTGTTTGAAGTTATTAGGTCATAAGACCAATCAATCCTTGAACCTATTGAAAACATTTAGTCTCTAACAGTTTGAAACGGTTTGCCCTCCAATCGGTTTTGAAATCGTTTGGTTTAAAACGGTTTGAAACCATTTGACCAGCACAAAGTGAAACTATTTGCTCATGATATTTCTTGAGGTGTGTGCTAAGATGATGTCATCATCATCAAGCTTCAGATCTCTGAATTCTACTTTCATGTGTATGATAATTTCATCAATTATTCAAGAAGAAATAAAAGGTGAATCATATGATGAGAAATTGAAATCAACAATAACATTGATGGGTTCAAGTTATATAACCCACCTTCAAAGTAGCTTCAAAGCTTCAAGATTCACGTCTCTAATGGTGAATGAATATCCTTCAACTAGCCAAGGATCATTTCCAACTCTTTGGATGCAAAAGACAATCAAGGTTGATCATTGGATGGAGGAGAGAAGAAAATCAATGTTGAAATCTGATTCCAACCATCAATTCAAGGTTGAAGATTATCATGGAGCTTACCTTCAGCTTGGGGAACGTTTTCCTCCTGCTCCTAAGCTTCTTGGTCGTCGGCCAAAGAAAATAAAGAAAGTGGTTTGCAAAATGGTCTTTCAAGTAAGGAGAAAGTTGAATATATGTGATTGATTTTCTAGGAGAGAGAAAGTAGAAGGAAATCCATCCATTTTCTTGCCACATGCCCCCCTCCACTTCCTTGCCTTCCAAGCCATCTTCCTTTTCCTCAAAATCCTTTCGTTTATCCTTGAATTAAAAGCAACCACTTTAAGCACCTTAATCATATAATACTATTATCCATTTTTAGTGGACATTACTTTTTAATCAACAAATGTGAGTGTGTTTCTTCACCTACTTAGGATATTTCGGTGAAACTCAAGGCATTTGGTCATCCTTGCATTATAGTATTTCAACCATATCCTTTTTAGTTGATGGGTTCTTCAATTAATATATTTATTTTTGCTACAAAATAAATTAGGGTTGCAATTATGCTTGAATCTTGATTATTTTATTATAAAGATTATCTCTCCTCAAAAGTAGTTCAAACAAGATGCCCCTTTCTTTTTATTTTCTCTAAATGATACCACGAAACAGTAGGGACACTTTTGAAGTGGTATTTTACATATTCAACCCTAGGTTTTGGGTAAATTGCAAATTACACCATAACTAGCATTCAATACACAAGCATTACTCAAACAAGTTCATTTTTGGAACTTAGGCTTTTGGAAGCCATACTTCAACATCATTTTCATTCTTATGATGCTATAGAACTTGAGGAACATTTATCATGTAACTTTTGCAAGGTAACCCCCTTAAATTGGGTAAATTGCACATTAGTCCAAAATAGGTAAAACATTGTTTCAACATTATTCAAACATGACCAAAATTGAAATATAGCTCTCCTTTAGTCTTAATTACTTTTCAAAAGATAAAGACAGGAATCTGAATGACTTACTTAAGCAAAACTTCTAGGGTTAGGCCTTAACCCAAGTCAGGGATGTTACACCAAAGAGAAGGATCGACCACCAAGCTTAGCTCCTCCAAGGGTATCGGCCACCAAGGTTGCAAAGGAGAGGTGTCGTTCACCAAGGAAGAGGGGAAACTAAGGAACTAAAGGGATCCTTAGCAAGAGAAAGGAGATACGTATAAAGAAGAGGGTGGAGGACAAAACAAGGCAATGTGTCGCCCACCTAGGGACACTTGTCCATGGGCAATTCCACCTTCTCATCCCACCTCATACACATGTCCAAGGCAATTGCCACATGCAAGCATCATGCACCAAGTGTCCACTAGAGTGGTGACACAAATGAAGCTAAGAGTTGAAGATGGTCCATGGACGACACACTCACTCCCTTGCCTGATACATCCCCATGGGTGATGCACCCATGGCTGACACAAGACACTCCTTCCCGATACAGGGTCCAACAAGGCAAAGCAAGGCTCAAACAAGGAAAAATGAAGCCCAACAAAGCTCAAAAAAGCCCAAGGCAACTTAAGCAATGAGCCCAAACCTTCAGCTCAACTCTAGAGGAAGAAAAAAGAGAGAAAAGATCTCTCAAGGTGACAAACTTGCTCATCAACCCTAAACTTAGGTTATATGCAAGTAGCACCTCCAACTCTCAACAAAGCACAAACAAACCCTAATCACCACTTTAGGTGATTAGCAAGAAACTAAACACCAGTTTAGGCAAAGCAAACAGGATAAGCAAAAAACAAAGGTCAGAGTCCTTACAAGCCATAAACCTCTACAAAGGGATTTTGCCAACAAAATATGAAGAGAAAAGCGAGGGATACTTCCTCCTCATCTCTTCCTCCAGCTCCCACGTGTCTTCCTCAACGCCACGATGATGCCAAAGAACTTTCACAAGAACGAAGTCCTTCCTATTCAACCTCTTTACTCTCCTGTCGAGAATCGTCACTGGACCTTCCTCGTAGGTCACAACTTCATCGAGCTCAACCTCAACTGGTTGTATCGCTGTCCCTGTATCTGGATGATTTTTCTTCACCATGCTGCCATGGAACATCGGACGAAACTTGTGCAACTCTGGCGGCAGTTCTAACTTATAAGCTACCTTTCCGGCCAAACCTCAGCACACCTTTCCATGGCGAGACCTTAAGAATAACCCTATCTCCCACCTATAACTCTAAAGGTCGTCGGTGATTATCTGCGTATGACTTCTATATGTCCTGTCTTGCTTTCAACTTTTTTTGTATCACTCTGATCTTCTCTGTTGTCTATTGTACTAACTCGGGACCCAAAAGCTGATACTTACCAGACTCAGACCAACATAGAGGAGATATGCACTTCCTGCCATATAGAGCCTCATAAGGAGCCATGTCGATGCTTGGTGCGCTCCCGCTAGAGGCTTGCAACAAGTGCAATCCACGAGGTCGGGAGGCATGGGATGAGATGGGATCTTTGCTTTCGATAATTGTATGGTCCCACACTAACTACCTACATCTACTAAGACACTACACCCGCAAGCGCACGGGGTCGTGCCGTAGTATAGGTGAGGCGGCAAGTACGGGGTCGAACCTCGGAGATAGAGGGGGTGCTAGAGTTAGACAACGTGAGCTATGTTCCTAGTGCGGAGAGTAAGGTTTTTAGGGTTTAAGGTTGATTGGTTGATTACACTAAGAGAGCGAGTAAGAAATGCGAAAGGAAAACTAAAGTATGGAAGGGCAAGCAAATTAGTAAACTAAGTTATCAAACTAACTAAGCAGGAACAAGAAGGGCTACACTACTCTAGCAAGGCAAGAAGCATATAAGAACTAGACTAACCACTAGCAAGAGCAAGAGCCTATGTTAACACTAAAGAGTAAAACTAAGCAATTGACTAAGTTAGACTAAAGCAATTGGACTAAGCTAGCATTAACAAGCAGACTAAGCGATTAGGGTTTTAAGCAAGGTGATTAAGGTGGGTTGGCCGTTTGGGGAATGTCACTTTGATTTTAGTTGGGGGAGTTCATTAAACATGCATGGTGCTCAATTCATATCTAGATTACCAAACCAAACAACAAGGGCAATGCCATTAGAACATACCCTATACTACTAGTAGAAGACTAGGGTTAGGTGTAGTTCTAGTGAGATTGGCCAAATCTAGGTTTCTAGGGTAAGTGATAGTGGACAATTGAGGGTTGAGGGTAGAGATGGGAGTGGAGATGAAGGGGTTTAACCTCATGCCACTAGCCACTCTATCCTTTAGAAGGCCCTAGGCAATTGCATCACTCTCACTTACACTAGCCACTTAAATTTCACGCTCATTTGTAGGGGGAGGGATGTGTATGTAGGAACAAAGGGGGCTAGCTAGGGATCCACTAATTGGACCTAGGAGCCATTCCTAAGATTGCCACATACACCCCAATTCCTCCTAGAAATGAAGTGTCATCAAAAACCTCAAGACAAGCAATTCATACAAGAAGCACAAACCACATGCAAAAAGATTGGAAAAGAGATGGAAGCAAGAAGTAATCATCATAAATATGAATTAAGTTCATTACAAGAATTTATCCCCCAACATGGTATCAAAGTAACATTTTAATCCCAAACAGCCCACCACAAGGGGGCTTAGCTAGACATAGTCATGAAAACAAGAAAAGAAAGGGGTCGAAGAAGTAGGGACTCCATGAAGCTTGATGTAGAAGCCTCCTTCTTCACCTCCAAGCAGCTGCAGACATCCTCGCTCCTCTAATGGTGCAGGGGTGCATGAAAATGGTGGAATGTGTGGATAGAAACCTAGAGAAACTAGGTTTCTATGATGGAAGTGAGTGGAAAGTGGATGGAAATGGGGTTGAATGCAAGGGAATAGGTGGATGGGAGAAAGGGATGCAAGGGAGCAGCTAGGGTGTGGCTAGGGAGTGCTCTCCCTCGAGCCCTAGAAGCAACTAGTGCTTATATAGGAGCTAGGGCTAAGTGGGGGCAAAATAGGAAAAACAGTGGAAAGTTGTATAGGGTAGGTTATCACCACGGTCGTGGTGGGTGTACCACGGCCGTGGTGAGGGTAGTGGGGGACGATCGTGGGGTGGTGAACACGGTCGTGGGGTGAAGGAAGTGGTGAGATGGTGGTGGCCACGGCCGTGGCGGAGTGACACGGTCATGGTGGTTAGCATGCACCACGGCCGTGTTGGGTAACACGACCGTTTTGGAGGGGTTGGAGCTAACCGTGGGGAGGGGCCACGGCTGTCTTGATCAGCATCGGCCACGGTCGTGGAGACTTGGCCACGGTCGTGGTCAGTGAGGCCAATTCCCTGTTGCAACCTGACTTCTTGCAAATTAATTCCCACGACCGTGGCAGGGTGCCACAGCCGTGTTGTCTTCAGTGGCCACGGTCATGGCTGGGAGGCCACGGTCGTGGGCGATCTATGGATTTCCTTGTTGCAACTTGTTGGTTTGGCTAAAAAAAGCCATGACCGTGGCATTGTGGCCACGGCCGTGGTGAGGTTCGACTTCTTGATTTCTCTTCTAACTTTTTCATTTTCAGATGTCTTTGCTCGAGGATGACTCTTGGCCACTGGAGGTAGGTTGAGGGAGACTTTGGGGCCTTCTCTGGGTCCCTCCTTCTTTCTCTTCCATCTAAGCATGGTCCAAGTACCTGAAAAACAGTGCAAAGACCATGCATAAGCATATTTTCAATTATAATCATATTGGGGAGAATAACATGTAATTCTAGTGCATTTGAATGTGATAAAAGTACAAAATGACACAAGATACAGCCCTAGAATAGGGTTGGATTACCACCCCAAACTTGAAACATACTTGTCCTCAAGTATGCTTCAACTCAATCTCTTTTCCATTTTCCAAAATCAAAAGATATGACAAATACAATATGATGGGCGACAAATGCTAAATGGGATCAAAGGTGACTAGGTACATGCAAATCACTTCCCTCCTCTTCTTCTTTCACAAACCAACCATGAAGAGAGCACAGAGCACATGAACTTCGCATATAATGCATGGATTGCACATGTCGTCAATATCTCATTCATAAGGTTTCGGGTAGACCGTTTCATGATGATGTTAATCGTCGATGACTAGGAGTGTTGTTTCACTTTCATGTGTTCAACCTTATGCTTCAAGTTATGCCAAATGACCCACATGGCTGTGGAAAAGGGATAAAGTGAGCTAGGTTTGAAGTTTCCTAGCTCAATGGGTATAAAAGTGGAAGAAAGGGATGCGGTAAGATTTTTGGAGTGTTTTTACACACTCATCTTTTCTTTATTTGAATGCTCTTAAACATGAGCATCCTTTTATTTTGTTTTGTTTTTCTTTTTCTTTTCTTTTCTTTTTTTCTTGCCCCTGGTGTAGATAGGGCATATGGTGGATAGAGTGAAGCGGGGAGATAAAGATGTGGCCACCCCAAACCTTTGGAGGTGGCCACAGCTAATATGTGCGCTTTGGCATCTTTTTATGAGGCGGAGAGGTATGAAGATGATGAAAGAGTAGTCGGGTCAAAGAGGGGTCACTTGGCATACTCTTCCACAGAAGGTCTCCTGCATGAAAACTAGTCCAACACTTCACCATAGATATCACATCACATGAATGAACCAAATGAAATCCATATATCAAACCAGTAACTCCACAAACATTAAACGTTATATGCTTGCTCGGATCATAATTCAATCAAACCAACACATTCCCAAGGGAGGTGATGAGCATGTAAGAAGTCACTCGTTGATACCACATAGCACTTCATCACATCATATCATCTTGTATTTGTCAACGATAAGCAATTTCATTCAATATGGTAAAGATTGAGTCAAAACACGCTTTTTGGACAAGACACATCAAATCTGGGCAAAATTGGCCAAAAAGGTGCCACATTGCACTAAATCACATTCAATCACAACTTTAGGTAAAAATCAAGTAAATCCTAGCTAAAACATGCAGAAATTAGCAAAAACTACATGATATGCAATGCATGGCTGAAAAAGCACAAATTTTGAAAAATTACTCAAAAATGCAGAAATCAACTACATGTTATGCAAAGATGCAATGAAAAGAACAAAAATAGTAAAAATAAACTAGATGGCAGGGTGATATCGAAATGACAAAAATAGAGAGATAGGATGATGCGTACCGCCCTACCCACCCCAAACTTTAGAATCATGATGTCCTCAGCATGAAACTATAGCTTAGGGGAGATAGGGGAAGTGTCATGGCTGCGGTGGCTGGTCTGGCATGTTCAGAGGATATGGAGGAGGAGCTGAGTCTGGATCTGAGCTTGACGGAGGATGCTGGTGATAGTGACCCTAGTAGTCATCATGGGGTGGAGGATACGCCTATGGGTGTCTAGCTATACCACCCCAAAAATCTGCACCCCATTCGGGGTTTCGTGTTGCTTGGGCATGTTGGTATTGGTACAAGTGGTTGATCTGATAGTGCATCTGCTGTTGATCTTGCCACATGTACTCCTGGACAAGCTACATGTCACTTTGAGTTTTCTGAATACTCTTAAGGTGCGCCTGGATGGTAGCCATGTCGTAGGTGTTCCCTGAGGGCGGCTGCAGTTGGGATGTCCCCTCATCCCTCCTTCTAATTCTTCGGGGTTTCCATTCTTCTTCTGCTTCATGCTCCTGCCCTTGTACATTAGATTCAGCGATTTCTTCCTGTACGGCAGTGGCTCCCCTTGTATACGTCTCTCGTGGGTGTTCTTGCTGCCATTTGAAAAGTTTTTCTTTCAAATTGAAATTAATTCCCAACACGGAAAGAAGAGGCACCGCGTGGTATGGCAACTCGAGCTCGAAGTCTGGCACACTAGTAGTAAGATAGATCATCTTCTTTTCCTTTATCTTTATAGTGTGTGAGCGCACCAAGTAGCTGAGGTCCACAAACTCTGCCTCAAGTGCGTCCTATAACCCTAAGAGATTGTATCCCAGTGCTAGTGCAATCAAAGTCACAAACCCACCCATGACAAAGGGTTTTGTGCTGTTGTAGGGTATGGACTTCATATGATCAATCAATAGAACACCAAGGTCGAGGTGCTTCTTGAGGTACATTGATATCACGACAAACATATCTTTTTGTGAGATGGAGCCTTGATTATCATACCTCCCTACAATTGTGTTTGCCACGACCTTTTGCACATAGCGCATCATTGGATTGCTTATGGCGGCTGTCTTTGATCTTCCTGCATCGTACATGCCACTGCCTGTGATTGTCTCCCAGAAATAGACATAATCCAATTCTTTCACCTTCTCTAGGAAGCCATCATCCATCTTGACGGTCTCTTCAGGACTTGCAGCAAATATCCCATTCAGCTCAGTGGAAGTGAGGGTGTGCACATTGCCCATTATGGCAAATTTGATTGCATCACAGCCCCTCACTTTAGTCCTTTCGAGAGTAGCGAAGAATTCTTGGGCCAAGGCGACGTAGGTTGGCTGCGGTGTGAAAAGGATATCCCACAACCCTATTCTCTTTAAGTTCATTTCCACTGCCTCCTTGATCCCTAGATCCTCGATCACTTTCTGAGACCCGTACTTGGTGGTGACGACTCACCTCGTCATGCACTCGGGGTAGATAAGATCAACTTTCTTTTTCCTGTGTCCTCTACCATAGGACACCCCCGCCGGTGCTTTGCCTAGGGTCTTCTCTCTGTCTGCCTCCAAAAATGTCATAACATCTTCTCCTTCTGGTTCCAGCTCCACCTCTTCCTCCTCGCTATCTTGTTCTTCCTCCATCGCATAGGATTGCAACCCCGAGATGGTATCAAAATTGTACCAGTGGGCTGATTGCTCCTCGTCGTGTTGCAATTGCCGCGAGGGTTGCGGCTGCACATCACGTCTCGTCGCCGCATTGGATGTCGAGTGGCGGGGTGGTGCAGGCTTCGAAGGCAGCCTGGATGAGGATGGAGCCGCTTTGGATCTCTGGTTTCTTTTTGCGGTCGCCGGCTCAATATCATCAATGAGGTTGTCCATGTCGACCCCCATGGACTCCTCCGCTTTGGATCTCTGGTTTCTTTTTGCGGTCTTCTCCCTCGTAGGTAGCGTCTGTGATGTGGTGGCTATCCGATGAGCGGGAGTGTGATCCGCTCACCGATTGCGACCGGCGGAGGGAATGGTGGGCGGAAGCGGTAGGTGATGGGGTGTGGGATGGAACAAACACATCGGAGGAGGCGTTCTTAGAACACCGTTTCCCTCCAGTGAGGATGTTCGTCCCCTTTGTGATAGCCTTCCCAATCTTCTTCATTGCGGAAATGGAGGTGAAAGTGGTGTAGGAGGGAGATTTTCGGATTTGGTGTAGAAGGTGGTGTGGGTGTGGTTTTATGGGTGGAATGGAAGGATAGTGATGTACGGATGGTGGTTATATGATTAGTGGTGGATTTGGGCGATAATGGAGGGGTTTTTGTGGAGGTTTTGTGTAGGGGAGTTGCTGGGCGGAATGGAGATGGAAATGGAGATGGAGATGCGATTGGGAGAGATTGGACGGTGGGAATGGGAGAGGGAAGGCTGGGGATCGATTTGGGATGGATTGGGGCTCAAAAGGGGGTGGATTATGGTTGCAGAAAATGTCGATGGTGAGCTTATTCCGGTGAGAGAGAAATCCAAGTGGAGAATGTGCATGGATTGTGGTGGATTTGGTGGTGAATGGGGGAGCACGGAACCGTTTTCCGCCGCCACGGTCATTTTCTGGAGGTGGAAGACGAAAGAATGAGGGGGGATCATTTTTGGACGCTTAAAAGTATTTTTTTCCTGAACTGGGTTCGGCCACGGTCGTGGCAGAGGGCGACGGTCGTGGCCAGGGTTGGGTAGCACGGTCGTGGCAGGTGCCACGGTCATGTTGTCGATGAAGAGAACCCTGGTCTGACCTCGCCACGGTCGTGGTCGACTCGCCACGGTCGTGGCCGATCTTCAAAACAAAATTTAACTTTGGCCAATTTGTAGCAATAATTCCCATGACCGTGGCGAAGGGCCACGGCCGTGTTTGGCCAAGAACACCACGGTCGTGGTCGACTCGCCACGGTCGTGGCCGATCTTCACAACAACCTATAACTTTGGCCAATTTGTAGCAATAATTCCCATGGCCGTGGCGAAGGGCCACAGCTGTGTTTGGCCAAGAACACCACGGTCGTGATCTGTCTCCACGGCAGTGTTGGGGTTGTCTCTTTAGTTTAAAAACTTTAAAACTTGAGCTTTCGATTTTATTTGTTCTTTTTGCCACAACCATGACTGAATGACCACGATTAACTTCTAGATCCTCTCTCTCTAATGTCTATCACCTGCCATCATCAAAACTCAAACAAAAACTGTAAATCACAAGTGTGCGTGTGTGTATTTGTGTAAAACAAAACTAAAGTATCAAAAGAAGGGTTTGAGAATCTCAAACCATGTGGGTTGCCTCCCACTAGCGCTAAATTTAATGCCTTCAGCCAGGCTTATTGATTTTTGGACTTTTTCACTTTTTCAGAATCTTCAAAAGATCCTTGTAGTAAATCCCTTTCTCGTCCTCATCCAAGCATTCTTCTTCCTCTGATTCTTCTTCTATAAGCATAACAATATCGAAATCTTGGTTGGCCTTGTCCGGGCCGACCTCAACAACAGATTTTAGCCTTTGCCCATTAACGGTGAATTCCTTAGCTCCTTCTTTTGCACAAATGATCACTGCCCCGGATGGGTACACCTTCTTGACAAGTTAAGGACCTTCCCATCTAGAACGAAGCTTTCCGGGGAAGAACTTCATCCTTGAATTGTATAGCCATACCCATTTGCCGGGCTCAAACTCTTTCTTCTTTATGATCTTGTCATGTAGAAACTTGGTTCTTTCCTTGTAGTTCTTCGACATTTCGTATGCTACATGCCGCATTTCTTCGAGCTCATGCAATTGAAACTTTCTTTTCATTCCGGCTTTCTCTTCATCGAAGTCCATCGTCTTCAAGGCCCAAAGTGCCTTGTGTTGAATCTCAATCGGCAAATGGCAACTCTTACCATAGACAAGCTTGAACGGTGTAGTGCCAATCGGGGCTTTGTATGCAGTCATATATGCCCATAAAGCTTCATTGAGGCGAAGTGACCAATCCTTGCGGTCCGGTCGCACCGTCTTCTCCAAGATGAGCTTTATCTCCTGATTTGCCAACTCAACTTGACCACTCATTTGAGGGTGACAAGGAGTAGCCACATGATGGTTAACTCCATGTCTCTTTAGCAACCCTTCGAAGGTGTGGTGGATGAAATGACTCCCGCCATCACTAATCATAGCCCTTGGAACACCAAAACGGCTAAAGATGTTGGATTTCACAAAATCACACACCACCTTATGATCATTTTTCCTTGTTGCCACAGCGTCAATCCATTTTGATACATAGTCTACGGCGACCAAGATGTAGACATACCTGAAAGAACGAGGGAAAGGACCCATCAAGTCAATCCCCCAAACATCAAACACTTCTACCACAAGAATAGGTGATAGAGGCATCATGTCCCTCTTTGAGATGGTGCCCACTTTTTGGCACTTGAAGAAACCTTTGCAAAAGTCATGAGCATCTTTGAACAATGTCGGCCAGTAGAATCCACATTGAAGAACTTTGGTAGCCGTGTGTTTCCCTCCAAAATGGCCTCCGCACACTCCGGAATGGCACATAGATAAGACTTCTCGCTGCTCCATCTCCAGAATGCACCTCCTAATGAGTTGGTCCGGGAAATACTTAAAGAGGTGAGGGTCATCCCAAATGTAGTTCTTTACCATAGCAAACAATCTCTTACTTTCCTCTCTTGTCCACATGCTCGGTATCCTCCCACTGGCCAGGAAATTCGCTATGTGCTTGTACCATAGCTTTTAGACAGATGAGACTAAGAGGAGTTGTTCATGCGGAATTGTCTCTTTGATTGGACTTGTCATATTAAAAGGTCCATCAAGGCGGGAGAGATGATCTGCAGCACCATTTTCTATTCCTTTCTTATCCACAATTTCTATGTCAAATTCTTGGAGCAACAAAATCCATCGGATCAACCTTGGCTTTGAGTCTTTCTTGGACATGAGATACTTCAACGCAGCATGGTCCGTGTAGATTGTCACTTTGTTTTGCAAGAGATACAGCCGAAACTTGTCAAGAGCGAAGATCACCGCAAGCAACTCCTTCTCGATAGTTGTATAGTTTCTTTGAGCATCGTCTAATGTTTTGCTTGCATAATAGATAGCATGAGGAATTCGGCCAATGCGTTGACCCACCACAGCCCCCACCGCCATATCGGATGCATCCGTCATGATCTCAAATGGCAAAGAGAAATTTGGGAGCAGCATGATAGGAGCAGAAATAAGCCTCTCTTTCAAATGATTGAAGGCCTCAACACATTTGTTATCAAACTAAAATTCGACATCTTTCTCAAGTAATCGACAAAGTGGTCTTGAGATTTTGCTTAAGTCCTTGATAAAGCGACGGTAGAAACCTGCATGTCCCAAGAAAGATCAAACATATCTTACGGTGGAAGGAAGGTCGAGTGTAGATATAAGGCCCACCTTGGCCTTGTCAACTTCAATCCCATCTTTAGAAACTCGGTGTCCCAGAACTATACCCTCAGGTACCATGAAATGGCTCTTTTCCCAAGATAGAACTAAGCGAACTTTCACACATCTTTCCAGAACCGCAGCTAGATGTAGCAAGCACTCATCAAAGGTTTTCCCGAAAACTGAAAAATCATCCATGAAAACCTCAAGTGATGAATCAAGCATGTCAGCAAAGATTGAGGTTACACATCTCTGGAAAGTGGAAGGGGCATTACACAATCCAAATGGCATTCTCCGATAGGCAAATGTACCACTTAGACAAGTGAATGTCGTCTTTTCCTGGTCCGTCAGATGCACAGTAATCTGAAAATATCCCGAGTACCCATCAAGAAAGTAGTAGAAGCTCTGCCCAGCCAATCTCTCCAAAATCTGATCAAGAAACAGAAGTGGGTAGTGATCCTTCTTTGTCTTTTCATTGAGATTATGGTAATCCACGCACATTCTCCACTTGGATTGCTCTCTCATCGGCATAAGCTCACCATCGGCATTTTCTGCAACTGTAATCCCACCCTTCTTGGGCACAACTTGGATGGGGCTCACCCATGTACTGTCAGAGATGGGATAGATAATCTCTGCATCAAGCAACTTCACAACATGTTGAGTTACAACGTCCTTCAACTTGGTATTTAGCCTCCTTTGCATTTGACAGGTCGGCCTCGCATCTTCTTCCAAGTATATTTGATGCACACAGATAGAGGGGTCAATCCCTCTCAAGTCAGCAATAGACCATCCAATGGCTTGGATGTTCTTCCTCAAGACTTCCATCAAGGCATCTTCTTGCTCAGTAGAGAGAATAGAGGAAATGATCACCGGGAGGGTGTCATTTGAGCCAAGGAAAGCATACTTCAATCCTTCAGGAAGTTTCTTCAACTCAAGAATGGGGGGTGCTTCAAGGGAGTTCTTCAAAGGTGTAGAAATAGGAGGGAGGTCCTGACTTGCAGCCACTAAGTCTAGCTCACACTCTTCATCATCTTCATCGTCGTCGTCAGGGAACTCAACAATTGGTTCAAGACCTCTACCTTGAGTGGCAGTCTCAATCCACGCATGTAGGAACTCTTCAACAATCTCATCTAGGCATTCCACCAAATAACAATCTTCCTCAGTGGCCCCTATCACTTCGACTGTAGTAGACGACTTGAAGATGTTCAACCTGATCTTCATGTGCATGAATGTAACATACATGGTCCCTGTCCTCACATGGATCACGGCATCATTTGTGGCTAAGAAAGGTCTCCCCAAGATGATTGGTACCTTTCTAGCCTCTTTTTCCATATCAAGAATGATAAAATCGGCTGGGAAGAAGGCAGAAGTATCTTCATCAAGACAGACCAGCACATCATCCACACGCCCTCTAGGCGTCTTCACAGATTGGTCGGCCAACTGTAGAGTGCAGTGGGCTGGCCTCAACTCCCCCATTTGGAGCTCAGCAAACAGATCATACGGCATCAAGTTTACGCTAGATCCCAAGTCAAGAAGAGCCTGGTCTATGTGATGTGCCCCGATGTAGCATGAGATGATGGGAGTACCGAGGTCTTTTCTTTTCCGGGCGATGGTTTGTTGGATAATGGAGCTCACTTGCTCAGTGAGCTTGATCTTCTTAGGCTTCCTCCCTGTTGTCTTTCTTTTGAAGGTGCACAATTCTTTAAGGAATTTTGCATAGGACGGAATTTGCTTGACTGCATCTATAAGAGGTACATTGATTTTCACTTTCTTGAAGATCTCCAAAATATCATCTGCATGCTTCTTCTTTTTCTTTGCAATAGAAGGCTCCTCGAGTGCATCAGGATATGGAGGGAGTTGGGAACCCAATCGGTCCAAATCAATAGTATCATCCACTGGTATCACTGGAATCACGGTATCACGGCTCAGTATCACAGTATCACTGCTCGGCGTCACGGCATCAACACTGCCTCTTATCACAGTATCATCAATCTGCATCTCAGTATCAACCTGCTCTGCCTCAGTGTCATCTCTGCCAACAACTGTACCATGGGGCCTCTCCACGGTCCTGCCACTCCTTAACGCAGTCACAGCCTTCACATGCTCATGGGTGGTAGAAGAGTGAGCTTGTGGAGGTGGTTGTGGTTGTTGGGGTGGTGGAGGCCTTTGGTGAGGGGAGTTGGGATTTTGAAGGATGAATTGGGGTTGCGGTTGTTGTTGTGGTGGGCGATGGTGGTGATATTGTGGGGGTGGTTGTTGGTAGGTGTGAGGTGGAGGTGGAGCATATTGATAATTGAGTGGCGCTTGAGGAGGCGGAGGAGCATAGGGGTTCGGTGGGGCTTGGCAAGATGGTGGAACATAAGCACTCGAAGTGTTCCCTAGAAAAGTCCCATCATTGTTTGGATTTGGCATTGGTTGAGATGGAAGTCTACCTTCTTCTCTTCTAGCCAAAGAGAGAGAAATCTGATCCAACCTCTGCTCAAGACGGCTTATAGACTGCCCATGTGCATTGACATCCTTTTTGACTTCATCTAGGCTTCTTAGCCTTCCAAGAACCTCATCCTCAAACTTGGAGTTGTAGCATGGCTTCTGCTGCCCCTGTCCTTGTCCATCCTCATTCTATTGTTTCCAAGAGAAATTTGGGTGGTTCCTCCACTCGGGAGTGTAGGATTGGGACATTGGGCCCTGGTTGTTGCGGCCACCAAAGGAATGTAAAGTGTTAACTTCCTCGTCTACATTGTCCACAACCATTGTGGGTTGGCTAGAAGAGCCACCCACTTGATTCTTCATCATTCGCATCATATCTACCATCATTTTTATCATATCGCGGTTGGTGGCATTGCGTGCGGGAGCTACGGAGGATGGTGGGGGAGTGTAGTTCCGGTTGCAATGCCCCCCTTTAGTTGAAGCTCGGTGGCGATAATTCTCGGCGAGATGCTCAAACAGCGGCCATGAGTCCTCGGGCGGCTTTGCCATGATCGTGCCCCCGCAAGAAGAATCTACATTGTTTTGGCTCTGCTCCTCAAGCCCGGTGTAGAAGGCTTGAACTAGCTGCCAAAGCGGAACCTCATGATGAGGGCAGTCACGGAGCAACTTCTGGAACCTCTCCCACGCCTCATGGAAGGGTTCGTTCTCTTTTTGGGTGAAGGACATGATGCACCTTCTCATGTAGGATAACTTGGCTATTGGAAAGAACTTCTTCAGAAACTCATCTTTACTTCATTCCATGTGACGAGCTCTGGCCTCGAAACATACCACTCCTTGGCCTTCTCTTTGAGAGAGAAGGGAAAGAGCGTCCTCCTGATCGAGTCGTCTATGGCGGCAGGCGTGCGGAAGGTAGAGAATGTTTCAAGGAACGCGTCTATGTGGTGGTAGGGGTTCTCGTTCTCCATACTGAAGTATGTAGGGAGAAGCCCCAAGAGTTCTGGCGGGATGGAGAACTGTTGACCTGGCATCTGGTCAACTAGAGTGGCAACGGGGGAGTTGTAGTTCCCTGACGTGAAGTATTCGTGAAGTGGGCGATGCGGCGGTGGAGGTGGGACATCCGGTGGTGGGTTGTTCTCAGCCATCTCGGCCTCTCGATGTAGGTTGCGGCGAGCTTGACACCTTCTTCTCCCAATCTCAGGGTCGTAAACCACCAAGTCGGTGCAAGTCGAACGCGTGCTACGCATGCACAGCTATCACCTGCGCAAGTCACAAACAAACAACAAGGAGCCAAGTTAGCGAACCAATATGTAAGAGTAACATAAAGAATAAATAATAGCAATGGTGAGGGAAAAATGAAAGGCTAAGCTACACTATCTAACTAGGCCGAGTGCCTCTATTCCCCGGCAACGGCACCAGAAAGCTTGGTATGCTCCCGCTAGAGGCTTGCAACAAGTGCAATCCACGAGGTCGGGAGGCACGGGATGAGATGGGATCTTTGCTTTCGATAATTGTATGGTCCCACACTAGCTACCTACGTCTACTAAGACACTACACCCGCAAGTGCACGGGGTTGTGCCGTAGTATAGGTGAGGTGGCAAGTACGGGGTCGAACCTCGGAGATAGAGGGGGCACTAGAGTTAGACAATGTGAGCTACGTTCCTAGTGTGGAGAGTAAGGTTTTTAGGGTTTAAGGTTGATTGGTTGATTACACTAAGAGAGCGAGTAAGAAATGTGAAAAGAAAACTAAATTATGGAAGAGCAAGCAAATTAGTAAACTAAGTTATCAAACTAACTAAGCAGGAACAAGAAGGGATACACTACTCTAGCAAGTCAAGAAGCAAATAAGAACTAGACTAACCACTAGCAAGAGCAAGAGCCTAAGTTAACACTGAAGAGTAAAACTAAGGAATTGACTAAGTTAGACTAAAGCAATTGGACTAAGCTAGCATTAACAAGCAGACTAAGCAATTAGGGTTTTAAGCAAGGTGATTAAGGTGGGTGGGTCGTTTGGGGAATGTCACCTTGATTTTAGTTGGGGGAGTTCATTAAACATGCATGGTGCTCAATTCATATCTAGATTACCAAACCAAACAACAAGGGCACTGCCATTAGAACATACCCTATACTACTAGTAGAAGACTAGGGTTAGGTGTAGTTCTAGTGAGATTGGCCAAATCTAGGTTTCTAGGGTAAGTGATAGTGGACAATTAAGGGTTGAGGGTAGAGATGGGAGTGGAGATGAAGGGGTTTAACCTCATGCCACTAGCCACTCTAGCCTTTAGAAGGCCCTAGGCAATTGCATCACTCTCACTTACACTAGCCACTTAAATCTCATGCTCATTTGTAGGGGGAGGGATGTGTATGTAGGAACAAAGGGGGCTAGCTAGGGATCCACTAATTGGACCTAGGAGCCATTCCTAAGATTGCCACATACACCCTAATTCCTCCTAGAAATGAAGTGTCATCAAAAACCTCAAGACAAGCAATTCATACAAGAAGCACAAACCACATGCAAAAAGATTGGAAAAGAGATGGAAGCAAGAAGTCATCATCATAAATATGAATTAAGTTCATTACAAGAATTTATCCCCCAACATGGTATCAAAGTAACATTTTAATCCCAAACAGCCCACCACAAGGGGGCTTAGCTAGACATAGTCATGAAAACAGGAAAAGAAAGGGGTAGAAGAAGTAGGGACTCCATGAAGCTTGATGTAGAAGCCTCATTCTTCACCTCCAAGCAGCTGCAGACGTCCTCCCTCCTCCAATGGTGCAGGGTGCATGAAAATGGTGGAATGGGTGGATAGAAACCTAGAGAAACTAGGTTTCTATGGTGGAAGTGAGTGGAAAGTGGATGGAAATGGGGTTGAATGCAAGGGAATAGGTGGATGGGAGTAAGGGATGCAAAGGAGCAGCTAGGGTGCGGCTAGGGAGTGCTCTCCCTCAAGACCTAGAAGCAACTAGTGCTTATATAGGAGCTAGGGCTAAGTGGGGGCAAAATAGGAAAAATAGTGGAAAGCTGTATAGGGGAGGTGATCACCACGGTCGTGGTGGGTGTACCACGACCGTGGTGAGGGTAGTGGGGGACGATCGTGGGGTGGTGAACACAGTCGTGGGGTGAAGGAAGTGGTGAGATGGTGGTGGCCATGGCCGTGGCGGAGTGCCACGGTCGTGGTGGGTAGCATGCACCACGGCCGTGTTGGGTAACACGGCCGTTTTGGAGGTGTTGGAGTTGACCGTGGGGAGGGGCCACAGCCGTCTTGATCAGCATCGGCCACGGTCGTGGTGACTTGGCCACGGTCGTGGTCAGTGAGGCCAATTCCCTGTTGCAACTTGACTTCTTGCAAATTAATTCCTACGGCCGTGGCACGGTGCCACGACCGTGTTGTCTTCAGTGGCCACGGTCGTGGCTGGGAGGCCACGGTCGTGGGCGATCTATGGATTTCCCTGTTGCAACCTGTTGGTTTGGCTAAAAAAAGCCACGACCATGGCATTGTGGCCACGGTCGTGGTGAGGTTCGACTTCTTGATTTCTCTTCAAACTTTGTCATTTTCGGATGTCTTTGCTCGAGGATGACTCTTGGCCACTGGAGGTAGGTTGAGGGAGACTTTGGGGCCTTCTCTGGGTCCCTCCTTCTCTTTCTTCCATCTAAGCATGGTCCAAGTACCTAAAAAATAGTGCAAAGACCATCTATAAGCATATTTGCAATGATAATCATATTGGGGAGAATAACATGTAATTCTAGTGCATTTGAATGTGATAAAAGTACAAAATGACACAAGATACAGCCCTAGAATAGGGTTGGATCAATGCTCCGCTGGTAGCTATTGTTGTAGGCAAACTCTATTAAACTGAGATGTACATCCCAACTACCTAAGAACTACAAAACACAAGCTCGGAGAAGATCCTCTAAAGTCAGAATAGTCCTTTCAAACTGCCCATCTGTCTAAGGGTGGAAAGCAGTATTGAACCTCAACTGTGTTCCCAACACTTTGTGCAACTGTTCCCAGAAACGACTCGTGAACTGGGGACCTCTGTCGGAAACTATCATTGCTGGTACACCATGCAAACACACTATCTCGTCTACATACACCTGAGCAAGCTTCTCTATTGTATACGTTGTCTTCACAGGTATGAAATGAGCAGATTTTGTCAATATGTCCACTATCACCCAAATGGAATCATGATTCATAGTTGTCCTTGGAAGACCAACTACAAAATCCATAGTTATATGATCCCATTTCCACTATGGTATCGGCATGGGTTGCAACGTACCTACTGGCTTCTGATGCTTAGCCTTAACTCGCTGGCATACTGCACACCTAGCTACAAACTCAGCTACATCTCTCTTTAAGACAGACCACCAATATAGGTCCTTCAGATTATGATACATCTTGGTGACACCTGGATGCATTGCATACATCGATGTGTGTGCTTCCTCAAGAACTAGATTTCTCAGGTCATCAACATCAGGGACCACCATCCTATCATGATAGCAAACTAGTCCATCCTCGGACTCATGGAACCCATCATGCTTTTCACTGCCAAACTCTGATCTTATCAACTGAACTGAAGCATCTACCTGGTGTGCATCTTTGATTATCTATCTCGATGTAGGCTTTACTTGCATATGTGCCAATAGTCCTGCCAACAAGGAAACTTCTAGTTGTACATTCATTAGCCACAAAGAAACAAACATATCCTACCCATGGCATACCAAGGAACTCAACTGTGCCTTTTTTGTGGGAAGAGAAAAAGACTTTCTGCTAAGCACATCAGCTACCACGTTTGCCTTACTAGGATGATACTCAATGGTGCAATCATAATCATTGATTAGCTCCATCCAACGATGTTGTTGCATGTTCACCTCACTCTGTGAAAAGATATACTTCAAGTTCTTATGATCAGTAAAGATCTGACACACTTCCCCATAAAGATAGTGTCTCCAAATCTTTAACGCATGGACCACCGTTGCCAACTCTAAATCATGTGTCGGGTAATTCTCCACATGTTTCTTAAGTTGTCATGAAGCAAAAGAAACCACATGATCTTTCTGTATCAGCACACATCCTAAGCCTTTCTTGGAAGCAGCGCAGAAAACAACATAGCCTTTCCCAGGCTCTGACAGCACCAACACCGGAGCACTAGTCAGCTTCTCCTTCAACCTTTGGAAAGCTTGTTGACAATGATCATCCCAAACAAAGGGTACATCCTTCCTGGTCACTTTGTCCATGGAAACACAATCACACTGAAGTCCCTTATAAACCTCCGGTAGTATCTTGCTAGACCCAGAAAACTACGGACTTCTGTCGGTGTCTTTGCTTGCTCCCAATCTACAACTGACTCCACTTTCTTGGGGTCCACTCTGACTCCTTCAGCAGATATCATGTGACCCAAGAAAGTCACTTCCTTCAACCAGAACTCATACTTACTAAATTTGGCATATAGCTGGTGTTGGCGAAGAAGAGTCAACGCTTGTCAAAGATGTTGTTCATGCTTTTGACTATCCCGACTATAGATCAAGATGTCATCTATAAAAACTACAAAAAATTGATCTAGAAATGGACAGAACACCCTGTTCATCAGATCCATGAAAGCAGCAGGTGCGTTGGTTAGCCCAAACGGAATAACCATGAACTCAAAGTGAACATACCTCATCCTAAAAGCTAACTTTGGTATGTCCTCATCCTTAATTCTCAACTGATCATATCCAGACTGTAGATAGATCTTTGATAACACTATAGCACCACACAACTGATCAAATAGATCGTCTATCCTTGGCAGTGGGTACTTGTTCTTGATCGTAACTTTGTTCAACTGTCGGTAATCTATGCACAACGGCATCGATCCATCCTTCTTCTTTATGAAAAGGATCGGAGCACCCTACAATGATGTGCTCGGTCTGATGAAACCTTTATCCAACAACTCCTATAACTGCTTCTTCAGTACTTCCATCTCGGCTGGAGTCATTATGTACGGTGTCTGGGCAACTGGATGTGTTCCTGGCACCAGATTGATCTCAAAGTCGATCTCTCGAGGTGGGGGAACACCGGGAAAGTCATCTAGAAATGCATCCACAAACTCTCGGACAATTAGCACCTCCTCAAGGCTAGGACCTTTCATCGTGGTATCCACAACGTGGGCTAAGAACACCTTACAACCTTGCCGCAACAACTTCTCAGCCACCATCACTGACACTAAACATGTCGGAAGAATCTTCCTATCTCCTTGAAGATCCACTTCTCTCCACCATCATCAAACACTGCCTATTTGGAACCACAGTCCAACACAACCTTATACTTCTCTAAGGTATCCATCCCAAGGATCACATCGAATCCATGCATATCAAGTGGTATAAGATCCACTTTTATACGGTGTCCCTAAAAAGATAGAACACAAGATGGACACACCTCTCGAATCATCGAGGAACCATCAAGAAGGGTTTCTAACAATAGGCTATCTTTCTTACAACTCACAGGTAAAAGACAACTATCAAGAATACTACATGCGATAAAAGAGGTGTGTAGCACCCGGGTCAACCAGAACATATATAAAGTAAGAAGAAGACAAATCAGAATGAAATAACTCCATTTGACCTGCCACCACTCGCGGGTTGACTATCGCCTCTAGCTGACTCATAGAATAGAATCGAGCCATTGCTTGTTGTCCACGTCCTCTACTTCCTTGAGTAGAAGATCCCGCTTGTGACACTTGACCACGTCCTTGCCCTCTACTACTATTGGGATGTTGTCTATCTGATATTTGTTGATTCTGCCTCGACTGTTGTATCACTTCAACATCTCTCTTTGGGCAATTTGATCTCAAGTGCCCAGTCTGTCCAAAGTGGTAACATGACATGCCTTCTATCTGCGGCCTAGATGGCCCTGTCACTGTTACAGAAGTTGTACTATGAGCTTTGGATGGTGAAAATCCACACCCTCTTCCCTTACTCAGAGACCACTGAGATGGTACACGAGAACTATGCATCGCGAAAGGTGTTGAATACCTTGGCTTCTTGAAGCCATCAAACCTCTGTCTCTAGAACTGAGCAGGCCGTTTCCTGGTCATGGACTCCCTTTTCTCCCTGACAGACCGTTCAATCCTACGAACGGACTCCACGAACATGGTAAACTACTCCCGATTTTCCAAAGCAGCAGCATGGGTCGACAACTCAGCACTCAAACCTTTCTAAAACTGCCTGATTCTCTCATCATCTGTCAGCGCCATGTGAGGACAAAACCTCAGCAGGTCCATGAACATGGCTTCATACTCAGTGATGCTCATTGATCCTTGGCGCATACGCTCAAACTGGTTGATCTTCTCATCCAGATACATCTTCGGGAAGTATCTACTGACAAACTCTCGCCGGAAAACCTCCCAACTGATCACCTCACCGGGTTGCTTCTCCTCCTCGATGGCCCACCAGTGGCCAGCACTACCTTTCAGAAGGTAGACAGCGTGCTTTACTTTGTCTGCTTTGGGGATGTTGAGGATCCGAAAGGCCTTCTCGAGACCTATCAGCCATAGATCAGCATCCGACGGATCCGTCATTCCAGCGTAATCATAAGCTCCGACTCGGCGAAGCTGCTCAAAGGTCTTCCCAATGCCTGATGATTCACCATGGGGAGCCTGTGCTCTTGGCGGATGCATTGATACTCTTTCCACCTTGTGATTCATCATAGCCATCAACTGCCCCATAAGGTGTTGATAGGCAGGGCTTTCAAGAATGGTTGGGTCAAGTTGGGGGACCTCAGGCACCTGATCTTCATGTGCCTGCACTCTTGCTCCATCAACTGATGTAGCATCGCTGCTCTCAGTAGCATGTTCTTCATGGTTTCTAGACATCTTTAAGCATTATCTTCCACTGAGGGTAGAAGGTTATTGTAAGAAAATCTAGAAAACCCACAAGAACAGATACGATCCTAGTCCAAGATCCCTGTAGACTCAGTGAACCTAGAGCTCTGATACCAAACCAACTATGACACCCCGTCATCACACAGACATAAAGGTAACATGCAAAAATGTGTGGAACCACATATTACTGAAAACACAGGTTAATTAAAACCAATTTCAGAAAGCATGCATAAGAGAACTTTTGCATTCAGATCTTGTAGAGAAACATGTTATATAAATATGCACCAGCATGGATAATAGGAACATGTTGTCATATCAGCACTAGAGTTCATCACCTGTTTATACATACATAATGGGCCACATCAGGCCAACAGCAGGATATACAAAGCTACATTCTCTATACATCATAAAAATACGTCAAAACACCTCTGAGGACCCAAGAGTACAGTGATGACTCTAGGACTCTACTACAAAATCACCAAAATAGCAGCATGTCCATCTCTCGCCTTCTACTTCTCTTCTTACTACTCGGCCGCAACCTCTCGACCACCACCACGTCTAGCACGATCACCTAAAAAGGTTATAAACCAGTAGGGTGAGACACACAGTCCCAGCGAGCAACATAACTCCCCGCCGAAACTATAAAACCTCAAAAGGTTTAAAGCAGATGAAGCAGATAGCTGGTAAAGACATATAATAAGAGTAGCATACTGAGAAAGACTATTATTACCATCAAACTTACCAAGATATCCAGGTGGCATATAACCAAGTATTTCTTTATGGAACATGATTAACAAGATAAGCTTTATAAGAAATTATCACAAAATATAAGGAACATATAAGTAACTACAGGGTATAACAGGATCAACTACACAAGTAAGGCCTCAACCAATATTCTGTGTTTTGCCTTAAGCAATATATACTATTCAGTTAGAATACATTTTATTATGCCCTGAGGAAGTGAGCCATCCCGCTCAAATCCAACCTTCAGCAGCGAAGCCCAAAACGGGTGCCATACAAGGTCATTGGAAGAGTCGGACTCCATGACCTCACCTTTTCGTGGTCAGTGCACGTAAACCAAAGCAGGACCACAGTCTCTTGCTTGAGTGGCCTCAGCCATAGGGTTATCTCATGCAGTCTACCCTTTCTTATCATGATCCACGGGCCTATTCACCATGCTCCCGAGCCATGAACGCATTCATGCTCCATCACACTGAGCCATGGGTATGTTCACCATGCTCTACACACATCCTTAGTTGTTCTCAAATCCTCCTATTTTCGGCTAGGAGAAACTCCACATATTCAACAATATGCGCTCTAGGTAATCCTGTAGGATAAACCTATTTCACCATCACCAGCTACTAACGATGATGGATCTATGGCCAGGGAAAACTACATGATAAGTTCCACTGTAATTAATTAGTATATTTTAAGTGGATTGTTGAGGCAACCAAGTTGTAAAACACACAAGCAGTGAGCTATATTATTACTATCATCATCACCTTGTCTTGGGATCTCAATCCCCTATCACAGAAAGCCACTGCCCTCAAGGCATCATCACCATCTTACATCATCACTAGGGATAACAATCCCTTATTTCATCATCAAGAGGATAACACCTCACTAGGCACTCAGCCTTCATTAGGTCCTCATACCTATCTCATCATACTGGTGATGCATGTTATCTCATCAACAAGGATTATTATCATGATACAGTGTTATTCAAACGCATATGCCTCATAGCTCTTACCTGGCTATGAATTCATCTTATGCACCTACACAGTTAGTATACGTAGTAAGAGAGATAACTGAAAATCACCAGACATAGAGGTTTACTGATTATCATGTCATTAGGGTTTGCAATTACACATGTCATGATCAAGACTATGTGTGGCATATTGTATCAATTACATTACTGCTATCAAAGCATGGGCATCCATTTGAGCTTATAAACTAGCATCTTATCTTCTTAATAGGCATCATCTTCACACATTAAGCATAGCAATGGTTTACAAACCATCATCCATAACCCATAATCATCAAAGGTGCAAAAACATGATAAAGAACCACCAGCTAAGGTTTCCGGGTTAGTCATGACCCTCACCAAAGGTGCCCGCTACCCTCACTAGAAGTGTGACGGGTAGGACAACCTTTACTATAGGTGATGTCGGGCAGGGTAACAACCCTTACTACAACTTGTCGGCCAAGGCACTTAGCCTCGCCTATCGGCCAACACAAACTCAAGGTGTATCGGGCAACCAAACTCCATGGTGTGTCTCACAAACAAGACCAAGAAGTGTATTGTGTAGCTGAGTCCATGGGGCATATCATGCACCCAAGGAGACGACATCCCACTGAATCGGGTAAAGCCCTATCGACCCACTAAGGTACTCATCATCAAACGACACAAAGGCACCATAAGGAAGTCTATCGCCCAGCTAAAACCAACACACCATATCCGTCACCACAAGGTACTCACAAGGGCCACTACTCAACCCATGTTGAGCAAGAACCCGACCCAACATGTATCTCCCAAGACGCCAAATAGAGATATCAACTAGACACTATATCGGCCAAGGGGGAAACAACTACTAGGTCAAAGGATCATCTAGATCAAGGCATATCACCCAAGTTCATCATCAAGGACAACAGAGCCATATCGGGCACAAAGCCAACCAAACACATCATATCGACCAAGATCAAAACCCTAGACCAAGGGAGGTGTGTCGGGAAGAACAACTATAAGGTGTATCGTGTAAGGAACCAAGCTCATCATGACCAGATCATCCTTAACCTCAAGATCACCATCATCAAAACCCTAAAAGATCATAATAATTGGCTCACCTCTGAACAACCAAGAGAGAGGATTTTGCACAACCTCCATCACCAATCGGGCAACATGATGGATCATTTCCAACTTAGGTCATCACTCATCCAAAGGCTCACCTCTCAAATCCATGGTGAGAGGAGGATGTTGCCCAAGCAACCAGAGCATAGACTCACCTCTCAACGACTAAGGAAGAGAGGGGTTTTTTCTACACCACTAGAGCTCAAACTCACTTCTCAAAACCAAGGAGAGAAAGGGGTATTGCCCCAAAGGAAACCCTAATCTATGGGTTTGGCCAACTAGGTACAAAGGTACACAAGAAACAACAACATCATCAACAACATGATCACTATATCCACAAGATTAAAGGTACATGCTAGAGCAAGAAACATATTTAACAACATGCATGGCCGATCATGATCATATATGAACATGCAACATAAAAGAAGGTAGTATATTTAGGGTTAGAAGTTATGTAACCTACCTTAAGCAAGCTCCAAGCTCCTAGCACCAAGCAACACCTTCGGTCACCACAAGAGGAAGAAGAAGAAGAGTCCAAAGAGAAGGATCGACCACCAAGTTTAGATCCTCCAAGGGTACCGGCCACCAAGGTTGCAAAGGAGAGGTGTTGTTCACCAAGGAAGAGGGGAAACTAAGGAACTAAAGGGATCCTTAGCAAGAGAAAGGAGATACACATATAGAAGAGGGTGAGAGGAGAAAACAAGGCAATGTGTCACCCACCTAGGGACACTTGTCCATGGGCAATGCCACCTTCTCAACCCACCTCATACACATGTCCAAGGTAATTGCCACATGCAAGCATTATGCACCAAGTGTCCACTAGAGTGGTGACACAAACGAAGATAAGAGTCAAAGATGGTCCATGGCCGACAAACTCACTCCCTTGCCCGATACAGCCCCATGGGCGACACACCCATGGCCGACACAAGACACTCCTTCCCAATACAGGGTCCAATAAGGCAGAGCAAGGCCCAAACAAGGCAAAACGAAGCCCAACAAAGCTCAACAAAGCCAACGCAACTTAAGATACGAGCCCAAACCTTCCTATCAACTCTAGAGGAAGCAAAAAGAGAGAAAACATCTCTCAAGGTGACAAACTTGCTCATCAACCCTAAACTTAGGTTATATGCAAGTAGCACCTCCAACTATCAATAAAGCACAAACAAACCCTAATCACCACTTGAGGTGATTAGCAAGCAACTAAACACCAGGGTTAGGCAAAGCAAACAAGATAAGCCCAAAATGAAGGTTAGGGTCCTTAAAAGCCATAAACCTCTACAAAGGGATTTCACCCCCAAAATCCGAAGACAAAAGCGTGGGATACTTCCTCCTCATCTCTTCCTCCAGCTCCCACGTGGATTCCTCAATGCCACGATGATGCCAAAGAACTTTCATAAGAACCAGGTCCTTCCTCTTCAACCTCTTTACTCTCCTATCGAGAATTGTACTCGTAGGTCACATCTTCATCGAGCTCAACCTCAACTGGCTGTATCACTATCCCTGTGTCTGGATGACTTTTCTTCAGCATGATGACATGGAACACCGGATGTAACTTGTGCAACTCTGGTGGCTGTTCTAACTTATAAGCTACCTTTCCAACACGCGCTATTACCGGATATGGACCCATATACCTGGGTTCCAATTTGCCTTTCCGGCCAAACCTCAGCACGCCTTTCCATGGCGAGACCTTAAGATCTACCTTGTCTCCCACCTGGAACTCTAAAGGTCATCGGCGATTATCTGCATACGACTTCTGTCTATCTTGTGCCGCTTTCAAATTTTGTTGTATCACTCTGATCTTCTCTGTTGTCTGATGCACTAACTCAGGACCCAAAAGTTGATACTCACCAGGCTCATACCAACATAGAGGAGATCTGCACTTCCTGCCATATAGAGCCTCATAAGGAGCCATGTCGATGCTCCACTGGTAGCTATTATTGTAGGCAAACTTTATCAAACTGAGATGTACATCCCAACTACCTAAGAACTACAAAACACAAGCTCGGAGAAGATCCTCTAAAGTCTGAATAGTCCTTTCAGAATACCCATCTGTCTGGGGTGGAAAGCAGTACTGAACCTCAACTGCATTCCCAACGCTTTGTGTGACTGTTCCCAGAAATGACTCATGAACTGGGGACCTCTGTTGGAAACTATCTTTGCTGGTACACCGTGCAAATGCACTATCTCGTCAACATACACCTGAGCAAGCTTCTGTACTATATACATTGTCTTCACAGGTATGAAATGAGCAGATTTTGTCAATCTGTCCACTATCACCCAAATGGAATCATTATTCTTAGTTGTCCTTGACAGACCAACTATGAAATCCATAGTTATATGATCCCATTTCCACTGTGGTATCAGCATGGGTTGCAACGTACCTGCTGGCTTTTGATGCTCAGCCTTAACTCACTGGCATACCGCACACCTAGCCACAAACTCGGCTACATCTCTCTTCAAGCCAGACCACCAATATAGGTCCTTCAGATTATGATACATCTTGGTGACACCTGGATGCATTTCATACATCGATGTGTGTGCTTCCTCGAGCACTAGCTTTCTCAGATCATCAACATCGGGGACCACCATCCTACCATGATAGCAAGCTAGTCCATCCTCGGAATCATGGAACCCATCACACTTTTCGTTGCCAAACTCTGATCTTATCAACTGAACTGAAGCATATGCTTGTTGAGTGTCTTTGATCTGTTGTCTCAATGTAGGCTTTACTTGCATCTGTGCCAACAGTCCTGCCAACAAGGAAACTTCTAGCTATACATTCATTTTCCACAAAGAAACAAACATATCCCGCATATGGCATACCAAGGAACTCAACTGTGCCTTCTTTGTGGGAAGAGAAAAAGACTTTCTACTAAGTGCATCAGCTACCATGTTTGCCTTACCAGGATGATACTCAATGGTGCAATTATAATCATTGATTAGCTCCATCCAACGATGATGTCACATGCTCAGCTCACTCTGCGAAAAGATGTACTTCAAGTTCTTATGATTTGTAAAGATCTGACACACTTCCCCATAAAGATAGTGTTTCCAAATATTTAACGCATGGACCACCGCTGCCAACTCTAAATCATATGTCAGGTAGTTCTCCTCATGTTTCTTAAGATATCGTGAAGCAAAAGAAACCGCACGATCTTCCTGCATCAGCACACATCCTAAGCCTTTCTTGGAAGCATCACAGAAAACAACATAGCCTTTCCCAGGCTCTGGCAACACCAACACCAGAGCACAAGTCAGCTTCTCCTTCAACCTTTAGAAAGTTTGTTGGCAACGATCATCCCAAACAAAGGGTACATCCTTCCTGGTCAACTTTGTCAATGGCAACATGATCACACTGAAGTCCCTTATAAACCTCCGGTAGTATTCTGCTAGACCCAGAAAACTACGAACTTCTATTGGTGTCTTTGGTTGCTCCCAATCTGCAACTAACTCCATTTTCTTGGGGTCCACTCTGACTCCTTCCGCAGATATCATGTGACCCAAGAAAGTCACTTCCTTCAAACAGAACTCACACTTACTAAACTTGGCATATAGCTGGTGTTGGCGAAGAAAATTCAACGCTTGTCGAAGATGTTGTTTATGCTTTTGACTATCCTGACTATAGATCAAGATGTCATCTATAAAAACTACAACAAACTGATCTAAAAATTGACGGAACACCCTGTTCATCAGATCCATGAAAGCAGTAGGCACGTTGGTTAGCCCAAACGGCATAACCACAAACTCAAAGTGACCACACCTCATCCTAAAAGCTGACTTTGGTATGTCCTCATCCTTAATTCTCAACTGATGATATCCAAACCGTAGATCGATCTGTGAGAACAATGTAGCACCACACAACTAATCGAACAGATCGTCTATCCTCGGCAGCGGGTACTTGTTCTTGATCGTAACTTTGTTCAATTGTCGGTAATCTATGCACAACCGCATAGATCCATCCTTCTTCTTTACGAACAGGACCGAAGGACCCCACGGCGATGTGCTCGGCCTGATGAAACCTTTATCCAACAACTCCTGTAACTGCTTCTTTAGTTCTGCCATCTCGACTGGAGCCATTCTATACGGTGTCTGGGCAGCTGACTGTGTTCCTGGCACCATATTGATCTCAAAGTTGATCTCTCGAGGTGGGGGAACACCAGGAAACTCATCTGGAAATGCATCCGCAAACTCTCGGACAACCGAAACCTCCTCAAGGCTAGGACATTTTGCCGTGGTATCCACAATGTGGGCTAAGAACGCCTTACAACCTTACCACAACAACTTCTCTGCCAACATCGTTGACACTAAACATGTCGGAAGAATCTTCCTATCTCCTTATAATATCCACTTCTCTCCACCGTCATCAAACACTGCCTGCTTGGAACCACAGTCCAACACAACCTTATACTTCTCTAAGGTATCCATCCCAAGGATCACATCGAATCCATGCATATCAAGTGGTATAAGATCCACTTGTATATGGTGTCCCTAAAAAGATAGAACACAAGATGGACACACCTCTCGAAGCATCCAGGAATCATCAAGAGGGGTTTCTAACAACAGGTTATCTTTCTTACAACTAATAGGTACAAGATATCTATCAAGCGTACTACGTGTGATAAAAGAGTGAGTATCGCCCGGGTCAACCATAATAGATATAAAGCAAGAAGAAGACAAATCAGAATGAAATAACTCCATATGACCTGCCACCACTCGCGGGTTGACTATCGCTTCTGGCTGACTCATAGCATAGAATCGAATCATTGCTTTCTGTCCATGTCCTATACTTCCTTGAGCAGAAGATCCCGCTTGTGACACTTGACCACGTCCTTGCCCTCTACTACTATTGGACTGCTGTCTATCTGACACTTGCTAATTCTTCCTCGGCTGTTGTGTCACTTTAACATCTCTCTTTGGGCAATTTGACCTCAAGTGCCCAGTCTATCCACTGTGGTAACATGACATGCCTTCTATCTGCGGCCTAGATGGCCATGTCACTGTTACAGAAGTTGTACTATGAGCTTTGGATGGTGAAAATCCACACCCTCTTCCCTTACTCAGAGACCACTGAGATGGTACACAAGAACTATGCATCGTGGAAGGTGTTGAATACCTTGGCTTCTTGAAGCCATCAAACCTCTGTCTCTGGAACTGAGCAGGCCTTTTCCTGGTCATGGACTCCCTTTTCTCCCTGACATACCGTTCAATCCTACGGACGGACTCCACGAACGTGGTAAACTACTCCTGATTTTCCAAAGCAGCAGGTGTCAATATCTCAGCACTCAAACCTTTCTCAAACCGCCAGACTCTCTCATCATCTGTCGCTACTATGTGAGGACAAAACCTTAGAAGTTCCATGAACTTGGCTTCATACTCGGTGATGCTCATCGATCCTTGGCATAGATGCTCAAACTGGTTGATATTCTCGTCCAGATACATCTTCGAGAAGTATATGCTGATGAACTCTCACCGAAAAACCTCCCAACCGATCACCTCATCGGGTCACTTCTCCTCCTCGATGGCCCACCAGTAGCCAACACTACCTTTCAAAAGATAGACAACATGCATAAGAGAACTTTTGCATTAAATCCTATCGAGAAACATGTTATATAAATATGCACCAGCATGGATATATGTCCACAGCTTTTAGGAACCTACTGTCATGTCAGCACTAGAGTTCATCACCTGTTTATACATACATAACGGGCCATATCAGGCCAACAACAGGATATACAAAGCTACATTCTCCATACATCGTAAAACCACGTCAAAACACCTCTGAGGACCCGAGGGTACAAGGATGACTCTAGGACTCTACTACAAAATCACCAAAATAGCAGCATGTCTATCTCTTGCCTTCTACTGCTCTTCTTGCTGCTCGGCCGCAACCTCTCGGCCACCACCACGTCTAGTGCGATCACCTAAAAAGGTTGTAAACCAACGGGGTGAGACACACAGTCCTAGAAAGCAACATAACTCCCCTCTGAAACTATAAAACCTCAGAAGGTTTAAAGCAGATAAAGCAGATAGCCGGTAAAGACATATAATAAGAGCAGCATACTAAGCAAGACTACTATTACCATAAAACTTACCAAGATATCCAGGGGGCATATAACCAAGTATTTCTTTATGGAACATGATTGACAAGATAAGCTTTATAAGAACTTATCACAAAATATAAGGAACGTATAAGTAACTATAGGGTATAACAGGATCAACTACACAAGCAAGGCCTCAACCAATGTTTTGTGTTTTGCCTTGAGCAATATATACTATTCAACTGGATTACATTTTATTATGCCCTTAGGAATTGAGTTGTCCTGATCAAATCCAACCTTCGTTTGCGAAGCCCAAAACTGATGCCATACAAGGTCATTGGAAGAGCCAGACTCCATGACCTCACCTTTTCGTGGTCAGTGCACGTAAACCAAAGTAGGACCGCAGTCTCTTGCTTGAGTGGCCTCAGCCATAGGGTTAGCTCACGCAGTCTACCCTTTCTTATCATGAGCCACAGGCCTATTCACCGTGCTCTCGAGCCATGAACGCATTCATGCTCCATCACAATAAGCCATGGGTTTCACTACAAATAAAAGATGATTTAACTACATATATTATAGCTACAAATAATTTATATGTACCTAAAACCTCTTTCAGCTATAAAGTAAAAATATTGTAAATAAATAAATGTAGCTAATTCAATTATTTGTAAGTCACCACACTTAGCCCTCTTCCTAAGCCAAATGTAGCAAACAAAATGTAGTTAGTTACCCATATTTTTAAATTTTAGTACTCTTATCCAAATGTTGCAATGTGAATTTCTTAGCGTGCGTTCTCCCTCCGCCCACAGACATACTCCTCCTAGTCTCCGCCCGATCTTCCAGTCTCCCCCAATAATTGTGTGGTTTCACGACCGTCACCCTCTTACGATTGAGCGTCGCCCCTATCTTCTATCATGTGGTCTCTCCTATACAACACTGTCTCCTCCTCCCATCTCTGGACATGTATTCCTCCATCCTTCTTCTGTAGGGTCCCTCAATTCCATCGTCAGACCCCCTCCTGGCCGTCGTCAGACCACGTCCAGGCCGCCGTCAGTCTGCGTCTACACCGCCGCTGCTTTTCATCCTACTGGCTACTATCATCCCTCACTCTAGGTCATGCCACCACCAATCCTCCTCCAGGAAGCCCGCGCCACTCCTCCGATAGGGCCAATCATGTCAAGTTGTATGCGCTTTTAGATTATATTCCAACCAAACTCGCTGAATGTATGAGGGATTTGTTGAAGAATGAATAACACCCTGTGAACGAGATGCTCAATTCTGACAACAAAAAATGTAGCACGTTGTGTAGTTTTTCCATTGAGTACCATATAAAAAGGACCCATTTTTTGGCATAAGAACCTGCTAATGCTCTGCAACAAATGTTGCTTTGTCTGCTGTCTTGATTGCCTCTTTGGTACTTTTGTTTTCTGAAGCGTGACATTTACTGTTAATTTAGTGGTTAGATGATCGTCCTGGCGATCAATCATTCTAGCACTAATGGTGCATGGATGTTTTTAATAATCGATCAAGCATTGTCAATTTATTCTATATTTCCATACAATGATACCTTTTTATTAATGTATATATTTTCTTAAAATCCTCATAAATACTCATGTATAACTGTGGCTAAATCCTGCTTTCTAAATCTGGAAAGGGATTCTGCATTATATTCCCTGGTAGTCTTACTCTGTTTGTAGTTCTCTATCACACCCGGTGGTCAGTGGAACAATTATAAGGTTGCGCATAGTCTTACTCAGGTGCTAAAATTGCTTTTTAGACAAGGATGTGAATGGAGTTGTAACACCGGCTATATATTTATACATATCTAAATCAGTATCTTGGGCTGCTCATTTCCCTGACTGAGTATGTCTGGTCCAGTAGTGGGATAGTTGTGAAGACTTATGAGGGGAGGTTGTCATGATTTTCATAGTTTATTCTGTGATAACAAATTCTCACTGAGAGAGCCTATCAAGGATTCTCGACCAGACGAAGGATAGCGAGCTCAACTTACAATGTTATGTACTTCTAGATAACTGATAGTTCTGCTACCATTACATGTATCCATTAAATTTATTACAGACATAATTTAGTTGTATCTACCTGAAATCATTTTACGAGATGTCTCTATTGAAGTTTTACAAGGTACAAGAAAACTGCCTGATTAGGGTGGGGTAACAACTTTTAGTCAGAAACTAAGAATATAGGTACTGGGACGATCTAGTGCTATATAAACAAGTGGCATGCTTTTTTATAAAAGTATGAATGATCTATTTTTGATGCAGTTGCCCCCTTATATGGAACCCGTTAGTATGTGCTTAGCTATCCTTTTCTTGAACTTTCCACTTTAGAAATCTTGTTTTCCTTACTCTCAATCATTGAATAATGTTTTTGATGTTTTCTTTTTACTGTACATTGTGTTTTTTCAACATCTAGTTTACATTTGTCTTTGGTGGGAAAGCATGGAATTTATCTGCATTCAAATGTATTTGCATTCATCTACAGAAAAAGCCAGAGCTTTCCTAGCAGCTGTAAAGAGGATCAAACAACCTTCACCTGTGTTTCTTACCACAAACCAATCATGAGCAAACCCAGGTAGGTACTTTACTTAATTTTTCGGACCCATATATGTTTTTTTTCCTGCTGTCGTGTTTGTATCCTATAGTCAAATATCATTTTGTCAAATATTTGTCTTTGTGTCTAGAACCAAATATATGAAGCTTGACGTGTATCTGGTGACCATATATACAGGTTGTGGCTACATGTGTAGGTCGTAAATGCAGTAATGTGATGTAATTGTGATATTTAAGTAATCATGTTTGACTTTTAATATTTTGAAGCATTATTAAATGGTTAGTAGCGGTGATGAGTGCATGTCGTTAGATATGACTTTACATTTTATCTTCAAAATTTATTGTTCTTGGGTTCCCCCAACTGTAAGGATATCTGCAATTATGTAATTTATAGCCACAAGGACATCATCAAGTAGCTAGCTGCACGTATTAGATAATGCAATTGATTATGATGATCTCTTATCGTCAGCTGGTTGACAGTGTTCTACATTCTAACTTCAAGCATCTTGTAAGTGTAATTTATATGATTTCATACAACGTTGAACTATCTCTATAACATATCTTATTTTGTCTCTGTAATTGACATATTTAATAGGTAATTTTGGCCTCGTGTCCTGGTAATAAGTCTGCATTGATTGTCTAAACAATAAGCTTCATACAAATCAAAACTGAATTTATTGTTACATCTTGTTCCATTTTCTAGCAGTTTTCCTAGATCTACCTATAATGGAAGTCATGTACACATATAGAAATTTGAATTAAGCATAATGATGTAATTTAGCTAATGCATATGCATAATACCATTATTTCACCAGTTGGGATCAACAAGCTCCAAATTTTGATTTCTTTTCTAGCCCTTTTCCCTATAAGTGCTACTGCTACCTACATGGCCCTTGGAAAAGAAAAGGTTTCTGTGTAGTAGTTGAATCAATATGCAAGATAGTGTTTTGGAATTGATTCATAGGATAAAATAATAAAATGTGGACCATTTATTTGTTCCTCCTCAGCTCAATGATCATATTGTACACAAAAAACTATTCCTCCAACATGAAAATATTTTCCCTAAGTGTAGGAATTCCTTTATACACCTTAATGATTGCAAGTTTGTAAGTTGTATTTCTCCATAAGGCAATGTTACACAGATATTCAGAACCTTTCACAAAGGGATTTTTAAAACAAACTGTATCATTCAAAATGGTTATGGGATCATTTGAGCAGTAGACTAATGTATATGGTACCATTTACATTGGATATATCTACTTGTTGTTTCAGATGTGTCCCCAGAATATAGAAATGATACCTGTCATTCTTTTATTTGTAGGTAGATTCAAAATAACATTTTCTTGAATATTGAATTTATACAACTCTAACTTTGCTAATATTTCTTGTATGCAGCTGGGAGTTTCTGGTCTCAAGAATCATAGTTGCATGTAGTGATTTCTTCATGTTAGTATTAGTTGCTGCTACTAGTCCTCTGCTTTTGGTGATGGATCTTACTTTAATTTTTCTTGATCATGTCAGCTTGTGAAAAGGGGATCAATGCTACTGAGTAATTATTACGTTAATGTGCAGTAGGAATGTGCAATAGTAATTTTTCTATCATGCCTTGGCCTTTTGGGAAGAAAGGGCAATCAGAATGCACCATGCTTTTCTCAACACAGTTATGCTTACATTCTTAATAACTGATATTTCATTTGTATGATTGTTCATTCTCTTTCAATTGTATCCTAACTAAGCTGTCAGCATGGACAATTCTAGTTGAAGGTTTTGATGTGATGACAAGTTTGGGAAGCCAGAAAGGACATGTTGACAGTCCCAATCCTTGGTCCACTTCTTGAGGAGGATGTGACCAACACCAACTCAAAATTGAGTAAACTACAGGTATTCTAGGACTAATTTGATTCTTGGTATTTCACATAACTAAATTACTTTCCTTTGACTTTTCTCCATTGTCCAACACCCCTGTTTTAGATATATATATCTTAATGGTACTTGTACATCTTGTGTGGTAGCCAAGGTCCCCCTTCCTATTATTTACTAACTAAATCTCTGTGAAACATAGGCCAAAACATGATGTTGTCATTTTGATGTTGCATAATGCTGACTCTTTAACATACTAACAATGCTTTGAAGTTTACTAACTGATATGATCTTGATTTTCACCCATAAATTTTATGACTGTTGCATTGACCTGGTAGTGAAATGTTTAGAGTGTCTACTGTTCACCTCGTACGTATGTCTTATCAATGTAGTTTCAAGGTAGTGACAACTGGTTCTTGAATCCTAATATGTTATCGTATTCATTCTAAAATTCATGCGTTTAGCATTGCCAATGATGAATTATAGTATTCAGATGCATAGACATTTCTACCTAAAATATAGCATATTAAGCACAAGATTATTTTATTGTTGGAGATGCTACCTTTTAGGGATCATGTCAATGTTGTTGAAGAGGTATTAGAGCACCCTTCCAACTTTACTCCCCAACATATCAACATATGTTGTAATTGTTGCTTTCTTCCAAAGATATCTACGCCATGAACAGATCATTTGATAATAGTGTCAGTTGTCATCCAGACTATGGTGTCAACTTGCTGACACATTTATATCTATATAATTTTTGTAGAATTTAGCAATCAGGAAATTGAGAGAGGTGTTTTTTTTTCTTTTCTATGTTTTAGCTATGAGTTTAGCTGTGTACAGGAACAAATCCATTTTTTCCTTATATATACACACATTTTGAACCATGTTTATGTGAGTAAAAGTAATCAATATTTGGCTTCACAACTTGTCTTGAATTCTTATTACTCATGTGACTTGGATGAGTTTCTACAGAGGTTATGTTTTTAAAGTATTAATTGCACACATACTTGGTGACTAGAGCTTGGCTTGGTGCTTCAAGCTCTTTGATGTTTTTATTATATGGGGTAGTAAACATGAAATTCTTTGTGAGCAGAATGGGAAATGCAACCATTGCTATAGGGAGAGCTAGAAAAGAATGGAGTAGCCAAGATTGAAGCATTTTTGTGTGATTCTATATAACTGATTATGATAGTTACAGCACCATTTAGACTATTTTTTCAGTTCTAAAGTCCACGACAGTCATCAATCTGCCTTGGAGGTTTTACCTTGTGATGGATCCTTAGGCTACTGATCTACATCTATATTGCTGGAATCTTAGTATCGTACACTAATCTTAGGCCATTTAGACTATCTTTTTCAGTCCAAAATGTTGTCTATGGTTACCTAATTGGTAACATATGAGAACTCTTTCACTTTTTAGGCATGGATCCAACCTGTTGGAGTTCATTGGGCTTGGCCTCGATTGAAAGGGTCTCTTTGAGAAAAGCAATTTTTGGCATCTCACCATGTGACTAAGAGCCCCTACAAAGGTATTTAGAGGTACACATGCTAACAATTTTTGGCATCTCACCATGTTATTTATCATTTTAAAACCTAAGGTTGTATCATTCTCTATCTGGAGCACAGTTAATCACATGATTTTGTTGTACTAAAACCCACTTTGATTGCTACTTGCTGCTTGATGTGGGTAGCTTGTAGTTCCACTGAGACATAACCTATAGTTTGAAGGCAAACTATGAAAAATCCGGAATAAAGTAAACACAGACTGCGAAATTGCAGTCCTATGTGGTAGAAAAGAAGTAGTTCTCATATTATATGTTTCTGCATTTCCATTCTCATTTATATGTTGTTACATAATGTTTAGTTACTTTACAGTTGGATTAGATGGGGGTTGCTCTATCAATCAGTTGTTGTACTCTTAGATTCTAAACTCTATACATTGCAGCATTGAGTTTCAGTTTATTCAATAGATTGGATGGGGGTTGCTCTATCAATCATTTGTTGTACTCTTAGATTCTAAACTCTATACACTACAACATTGAATTTCATTTGTCCTATCATCCATATAGGAAAAGGAGCTCAACAATATTTTTAGGATTTTTGAAAGCTGACTGGAGAAATTTTATGCTCGTGATTTTTTTTCTTACTGGAACCTAACATTGTTATTATTCAGTAGAGGAATGGACTCCACAAGGCACTTTTAACAATTCAAATTTCTGCACATAAGGTTATTATAATGCAGACATTTGCTCTATCATTGGACTCCAAAATCATGGTTTCTTTGATGCTCATCATCTATTTTAGACGTGATCTATACATGTTTTGATGATGGTTAAGTGTTGATGAGGTATCTTGACCATAATGGTCACTTCACTCACTTTGATCAGAGGTCCAAGTTAAATTCATAGTAGCATTTTTTGTTATTCACAAATTTGTTGTTCTATTGAATGAGTGATTAAGGGTTGTGTAAGACATCATTATGAACAACTCCTAGCTGTCTTTCAATTTCATTGCAGCTATCAACAGAATGACATCATTATGATCTCTCAATAAAGCACCAAGACTGACTAATCTTTTGTTCAAACTCACAACATCAGTGTAAGCTTTATCAACACCCTCCAGTAGGATCTGGCACCCGCATTCAGCTCTGTTGGCTAGAGTTTTTACACTATCATTGCTGAAACACTGCCTATTCATTGCTTTTCAGGTCCTCTTCAATGTCATAATGGTTGGTTGCACAGTCTCTTCATTGAAGAGAGTACATTATTCTTTGCTATGCTCTTGATTAATAAAGAGGGCTGCTATTGGGATTGAGACCCTATTTTAATGAACTTTGATGTTTCAGATCATGGATTCCTAGTTCGATATTTGCTAATTGTTTTGAGATGGATCTCGACTGTGTACCTAGCATTTCTATATGCGCTTTTTCTTGGAATAGAAGTTTGCCTCTTCTTTTTTTCTGTTTAAGTTGCCTGGCTAAGTTTATGGGCATTGCTACAGGATGCCTCTTGAGGTAATGGATAGATACTTCTTCCAGTAGTTTGTGATTGCAAAAGTAGTTGTTTTATGCTGATAAGGCACTTTATGGTTGTAAGAAATTATAAATGGGTTGTATATATACACTTCCTATCTGCAACCCTTTTAGATATTCAAAATTTGGACAGTTTGTGAATCTATATGAAGAAGTCATTGTGCTGCAGAGTTTCAGTACTTTTGGGGCTTGGTCGTTGTTCCTTGTTTGGGTAATGTATTCTAAGTCGACTTAAATGAATTACCAATATACACTAATCACTCTCTTATTTCCCCAACACAACAGAAGTAACTATAAGAAAACCTTGAATAAGGAACTATGCTATCCTAAAACTTATCTCCCTTTAACTCCTTATTTATTGGTGTAGTAGTAACAGAACATCACTTGTTTGAGGCGAGGAAAGACTGTTACAGGTCTCCCTTTGTTATTTGCTTAGGTATTCTTCTTGGACATCGATTTAGATGTGGTACACATGAAAGCTTGCATGCATACCTTGCATTGAATCAACATGACCTCATTGTGGTCTCAAGCTACCTCCCTTTATCAGCAACCTTCATCTTGCATGTAGAACTTACTCAAGAATGTCTGAATGTGAGAAGGAAGAAAGTGAGCTTGTATCCATCTCATCAACCTATACTATGAAAAAAAGGGAAGCCATTTGCTGGCTATGCTTTATCAACGACAGCCTAAAATCCCATGTTTTTAGTTTGTCGCCCTCTTCTTTTTATTTGTACTGGCTACAGAACATGATATCGTGCATCTAGTCATTTCCAATTTGTTAGCTTTTTCCAATTTTTAAGGACATTTTCTAACTCACTCTTCTAGCCTACTTATTTAACATATTCTTTAGGTTATTCAGCCAATGACATACTCTCATTTTGTGCCAACATAACCCGCAACTCAAAGCAAGTATATTGGCAAGTACGTGTCCCCGAAATCAACTTGATTGTGTTATGCTTGTGGCTGTCTATCATCATTGGATTAAGGAACATACATCAACATGTGGGCATGCTTATGGTAAAACACCAACTCCCTTCCCTCCTAATACTAGTGTTTTACCTATATTTAATGCAATGATGAAAATTGTTGCTAACATGAAGAGGCATGATGCCAAGATTTTGGTTGTTGTTGCAATTATCTTTTGTCTACTATGAGTTACATTCTATTTGGTTCTGCATGATTTGGGTATTGGGCTTCATTTTGTATAGATTCTATCACGGTTACTTGGGATAAATTGGATCTCTCAAATTCGCATCAAGGTATTTTGAGTCCTCTTAATGCTTCATTCACTTCTTTTCCAGCAATGTTAATCCTTAACTACATTTTTATGTGCTATAGAGGTCATCATGTATAGGTAGGAGCTTTTCTTAAATGCACTGGGAGAAGAAAGTTTATTGAATAGGTAAGTTATGAGTAGGAGAAACTATGTTTGTTTGTTTCTTTCGTGAGCTATATCTCAAAACTTGTATGTTTCTATGTAGGTATCTATGGTGGTTCACGCAAAGTGGATGCTCCCATCAACTTGATGGCACTTGAGATCCACAACATACAAAAGTATAGAACGTATAGATTATGAGAAGAAATGGCAATATGTTCTGATCCATGGGATTCACCAACCAAAACTAACCATACATGAACCTCTACATGAGTTGCCAACAGGAAAGGTTGTAACTCTTATGCTCAGTCCTATGTGTTGAGAGCTCTGGGAGTTGATGAGGACATGGCACATACCTCTACCATGTTTGGGATTGGAAGATTCACCACTAAAGATGAGATTCATAGGGCTGTTGAACTCACTGTGAATTAGGTGGAGGAACTAAGGGAGATGAGCCCTCTTTATATTGTGCTTTGTAGTCTGCAGTGCATAGATGTAATCAGAAGAAGATATTGTATACTTGTGTCTTTTTTCCATGCATATTGTAAAACAGGGGCTAGGTTAATGTCCTCCCCATGTGTAGTCATTGTTCAAATATAAATAAAAGTATCATTGTTGACAAATTTCTATTGAAAACCCCTCTATATTGGCAAGCGACTGACTAACTACATAATGTCTCTCACTACATATGTATGTATAGTACATGGTGTCTTTCACTACACACTAGCTATAATTACATGTGTAGCAAGTGCTAATTTTTGCTATACATGAACTACAAATACAATTGTAACCAATGCCATCTCTCCCTACATATTATAGGTACAAATTGAATTGTAGTCATATATTTGGCTACAATGGAAACTACATTTTTATGTGTAAGGACATTTTTACCTACAATTAGGGTTACATATGAATTCGTAGCTAGAGGCATAACTAACTACAAGTTTGAAAAATGTAGCCTAAACAATTAGCTACACGGGTATTAGCTATATATTATAAATGTAAGGATAATTGTAGCCAAAGCTTTTGGCTACAAATTTTGGGGTTTTCGCTACAATTGTTTTTGTAGTTAAAGACCATATTTTTCATAGTGTTTGTTCACCATGCTCTACACACATCCATAGTTGTTCTCAAATCCTCCTATTTTTGTCTAGGAGAAACCCTACATATTCAACAATATGCGCTCCAGGTAATCCCGTAGGATAAACCTATTTCACCATCACCAGCTACTGACGATGATGGATCTATGGTCAGGGAAAACTACACGATAAGTTCCACTATAATTAATTAGTATATTTTAAGTGGATTGTTGAGGAAACCAAGTTTTAAAACACACAAGCAGTGAGCTATATTATTACTGTCATCATCACCTTGTCCTGGGATCTCAATCCCCTATCACAGAAAGTCACTGCCTCTCAAGGCATCATCACCATATTATATCATCATCGGGGATAACAATCCCTTATCTCATCATCAAGAGGATAACACCTCACTAGGCACTCATCCTTCATCAGGTCCTTAGACCTATCTCATCATACTGGTGATGCATGTTATCTCATCAACAAGGATTATTATCATGCACTACTACAGAACACGCCTTTGGCGTCGGTTGTTTAACCCCTTTTGGCGACGGTTTTCAAGCGACGCCTATGTGGGCACCGCTAAAGGTCAAACTCTTCGGCGTCAGTTTTCTAACCGACACATATATGATCTATAGGCGTCGGTTATATATAGTTGGCCGACGTCTATAGGGTTCACGCCACAAAAAAGTGCACCACCTAGGACACTTTCTTGTCGGTTAACAACTGAACAAACGACGCCATACTCCTGGATGACACGGTCGTACTTCATTGCATGGCCGTATTTATTACTATAGGTGTTGGTTTTATACGAATAAGCGACGCCTTTTCCACCACGGTCGTGCTTTCCTGCACGGTCGGGTTGTTTGTCATATTAGGCATCAATTTTTATCCAATAACCGAAGTTGTAGGCCTTTGATGACGGTGTTCTATAAATAATTGACGCCTATACTTTATTTTTTTTTCTTATCAGTTTGCAGGCCTATTGTGGCTGGTCAGCAGGATGAGAACCTGCAGTTCAGTTTTCTAAACTGTAGGTTTACGACATCCATTGATATCAGCCTACAAATAGGCCAAACCTGCAAAATCAACAAATATTTTTTCACACAAGTAGATACATTCATACATCAATTCAATTTTCACATTCACACATGTAGAAACATTCAAATACAAGTAGAAACATTCAGACATGTATAAACATTCAAAAATATTCATTTACAAAATATCATTCAGCATCGCTATCAGCATCCCAATTATATCTTACAATCGCCATTGCTTGTATGGCTTTTGCCCATTCTTCTCTTACTTCATTTAATGCTTCCATCGTATATGGAGCATGTACATTTTTTAAGCGTTTACCTATAGTGTGGTCAGTTTTAAACACCTGCAAAGAGAATGATGTATATATATAAGTAATAATATAAAAATAAGATTGATATATTTCATACTAACTAATGAGACTATATATAATACCTCATGTATGGTATTAATATCCAATGTGGCATGTCGGATAATCATCTGCATAAATTGCATCACATAGTATGTGCATGCCCATCCGTTGTCTTGTGTAGCGTACTATAAATTGAAACATACAAAATATTAAAAAATACAACTAAGCATAGTTCTCATAAATAATATATACATTGGAGTCGGGAACTTACTTTTACGTTCTCCCAAATTATTGGCTGGTTTTTTCTCCTTGGGACATTTCCTGCAGCATTTTTGAATGCATCTAAACCCCTACATGTTAATGTAACACAGTAAATTTCATAATTAAATAGTAATGTAATAACAGATGTTAACGGATATAAAAATGAAATATTTCTAAACCCCTTCTCGCCAATCTTTTCAAAGTTCACCAAAGTGAAAACCAATTCATCCACTATAACTCCTTTGGTGTTATCAACCCAATTACTTTAAAGAGTGGAATTCTGAAATCTATGTAGTTAAACTCCCATATGTCTTCAATGACATCATAATATGACATTTTAGCTTCACGTGGACTCTTATCCTTTGCACTTGCAAAATACATAGTCGACGCTTGAAGAGTGACCCCACTATTTTGGACGACACTCTTATCATCTTGGCACTTTGTGTAATATGTGAACCCATTAATGTCAAACCCTTCATAAGACATAACATTCGGTTTTGGTTTAAAGGCGAGGCATTTGATAGTTTCTGTAATATCATTTGGTGTTTGAGATATTTGATGTAAGACTTTATCTTCAAACCACTTAGTAAAAGTCTTATTATGCTCTCTAGCAAGCCACATTGAACTTACTCGAGGATGTTGTCTCTTGATGAAATTGATATGTTCCTCGATATAAACACTCACTTCGTCCATGTTGTGTAAAATATACAAGTGAGCTTGTTCCAACTACTCATGGCTGATTACTTTCACCCGTGATCCCAAAATTCCTTTGCCCTCCTCAATATTCTTGTCATTAACAGGAGTGTTATTACCACTCAGAAAGTCATTGTAAAAATCCATAACGTCTCTCACCACATAACCTTCAATAATACTCCCTTCAGGATGATAACGATTTCGAACATCACCTTTAAAAATGCTCATGTATCGTTCAAAGGGATACATCCAATGCAAGAAAACTGGTCCCAACATTTTCACTTCCCTAGTCAAGTGGACAACAAGATGTACCATGATATCAAAGAACGAAGGAGGGAAATACATCTCAAGCTGACATAGGGTAACAACCACTTCTCTTTGCAAATTATCGAGAGTATCAGGGTCAATAACTTTGCTGCATAGACTGTTGAAAAAGAAACAAAGTCTGGTGATTGCAAACCTTACATGCTTCGATAATATAGATCGAATTGCCACAGGCAATATTTGTTGCATTAGAGTGTGACAATCATGAGATTTAAGACCTATCAACTTCAGATCTTTCATTGATACCAATCTATGGATGTTGGATGAGTAACCATGTGGCACCTTAACATTTACCAAGCATTCACAAAAAGCTTTCTTCTCCTTTCTAGACAACGTGTAACAAGCGGGAGGTAAATATGTTCTTTTATTACCCATTTCACGTAATTCTGTTAATTCTGACCTTATTCCCATTTCACGTAGGTCCAGTCTGGATTTTATCCCATCTTTAGTCATACCTGGTATATTTAAGAGAGTACCAATGATGCTATCACAGACATTTTTCTCAACGTGCATTACATCGATACAATGCCAGACTGTCAAAGAACTCCAATAAGGAAGATCCCAAAATATTGACTTCTTCTTGAATGAAGAATTGTCACTCCGTGTGGCCATACTACATTGTGATTTCTTACCAAATTCATTGACAATGTCTTTTACTCTTTCATAAACAACATCCCCTGGTATAGGTTTAGGTGCACTCCATTCAGCATTCCATCCATTGAATGCTTTGTGCTTCCTACGATACGGATGGAATTTTGAAAGAAACCTTTGATGACCAAGATATATAGTCTTGCCGCCATGTTTTAGTCTTATTGAATCAGTGTTTTCTTCACATATAGGACACGCTTTAGCTCCTTTGACACTATATCCAAACAAATTCCCATATGCTGGAAAGTCATTAATAGTGCAAAACAGCATAGCGTGCAAACGAAATGTCTCTCTTCCTGAAGCATCATAGGTCATCACGCCTTCAGCCCAAAGTTTCTTTAAGTCATCAATCAGATGTTCAAGATAAACATTGATATCATTTCTGGGTTGTTTAGAGCCCGATATCAACAACGACAGCATAACGTACTTATTTTTCATACACAGCCAGGGAGGAAGATTGTATATAACATGCATTACTGGCCAAGTGCTATGTTGGCTGCTCAATGTCCCGTACGGATTCATCCCATTTGTACAAAGCCCAAGTCTTAGATTCCTATCTTCTTCACCAAATTTGGGGTACAATAGATCAATCTTCTTCCACTGTGGGGAATTAGACGCATGTTGTAGGATCCCATCATTATTTTTCTTAACATCTGCATGCCACCTCAAATTCTTCGCATCTTTCAGATTTGCAAACAAGTGTTGAAACCGTGATATTATAGGTAGATACCACAACACCTTGGCAGGAGAACCAGTTTTGGACTCCCCCAAAGTCGTCAATTTATAGAGTGATGCACCACATTTTAGACAATCTTTCAAATCTACATAGTCCTTTTGAAATAATACACAATCATTCGGGCATGTGTGTATCTTCTTGGCCTCCATTCCCATTGGGCACAACATTTTCTTTACCCGGTATGATGAGATTGGCAGCTCGTTTCCTTCAGGAAGCATTTCTTTCAACAAAGTCAACAATGAAGTGAAGCTTTTGTCGCTCCATCTATTGTTATCTTTCAACTTATACAATCTCAACACAGCGCTAAGCTTCGTAAACTTAGCACAGCCTGTGTATAACGGTATCTCAGCATCATTCACAATGTTTCTAAAGATAGGAGGTGGATCGGTATGCTCTACCCTACAACTATCCAGCATCACATCAACGATGTCTACTGGAACTGGTTCGTTCACATCTACGTCATCGGAGGCAATTTCTTCTTCCACCCAAGCACTGCTATCGACATCTATTGGTTTCGAGTTTGAAATCTCTCCATGCTAGTGCCATTCTGTATAGCCTTGTACAATCCCGTTGCACATGACATGACTTTTGATTTCCTCACCAGTGTTGACTTTCAAGTTGTTACCGCAATGCCTACATGGACAATAGAACCTATCTGTAGGTTTTTTCCTATGTTCCTCGGCAAATCTAATAAACTGATCAAGACCAGATATAAACTCTGGGGTGAAGTGATTGCGAATGGACATCTGTGATCTATCCATTCTAGGATCATAGAGAAAACAATTATATATTAGGACTAGATTAGGGTATACACTTACATCTTATCCAAGATGTACTCCTATTATCTACAATGAAGCCGGACTCCATACAAACATTATATAATTTAGTGATTGTTCATTCTAATTTATACCAAAGTACAAGTAATATAAAGAACAATGATTATTCACTTTCTAGGCCAACAAACACATGTGATGTCATTCTTATATATAATAAATGTGTACCACCTATCCCATCCTTGAATACCTAATCTCACTAGTAAGTGTATAATGTGTATTGGGTTTTCAAGAAAATTTCGGCAGCATTTTCTCACTGTTCTCTAAGTACATATGTACTTAGAGAACAAACGGGGAAATGCTGCTGAAATTTTCTTGAAAACCCAATACACATTATACACTTACATCCAAAGTGAGATTAGGTGTTCAAGAACAGTCCCAAACCGGGGACTATCCAAGATTTACTCCTAATGAGTAAATCTTGGATGGGTTTCTAGGCCAACAAACACAATAATAGATATGTACATGTTAGGGTTTCATCACAATTAATGTTAGGGTTTCATCACAATTGATGTTAGGGTTTAATCAAATCAAATTAGGATGCTACAATTGACAAGTTTAAATCTTATTTCAACATGCATCAAAATTTACTGAATTAGGCCAAACATTACGATTAGAAGCACAAATATATGACAAATATATGCAAGTAAAAGATTTGTTCATATCCTAGGATTTACATAAAGCATTACATAAAAATTTGTTCATATCCTTACCAACAGCAAGCACGGCCATGGCTGTGTTGGCCTACCATGGCCGTGGTAGGCCAACACAGCCACGGTCGTGCTTGCTGTTGGTAAGGAGCTAGGGATACGGAAGAAAAGAGGCTAGCCTACCTGGAGCTAGCGTGGAGAAGAGCGGAGGCAGCAGTGGCGGTGAGCATGTGAAGAAGCAGAGGGGCAGGCAGCGGGAAGAAGCAACCGACGGCCGGAGAAGCAGTAGGCACCGGCCGGAGAAGCAGCAGGCGAAGAAGCAGCAGTGGCGGGCGGCGGGCAGCGGGCAGCGGCGCCGGCGAGCAGAAGAGTACCAACACCGAAGAAGCAGAGGGGCAGCAACCGACGTCGCGATTTTGGGAGAGCGGCGACGAGCAACAGCATAGGAGAATATCACGATGAAATAGGAAGAAAGGGGGGAAGAGCCGGGTGATCGGGTCTATTAAGTTGGTCAACGGCGTCGGTTATCTACAAAACTGACGCCTATTATGCATTAGTGTCGGTTGATAGTAAAACACCGAGGCCCAACTAGACAACCTTTACCCTAAATTATTTGGCGGGAACCATTATCACCGTCGGTTATCGAAGGATAACCGACACTGAAAGTGGGACTTTTCACGCAAATTTTCATTTTAAATAGGCGTCGGTGAATAGTTAAAAAACCGACGATGTAGGTGACCTAAAATGTTTTTGCTCAAAAATTGGATTTCGCGGGCGATTTTAGGCGTCGGTCTGTTATAACCAACCGACGCTGAATACAAAGCGGTACCCGTGTCTGGCTGGTCTTCGAATATAGACGTCGGTTTGCATAAATAACTGACTTCTAATATTATAGGCGTCGGTTTTCCTAAATAACCGACGCCCAAAAAAGTGACACTGAATGTTGTTTCTGTAGTAGTGATGATACAGTGTTATTCAAATGCATATGCCTCATAGCTCTTACCTGGATATGAATTCATCTTATACACATGCACGGTTAGTATATGCAGCAAGAGAGATAACTTAAAATCACCAGACATAGAGCTTTACTGATTATCATGTCATTAGGGTTTGCAGTTACAAATGTCATGATCAAGACTATGTGTGGCATACTGTATCAATTACATTACTACTATCAAATCATGAGCATCCATTTGAGCTTATAAACTAGCATCTTATCTTCTTAATAGGCATCATCATCATGCATTAAACATAGCATTGGTTTACAAACCATCATCCATAACCCATAATCATCAAAGGTGCAAAAACATGATAAAGAACCACTTGCTAAGGTTTCTGGGTTGGTCATGACCCTCACCAAAGGTTCCTGCTACCCTCACTAGAAGTGTTAAGGGTAGGACAACCTTTACTATATGTGATGTCGGGTAGGGTAACAACCCTTAATACAACTTGTCGGCCAAGGCAATTAGCCTCGCCTATCAGCCAACACAAACTCAAGGTGTATCGGGCAATCAAACTCCGTGGTGTGTCGCACAACCAAGACCAAGAAGTGTATCGTGTAGCTGAGTCCATGGGGCATATCGTGCACCCAAGGTGATGGCATCCCACTGAATCGGGCAAAGCCCTATCGACCCACTAAGGTACTCATCATCAAATGACACAAAGGCACCATAAGGAAGCCTATCATCCAACTAAAACCAACACACCATATCAGTCACCACAAGGTACTCACAAGGTCCACCACTCAACCCATGTTGGGCAAGAACTTGACCCAGCATGTATCGCCCAAGACTCCAAACAGAGATATCAACTAGGCACTCTATCGGCCAAGGGGGAAACAACTACTAGGTCAAAGGATCATCTAGATCAAGGCATATCACCCAAGTTCATCATCAAGGTCAAGAGAGCCATATCGGGCACAAAGCCAACCAAACACATCATATCGGCCAAGATCAAAACCCTAGACTAAGGGAGGTGTGTCGGGCAGCACTACTACAAGGTGTATTATGCAAGGCACCAAGCTCATCCTGACCAGATCATCATCAACCTCAAGATCACCATCATCAAAACCCTAAAAGATCAAGATAATTGGCTCACCTATAAACAACCAAGAGAGAGGGGTTTTGCACAACCTCCATCACCAATCGGGAAACATGATGGATCATTTGCAACTTAGGTCATCACTCATCCAAAGGCTCACCTCTCAAATCCATGGTGAGAGGAGGGTGTTGCCCAAGCAACTAGAGCATAGACTCACCTCTCAATGGCTAAGGAAGAGAGGGGTTTTTCCTACACCACTAGAGCTCATACTCACTTCTCAAAACCAATGAGAGAAATGGGTATTGCCCCAAAGGAAACCCTAATCTATGGGTTCAGCCAACTAGGTACAAAGGTACATAAGAAACAACAACATCATCAACAACATGACCACTATATCCACAAGATTAAAGGTACATGCTAGAGCAAGAAACATATCTAACAACATGCATGGCTGATCATGATCATATATGAACATGCAACATAAAAGAAGGTAGTATAGTTATGGTTAGAAGTTATGTAACCCGCCTTAAGAAAGCTCCAAGCTCCTAGCACCAAGAAACACCTTTGGCCACCATAAGAGGAAGAAGAAGAAGACTCCAAAGAGAAGGATCGACCACCAAGCTTAGATCCTCTAAGGGTATCGGCCACCAAGGTTGCAAAGGAGAGGTGTCGTTCACCAAGGAAGAGGGGAAACTAAGGAACTAAAGGTTTCCTTAGCAAGAGAAAGGAGATATATATATAGAAGAGGGTGGAGGATAAAATAAGGCAATGTGTCACCCACCTAGGGACACTTGTCCATGGGCAATGCCACCTTCTCATACCACCTCATACACATGTCCAAGGCAATTTCCACATGCAAGCATCATGCACCAAGTATCCACTAGAGTGGTGACACAAACGAAGCTAAGAGTCAAAGATGGTCCATGGCCAACAAACTCACTCCTTTTCCCGATACAGCCCCATGGGCGACACACCCATGGCCGACACAAGACACTCATGCCCGATACAGGGTCCAACAAGGCAAAGCAAGGCCCAAACAAGGCAAAATGAAGCCCAACAAAGCTCAACAAAGCCCAAGGCAACTTAAGCAACAAGCCCAAACCTTCCTCTCAACTCTAGAGGAAGCAAAAAGAGAGAAAACATCTCTCAAGATGACAAACTTGCTCATCAACCCTAAACTTAGGTTATATGCAAGTAGCACATCCAACTCTCAACAAAGCACAAACAAACCCTAATCACCACTTGAGGTGATTACCAAGCAACTAAACACCAGGGTTAGGCAAAGCAAATAGGATAAGCCCAAAATGAAGGTCAGGGTCCTTACAACAATAGTGAAATCTTAACCATGAAGGCATTATGGATATAACCAAATGAGGGTTATAGTGGTTATAATCTAGTATAGCTTGGTTATGCCTTATGAGGCCTATGGAATAATTATATCACAAGAAGGATGTGAATAGGTTTGATGACCTGGCAGAGGGATATTTCCTAGTAAGGTGATGTGGTACTCAATGATGATTTTAAGGGATTGATATCTCATGATGAAAGTATTAAGGTAACACAAAGGTGCCCCAACTGTTAAAAAATCCTTGGCAATATGATATACCTTGATTGATGCTATAAGTTGTTGTAATACATTTAACTCAATTAGCCCATCATCTGGAAGTATAATCATAGGATTGATAAAGGTTAATACCTAGCGGTGTAATCACAGAATTGACAAAGGTCAATACTTGATAGTATAATCACAGGATTGAAAAGGTCAATAACTAGTGGTGTAATCACATGATTGTAAAAGGTCAATACATGGAAATATAATTTAAAAAATTAATAAAGGTCAATACCTTGCAGTGTAATCATAGGATTGACAAAGATCAATATCTGGTAGTATAATCACATGATTGATAAATGTCAATACATGGCGGTGTAATCATAGGATTGACAAAGGTCAATACATGTTAGTATAATCACGGGATTGATAAAGGTCAATACTTGGTGGTGTAATCACAGGATTGACAAGGTCAATACCTGGCAGTATAATCACAGGATTGATAAAGGTCAATACCTGGCAGTGTAATCCTAGGATTGACATAGGTAAATACCTAGCAGTATAATCACATGATTGATAAAGCTCAATACATAGCGGTGTAATCACAAGATTGACAAAGGTTAATACCTTGCTGAATAATCACATGATTGATAAAGGTCAATACCTGGCGGTGTAATCACAGGATTGACAAAGGTCAATACTTGGCAGTATAATCACAGGATTGATAAAGGTCAATACTTAGCGGTGTAATCATAGGATTGACAAAGATCAATACTTGGAAGTATATTCACATGATTCACTAATATCATACCATGGAAATATGATCACAGGATAAGCTTGAGATGCTGGCATAGAATGCTTGTTAAATAATATACATGTTCTTCACATTCCTTATAAAAAGATTGAATAACCTATTGGACAGTCATACATATCTGATCTGCTCATTTATGGGGATACCTTGCTAATGTTCATACTATAATTAGAACTACTTAGCATAGTTGCTGCTTTATCATTATCTTGAAATAAAAAATTATATATGTGATAATAATAGTATTGTTGGGGAGTTATATCTCCCGCTAGGACCTTTATCTCATCATGTGGGTTCCATAACATTTTATGTGGACATGCATGAGGTAGCAGAGATTGTGTAAGCTGAGACAGGACAACAGTAAAAGAAGATTAGAAATTTGAGGCGGTGTGTTGTCAGTTGTGACTTGTTGTAGATAGAAGTCCTATGTGTTTTCCCTATACTCTTGGGTCCTTAGGGGATAGTTTTATATATAGTTTTAAAATCGATCTGAGTTTTTGGAAAAAAGGTTGTTATTGCTAATAGTTTGCTCATGTACATGTTTTCAGTAAAACCAAACTAATACAATATAAAACATGGATGCGGATGAGATAGCACATGTGTAATGTATCATGATATATATGATAGGCTTTGGGCCTTTATGTAATAAATTTCCTGTCAATGTATCTTTATGAAAAATGGTTTTAATTTTTAGTGATTTTTGGTAATCCGATGTTAATGGTTGTTTCCGCATAGTTTTGTGTGATTTTGATGTCCGTTTGATAGCGGTCGTCACAATAGCGACCATGGTTCAAGATCAAATGGTCACAACAACTAAAAGAACAATCTCAAAACTCCTTAGACCCCAAAAATAAGACCCACACAAGGCATAACGGTATCTACAAACATAAAGGATCAACATCCATCTCAACTCAAGCATCCCTACAAACCATGCAAACCCTAACTTCAACACTCATGTGCCACCTCCACAACCAAGGTCCAACAAGGCATCCCCATACATCATTCTCTCCAACATGATTCCAAAACATAGGAGGCACATAGAACATGTGACAAATTGCAAGATAAATCCTCAACATGGGTAAATTGCAATTAGGTCCTGAATAAGCATACAAAGGCATAACTAGCTCAAACATCATCCAAACAGGATCAAACTTAAAACATAAGCATGTCACATGTTATAAAAGTACATCACATTATTATATTAAGTTTTTAAGCATATAATTATGCAAATCAAGCAAGATCAAGCATAAAGCTAGGTCAAGGGTCTTACATTAATGCTAAGATAAAGATTGGAATTCATGATAAGTAATGAGAAATATTTAAGTTCTATATGCTCTTGAAACTATGGACTTCAACAGGTAGTTATGGGATTCCTAGAAATTATGGATTGTCCTAGCATTATGTGCCTTTAAGTAGGCAATTATATAGAGATGCTTATATTTCTTGTTCAGTTCTTCATGTTAAGAAATGCTTTTAGAATGCTTAAGTTCAAAATGATGTCAAGTTTCTCATGTCAAGTATACATACTTCACTTTTTCCTATAACATTCCACTATTATTTATTGATGTTATTATTTTCCTTTGCATGGTTGGGAGAGTGATGTCCCTAGGTTTTAGAGCAAATGAGGAATAGAGAAGGACACTTCAAGGACTAGAAGTCGTGATGTAACACCCCTGACCTGGGTTATGGCCTAACCCTAGAAGTTTTGCCTAAGTAAGTTACTTACAAACTTGTTCTTATCTTTTGAAAAATAATTAAGGCCCTTTGTGAAGGTTATTTTCAAATTTGAGCTTATATACAAACTATGTGTGCATTATATGATAATCTAAGTGAAAAGTGCAATTTACTCAAGATGAGGGGTTATATTACAAATGTTACATGTTGAACGCATTCTAAGTGTTTTGACATTATAAGAAAGAGAATTATACTAAGTGGTGGCTTGTGGAAAGCCTAAAAATCTAAGTGGGAACTTGTTTGAAAAATGCTAAGTGCTTGGTGCATCAATTATGGTACAAATTGTGAATTATTTAAAATAAAGGATTGATGTATAAATTATCACCTCTAGATTGTCTCTAATCCTACTTAGTATCATTTAGAGGAAAGATAAAGAAGGATACACTATGTTTGAATCATCTTAGAGTGATGGAACTCTTGATAATGAAAAGACCAAGAAAATGTATAAGTTGAAAGTTATATTTATGAGCTATATTGAGTTGTGGACTTAGAAAGGGAGTCCCTATCGGCCATAGAGCCATAAAGGGAGTCTCCTATCGGTTTGTGGGGTTCTGTATTTGCCCATGACAGGCAACACACTTCAAAGAAGTGATATGTATTGACTTGCAACTTGTCTTAGAAAAAGGTTGAGTTGAATATAATAATGTAGTAAGTGGAAGAAGATAACTAAGGAGAGGACCCTTATCCTTTGCATTATCCTTGAACTTTTATTTTTGCATGGAAAGATAATGATGGGATGCATGCAAATATATGTGTCGACCATGCATGGATAGGTGGCATGTAGTAGCTTAAGATAATGACACCTCTTACACTCTTTTCCATAAACCCCAAGTATAAATACCTTACCCTTCACTTGTTAGTAGAATTTTCAAAAGCTTGTTAGCAACCTTCCCTTATATATCGTGCATGCCACTCTTGTATCATGCATAGTTGAGAGAGTTAAGAAGGAGAGCTTGGTATCGACCAAGGATTAAAAGATATTGGCCAAGTAGGTCATAGTAACCCAGCAAAGGTGATATCGGCTATTGAAGTGGAGATATCGTGCAAAGCTAGGAGCTCAAGTTTTGGATCTTAGAGAGGCTCATCTTCAAACTTGGAATGAGAGGAGTTGAAGTTTGAATCTTGGAAGTTACATTAGAGGCAGGTTATATAACTTGAACCCATCTATGTTATTATCCATTTTTCAATATTGTTGAATTTGTTGATTATTTTCAAATTCGAATTTCCTTTAATCAATTAATATATCTATGAGTTCCAATAAATAGTTAGGACTGTTGTCCATGGATTAGAATAGTAAGACAAAGGTCTTGAGTTGGATGATGATGACATCATCATTAAACAATCCGATATGCGTTGAAGAATCTTGAAATCCGATATGGAATCTGATATAGAGGTTCACCCGATATGAAGGTAGGTAATACTTTACATATAATATAATACATGCCCTATGGACAATATGGAAGATATCTATATATATCTCATACACGATACTAGGGTAAACCAAAAACCTTTTACACAACATGGGAAAAACCCAAGATGAAGAAATAGAAACCCGATATGATTTGAAAACCAATTTCCCTTGAAACCCGATATACCCTACTACTTTGTGATGGGTTGAAGAGCAATTAAGTATTCCTCTTGTCATATAATTATAATGGAAGAGCTGAACCTTGAAAGTATAGAAAGTTTATAAGATCGAGGCTTTATCTATTATAGGTAAACCGATATGATATCCAAGATGTAAACTGATATGATATCTAAGATGTAAACTGATATGATATCCAAGATGTAAACTGATATAGTAAATCAAAGAAGGAAATTGATATGGTAAAACCAAGATGGAAACTGATATGGTAGTCTAATATAGAGAACTGATATGGAAGTTTAAGATGGGTAACTGATATGACAATCTAAGGTAAAGAAACCAATATGAACATTATCTCTAACCCACTTGAACGATACATGGTAAAGCTATATAAGATAAGCCCGATATGGTGTACTCTTGTACATGATATGAAAACCCAATATGTCTTTATACCTGATATAAGGTTAAGATTTCAACCTATACCCAATATGAGGTTGACTTGAGATGATAAAAGCAAATGTGATAGCTAACCCGACATGGCTACATGAGATGGTGTTAAGGGATATGCCCTAAATCCGATATGATGGTATGGCTTTACCAAATGACTAATATGGATATATAATATGATGACATGTGCATCTTCAAGCATGATAGGATAACATTATCTACCATGATACCCGACATGGTAGGTGTGCTCCAATTCATTTATCTAAGTGATGTATATGATTAATGCAATATTGAGATACAATGAGTTTAATTCAATTTGGTAATGATATACTAATAAACCTTAAGAGGTGAATTAAGTAATCGACATCCTGGTAAGGATGAAAAAGAAACTTAGATTGGAAAATAATTATGTAATGAACATATAATTATACTCCTAAAATGAAAGGAGTATGATTTAGGGTTTAATCTTTGCTAATAAAATCTTGAAACCCTAATTGGTTGATAAAAGGGAATAATAACCCGAGTTCATTAAGTAGAATGTGTTCTTTAGCATTTCATGGTTATGACATGTGTTTGAAGTTGTTGATAGTATGATATACTAACCATGCAGGTATCATAAGGTAATGAGCATGGCTAAGTAAGAGCTATGACGTTAGATGATACAGATTCAATGAGCTATGTGAACTTTGTGAATAAATACTCTGGTATGATGACCTAGAGGTAATGGTTATCTTCTAAGTGATGACAATACTCAGTGATGAGTTAAGGGTTTAAATACACAAGTGATGATGATGATAAGAGATTAAGATTCTAAGTGATCTATGTGTCTCAAAGAATATGAAAATACTTGATAAATGCATTTATGCTTTTGTTCGTAGCATATGATATAATTCTTGTTTGTAAATTGATTGATGCTAAAACATACAGTAATATACTTAATTAAGAAAGATAAATATTATCATTTAGTTTCCTAGACCATAGATCCATTCAGTGTCAGCATTTGCTGAATGGTGAAATGAGTTTTACTCGGTATGCATATTTTTTAATATGTGATCATTAATTGAGGGTGCTCAGTGGACTCCCCAAATTAAATGAGGGTGCTCAGTGAACTCCCCAAATACACCAGGTTGCTCAGTGGACTTCCGGATGAAACTAAACCAAGATCACTCAATGGTCATCCTGATGACAAATAATCCAGGAAAGCTTAGTGGTTTTCTCCCGAAGAGAGTACTTGCTACAGTTGTAACTCTATAAGTAAATATGTCGCTATACCTCAGCATAGATAATTACAGCAGACACAAGATGTCACGCTAAGTCTAAGTGATCTCATACTGACCGCGACATGAGAGGTCTTGATAGCCAGCTCTGCCATTGACCTTGTATGGTACTGATTTCAATTTACTAGTGGTCGGTTAGAGTATGAGTAGTATATCTCATCTCCTCTAGGCATAATTGTGAATGTGAACATGTAATCAGCCATGTAGCGTATTTGTTTAAGGAATTGAATATGGAAAACATTGGTTGATGCCTTATTACTTTTATACATTTTAGTAGAGAGTTGTTGTACATGTTCTTCATATTCCTTTTAAAGCAAATAGATGACTTATAGTTTTGTTATCAATATTTATGTTTGGCACTGTAAATATATCTGCTAGTTGCATAAAATATCCTTGTTCGGTCTTTACTATTTCCTGTGATAATAATATCATTGGCAGGGATTTATATCTCTTGCTGGGACAATAGTCTCACCCTGTGGGATCCAAAACATTTAAGGTGGACGCAGACGAGGGCATAGGAACCGGACTGCAGAAGAAGGATCATATCAGCCGGGACAGCAGTAGTAGTGTAGGTTGAGCACATTGTCTGCCGTGTCTTGTATATAGAAGTCATATGTGTTGTATATGTACTCTCAGGTCGTTGGGAGATAGTTCTTAGTGGTTTTTACGAATGACTTGAGATTTTGGTTTGTTTTTCCACGAGGGTTTATGTTGTTGTTGTATATGTTAAAGTAAAGAAATTAGTACTAGTTATCCTTGAGAAGAGACGGTGCACTGTATGTACAATATGAATCACAAGATCATGAATACAATGATGCACATGGCTGACCGGATACCAGCACTAGCCCCTAGGGCACCAGTTTCCAGTGAGGGACAAGGATCTGGTAATACCTTTAAACAGTTGTGTCAGGTATGAACCACTGAATATGCTGGCATAGCTAACCCAGCAAATGTAGATTCATGGCTTACTGAGATAGAGAAACCCTTTAGGATCCTTGATATTCCAAAATTTGATAAGGTTAAGCATGGTGTGTACCTTCTGAAAGGAAATGTTGGCCATTGGTGGGCCATTGAGGAAGAGAAAAGACCGGGTGTTGAGATCGGATGGTAGGAATTTCGACAAGAATTTTTCAGTAGATACTTCCCCAAGACTTATCTTGATGATAAGTGTCACACCCCGATCTCACAATTTCCTCAAATCATGAGATTAGGGCGTAAGATAGGATTTATATGAAACACAAAGAACACCCTTAACTTTTTCTTATCTGTTAAACTCTTGTTTCATCGCATTGAACCACATATCATCTTAACAAAGGAATCTGAACATTTCTTCTACTAATCAGACTTTAATAGTAAAGATACATGTATAAGCATTCACGATGTCTTTCACACATTATGCACATGAAACTTGTAATTAGCATACATATCAAAGAGGAACAATATTACACATTGTAATTACAACTCTCTCTCTCTTAACTCTTACTGAGGATCTAGAGTGACAAGGACCGACTGACTCAACTAATCTCATACTTGACTCCTGTGGCAGATCTACTCTGACGCTCTGATCATCTTCAAGTCCACGCGATTAACCCTAAAATGTTTGAGTAGAGGGGTGAGCCTACTCGCTCAGTGAATGAGTACTTCATGGAAATAGACTAATGCACTAATGTGATTACAGATATAATTTGAATAAACGATATGAAGTTTAACAACAATAAATACTACACTGAGCAGTTCTAAAACAATATAATTGAAATAGCAAAGAATATAAATATTGCATCCAAATAATAACTACTAGAAAACTATGCTCTAGTCTTTCTTAACTCTTTCATTTATAAGGAACTCTGTGAACCTATATGATCATATTTTAGATTATGCCCTAAATATATGCAGTGTACTCTGCATATAAAGATCCGCAACAAGTCCATGCTACGGTCCCACCGTACAAGACTTAGCGACACACCCGGGAAGTGCTAAGTCTGACTACTCGTCCTGGTCTGCACAGGACACAGGCTCTACGGCCTCATCGCACATCCACGTGTGCTGCACAACCACGTGTGCTCTCGACTCCTCCTTAAACCTGAGTACACCGGCGGAGAGTCACAGGGTTACCTTCGCGACACAAGCACGAATGGTGTTAGATAACCGTGTTTTCTTTTGTTATCGCAGTGCCATCGTGACACAAGCACGATTGTTGTTAGACACTGCCTCTCTCTTTCCTCATTTGTCCGCGACACAAGCACGGATGATGTTGCAACACGAGTTTCACCCCAAAGTTGCAGACCCGTCTAAGGGGTTCTACGGTGTTAGGGCACTTAGGTCTATACTTGATTAACATGTAAATATCTTAGCTCATGTATTCAACATATACCATGTCTCAGTAACATCCCTTTCTAGGGCATGTCATATCTCATCACCTGCAATTTACGAGATATGTATTGAAATATAAGAAGCCCTGCAGTAGGTAAATATCATTTCAAGGAGAACAAGCATATAAAGTTAAATGCACTAGAAACATACAATTTAACAATTAAGTATCACCACATCTCATATCGAGACCTTTCATATTACCATAGCATGATTCATTGAACCCCCTATCCTTAGGGTTTCATTTGCCTTATTCATTCATCACATGCCAACACCCTACTCTTAGGGTTGCATTTGCCTCATTCACCTTTTCATTTACCTCATTCACTTGTCACATGGCTCTCATAAGGATTTCATAGGATATAAGCATTCACTAAATACAGATTGTTTCCAACAAATCGTATGCAATCAATATAGACATGAAACCATGGAAATTTAACTAAATTTAGGTTTTCCATATCATCACTGCGATATCATGTATCCAGAATAAGATTCAATTAAGATAACCCACGAGGTACATCCTAACCACTTATAGGATTACTAGTCCTTTTCAATAAGGTTGAAACCCTAGCGATATCTCAATTAGGTCAAACCCTAATTACATCATTCGATATAAATCTAAAAGCATCCTTACTAGGAAGTGTTGTATACGTATCTGATATGAATCTACCATTTAGGAGTCATTCAAACAGAGAAGGAATCCATATAATATCAATTTACAATAACTTAAATCAAATGGACATTTCAGGATTTAGAATTCACATGCTAAGCATTTAGGGATTTGAATGTTATAATCAAATTCGTGTATTAGAATGTTTGAAGGAAGAACCCACTCACTCTAAGGTGTGAAAACACCTCACAACTACAGCTCAACTCAGGGAATCTCGAATTCCTATCAAATCCCTAGCAATTCTCCCAATTCTTCTTCCATTCAACTCGGAAACCTTGAAAAAAGAGGGATTATGAAGAAAGGGTGAGGAAAGAGGGAATTTCGACATCATCTTGGATCAAATCAGAGCATGGACGAAATCTTGACATGAGAGATAAGATTCACCATAAAAGTCTATGCAAAGGATCCAAACTTACTTGATTTCACCATTCTTGGGACCGCAGAACCCTAATTCAGCAATTCCCCCACTTTCTTCACTCAAGCCCTAACTCTCCCTCTCTCTCTCTAAATTTTCGTTTCTCTGGAATGAATGACGAAGAATGAGAGCTGCTTGTGTGTGTGGTCGTTCATATAAGTCAATTGAGCTGCTTGGGTCAATTGCATATTGACCCAACACTTAACTTTAATTATATAGGCTGAATATTTAGTTATACAAAAGTTACTGTAATTCATTTATTTCAGAGATCAAACATTCTCCAACAATTATGGGAATTTAGCACGTTGTGTATAATTGTTCTATAAATCTTCAGTTAAAATTTGAGATCAATTGGATATACCAATAAAAAGATAAAATTCAATTACCACACTGCTGTAAAATTCTGAAATTGTGATCGGTCGAGTTTGAAACTCGGCCGATCAACAGGTCAGAGCATTCTTCAAAAATCATGATATTTTTCAATGTTGTTCACATTTTATATATCTAAATCATATCCAAATTTGAAGTAAATCAGAGTTACACATAAAATACTAAAAATCATTTAGTGAGACATTCTACTTATCAAATTCTGTATTCATGTATCATCAAAACCCTATTTGGGCCGATTAGGGTTTATGCTTCTCAAACCCTAATTCTCAAGACAAAAGAACGTTTAGACTTCTTATCATAGTTAAAAAATCCTAATTGTGTTATCGTCATTAATTAGATTTCAAGAATGATTATTCTAATTAATCTTTGCAATTGTCTAGGTAAACCCTAGTTTACCAATTAAGCTCAGATGGGGTCGTAACAATAAGATCTTGTAGTTTGAGCAGATTAGACAGGGACCAATGAAGGTTAGCGAGTATGAAGCTAATTTTATGGAGCTTCTACAGTTTTGTCTACATATGGCTACCACAGATGAGGAGAGAATTCGGCATTTTGAGAAGGGTATGAACATTGAATTAACTACACATGTATCTTCTCTAGAGAATAGAGAGAGGTTTGCCACCTTTGTGGAGTCTGTTAGGCGGATAGAGAGGTCAGTGACAGAGAAATGAGAGGCAAATAATAGGAAAGTACCTACACAATTTCAGAACTAGAGGTTTGGTAGTTTTAAGAAACTAAGGTTTACTACACCAATAGAACCGTAGAGGTTCAATACTCAGGCACAGTGGACGTCCAACTAAGCTAGAGGTCATAGTTTTCCATCAAGTGGAGCCCATAGCTCAGCATCAATGTCAGTGACAGGACCGCCTAGGTCGCAATGGGAGGACAAAGTCTGCTATAGGTGTAGGAAGACAAGACATGTGATAAAGGATTGTCTAGTAAGGGACGTGGGGTAACCCAACCATCAAGGCAGAGTCAACGGGGCTCTCAGAGACAATAGTTCAGTGGTGGCACTAGAGAATGAGGACAAGCGTCCCAAGAAGGATCATATGCACCGGCCAATAGAGGACAAGGTCGGAAATAGGAAACAGAAAGATTCTATGCTATGAATCAGCCGGAGACAGTGGTTAACCCACGAGTTGTGACAAGTCAGATGGAATTATTTCATTCTGATATGTCTTCATCTTGTTTCATATATGTTTTGATTGATCCGGGTGCTACGCATTCCTTTATCACTCAAGAAGTGATTCATGACTGTAATATGATTGTTAATCATAGGACGAATAATCTGTTAATAGAAACTCTATTAGTCGAATCTACAATGTTGTCAGAGGTATGCTCTCCCTGTGTTCTTCCTTTCTCAGAGGGTAGCATTCAGGTGGATCTTATACCACTTGAAATGCATGGGTTTGATATAATTCTCGGGATGGATACTCTAGAGAAGTATAAGTTGTCTTGGACTGTGGTTCCAAGCAAGAAATGTTTACGTATAGTGATAAGATATGGGTCTTTCAGGGGGATAGAAAGATTCTTCCAACCTATCTAGTATCAGCTATGGTAGCAAAAACGTTGATGAGACAAGGATGCTTTGCATTCTTGGCACATGTGGTAGATACCAGAATTAAGAGCCTTAGTCTTTCTGAAGTTCCTATTGTTAGGGAATTCGAGGATGTGTTTCTCAAGGAATTTCCAGATATTCCTCCACCCCGAGAGATTGATTTCAAGATTAATCTTGTTCTGGGTTCGCAACCTATAGCCCAAACACCTTATAGGATGGCGCCAGCAGAGATGGTAGAACTTAAGAAACAATTGCAAGAGTTGCTTGAGAAATGTTTTCTACGACTGAGTACTTCGCCATGGGGTGCTCCAGTTCTTTTTGTTAAAAAGAAAGACGGTTCTATGAGACTATGCACAGATTATAGACAGCTTAACAAGGTGACAATTAAGAGAAAATATCCTTTGCCCAGGATCGATGATATGTTTGACCAGTTGCGAGGTGCAATGTGTTCTCTAAGATAGATTTGAGGTTAGGATATCATCAGTTATGCATTAAGGAAAGTGACATACCTAAGTCAGCATTTAGGATGAGGTATGGTCATTATGAGTTTGTAGTTATGTCATTTGGACTAACTAATACACCAGTTGCATTTATGGAGTTGATGAATAGAATCTTTCAGCCATTTTGTGATCAGTTTGTAGTGGTTTTCATAGACGACATCTTGATATACAGTAGAGATGGCCAACAACATGAACAACACCTTCGTCAAGCTCTGACTTTGTTGAGACATCACAAGTTTGTGCTAAGTTTAGCAAGTGTGAATTCTAGTTATCAGAAGTATCTTTTCTTGGACATGTTATATTTTCTTTAGGTAGTCGTGTTGATCCTAAGAAAGTAGAATCTGTTGTGGAGTGGAAACAACCTAAGACACCGATGGAGATTCACAATTTCCTAGGCTTGGTTGGATACTATAGAAGCTTTATCAAAGATTTTAGTTCTATAGCATTACCCTTAACCAGGTTGACCAGGAAGGAAGTTCCTTTTGTCTGGGATGATAAGTGTCAACGTTCTTTCCAGTTGTTGAAAGAAAAGTTGACTAGTGCACTTATGTTAGTTCTACCTGAGTAGGGAAAGGGATATGTTGTTTTCTGTGATGCTTCTAAGAATGGTCTAGGCTATGTGTTGATGCAGAGTGATCATGTAGTTTCTTTTGCTTCACGACAGCTCAAGAAACATGAGCATAATTATCCGACACATGATCTAGAATTAGCTACAGTGGTTCATGCGTTGAAATTTTGGAGGCATTATCTCTATGGAGAAACGTGTCAGATCTTCACAGATCATAAAAAATTAAAATACATTTTCTCTCAGCATGAGATGAATATGAGACAATGTCGCTGAATGGAGTTAATCAAGGACTATGATTGTACAATTGATTACCATCCAAGGAAAGCCAATGTACTAGCTGATGCACTCAGTAGAAAATCCTCGACTCCACCCACAGAAAATGCACAATTGAATTCTTTAGTACGTTGTAAGCGGGATATGCTTGTCTCTTTGAAACAAATGAATGTGTAGTTAGAAGTATCTTTGTTAGTAGGTTTATTAGCTAAGATGCATGTGAAACCTACTCTGAAACAATAGATTAAAGAAGCACAACGGGCTGATACTGTGATTCAGCTGACTAGATCAGAATTGAGTAGTGAAAAATGGGACGGTTTCCATGAGTCAGAGGATGGAATAGTCTGTTACCATGGTAGGATGGTAGTTCCTGATAGTAATAACTTAAGAAAGTTAGTTATGTAATAACCTCACACATCCATGTATGTAATGCATCCAGGGAGCACTAAAATGTTTTATAACTTAAAAGATATGTATTGGTGGGCTGGTTTAAAGAAAAATGTAGCTGAGTTTGTTATTCAGTGTCCAATGTGTCAGCAGGTTAAAGTAGAACACCAGAAGCCTGCAGGAATGTTACAACCCCTACCTATACCTCAGTGGAAATGGGATCACGTCACAATGGACTTTGTGGTTGGTCTACCTAGGATAGCTAAAAGTCATGATTCTATTTAGGTGATAGTTGATAGATTGACTAAGACAGCACATTTTCTTCCTATCAAAACAATCTACACTGTAGAGAAGCTTGCATAGATCTATTTAGATGAGATAGTGCGGTTACATGGAGTTCCAACTACGATTGTGTCTAATAGAGGTCCCCAATTTATAAGTCATTTTTGGGAACGATTGCATAAATCCTTGGGTACGCAATTGAAATTTAGTATAGCCTTTCATCCTCAGATAGATGGGTAGTCTGAAAGAACTATACATATTTTGGAGGACTTTCTTAGAGCATGTGTCCTTCAGTTTGTGGGAAGTTGGGATTTACACTTGAGCTTGATAGAGTTTTCCTATAACAATAGTTACCAGGCTATTATTGATATGGCCCCGTATGAAGCATTATACAGTAGACGTTGTAGATCTTTGTTATGCTGGTTTGAAACCGGAGAATACCAACTTCTAGGTCTTGAGTTAGTGCAACAAACAACTAAAAATATTGAAGTTATACAACGATTGTTGAAAGATGCATAGGATAGACATAAGTCTTATGCCGATAAATGTCATAGACCTTTGGAATTCCAAGTTGGAGATTGAGTATATCTCAAGGTCTCTCCTTGGAAAGGTGTTCTCAGATTTGGGAAGAAGGGTAAGTTAGCTCTAAGATTTATGGGACCTTACCCAGTGATAGAACGGATCGGGAAAGTAGCTTATAGGTTGGAATTGCCACCTGAGCTACACAGACTACATCCAGTATTTCATGTGTCTATGCTGAGAAAATGTCATCCCGATACTGAGATGGTGTTGCAACCTATAGAGGTTGAATTGAATGAAGATATATCCTACGGGGAAGGTTCTATAATGATTCTTAACAAAAGAGTCAAGAAGTTGAAGAAGAAAGATATATTTATTGTGAAATTTCTCTGGCATCATAGAAGAAGAGATGAGGAGGAAATACCCTTCTCTTTTCTCTTGAGATTTTGGGGATGAAATCCCTTTATAGGGTTTGATAATTGTAACACCCCTGACCTGGGTTATAATCCCTTTTTAGGGGTTGATAATTGTAACACCCCTGATCTGGGTTATGGCCTAACCCTAGAAGTTTTGCCTAAGTAAATTACTTACAAACTTGTTCTTATATTTTGAAAAATAATTAAGGCCCTTTGTGTAGGTTATTTTCAAATTTGAGCTTATATGTAAACTATGTGTGCATTATATGATAATCTAAGTGAAAAGTGCAATATACCCAAGATGAGGGGTTATATTGCAAATGTTACATGTTGAATGTATTCTAAGTGTTTTGACATTATAATAAAGAGAATGATACTAAGTGGTGGCTTGTGGAAATCCTAAAAATCTAAGTGGGAACTTGTTTGAAAAATGCTAAGTGCTTGGTGCATCAATTATAGTACAAATTGTGAATTGTTTAAAATAAAGGGTTGATGTGTAAATTATCACCTCTAGATTGTCTCTACAACTACCTAGTATCATTTAGAGGAAATATAATGAATGATACACTATGTTTGAATCAATTTAGAGTGATGGCACTCTTGATAATGAAAAGACCAAGAAAATGTATAATTTGAAAGCTATATTTATGAGCTATATCGAGTTGTGGACTTAGAAAGGGAGTCCTTGTCGGCCATAGAGATATAAAGGGAGTCTCCTATCGGTTTGTGGGGTTTTGGATTTTCCCATGATGGGCAAGACACTTCAAAGAAGTGATATGTATGGACTTGCAACTTGTCTTAGAAAAAGGTCGAGTTGAATATAATAGTGTAGTAAGTGGAAGAAGATAACTAAGGAGACGACCCTTATCCTTTGCATTATCCTTGAACTTTTATTTTTGCATGGAAAGATAATGATGGGATGCATGCAAATAAATGTGTTGACCATGGATGGCTAGGTGGCATGTAGTAGCTTAAGATAATGACACCTCTTACACTCTTTTCCATAAATCCCAAGTATAAATATACCTTACCTTTCACTTGTTAGTAGAATTTTAAAAAGCTTGTTAGCAACCTTCCCTTAGATATCATGCATTCCACTCTTGTATCATGCATAGTGAAGATATTTAAGTGGGAGATCTTGGTATCGGCCAAGGATTAAAAGATATTGGCCAAGTAGGTCATAGTAACCTAGCAAAGGTGATATCGGTCATTGAAGTGGAGATATCGTACAAAGCTAGGAGCTCAAGTTTTGGATCTTAAAGAGGCTCATCTTCAAACTTGGAATGAGAGGAGTTGAAGTTTGAAGCTTGGAAGTTACATTAGAGGTAGGTTATATAACTTAAACCCATCTATGTTATTATCCATTTTTCAATATTGTTGAATTTGTTGATTATTTTCAAATTTGGATTTCCTTTGATCAATTGATATATCCATGAGTTCCAATAAGTAGTTAGGACTGTTTTCCATGTATTATAATAGTAAGACAAAGGTCTTGAGGTGGATGATGATGACATCATCATTGAACAACCCGATATGGGTTGAAGAATCTTAAAATTCGATATGGAATCCGATATAGAGGTTCACCCAATATGAAGGTAGGTAATACTTTACATATAATATAAGGCATGCCCTATGGACAATATGGAAGATACCTATCTATACCTCATACATGATACTAGGGTAAAAAAAAACCTTTTACATGATATGGGCAAAACCCTAGATGAAGAAATAGAAACCTGAAATGATTTGAAAACCAATTACCCTTGAAACCCGATATACCCTACTACTTTGTTATGGGTTGAAGAGAAATTAAGTATTCCTCTTGTCGTGTAATTATAATGGAATAATTGAACCTTGAAAGTATATAAATGTTATAAGATAAAGGTTTTATCTATTATAGGTAAACCGATATGATATCCAAGATGTAAACCGATATGATATCCAAGATGTAAACCGATATGATATCCAAGATGTAAACCGATATAGTAAATCCAAGAAGGAAACTGATATGGTAAACCCAAGATGGAAACCGATATGGTAGTCTAATATAGAGAACCAATATGGAAGTTTAAGATGGGGAACTGATATGACAATCTAAGGTAAAGAAACCAATATGAACATTATCTCTATACCACTTGAATGATACATGGTAAAGCCATAAAAGATATGCCTGATATGGTGTACTCTTGTACATGATATGAAAACCCAATATGTCTCTATACCTGATATAAGGTCAAGAGTTCAACCTATACCCGATATGAGGCTGACTTGATATGATAAAAGCAAAAGTGATAGCTAACCCGGCATGGCTACATGAGATGGTGTTAAGGGATATGCCCTAAATCCGATATGATGGTATGGTTTTACCACATGACTAATATGGATATATAATATGATGACATGTGCATCTTCAAGCACAATAGGATAACATTATCTACCATGATACCAGACATGGTAGGTGTGCTCCAATTCATTTGTCTAAGTGATGTATATGATTAATGCAATATTGAGATACAATGAGTTTAATTCAATTTGGTAATGATAAGCTAATAAACCTTAAGAAGTGAATTAAGTAATTTACATCCTGTAAGGATGAAAAAGAAAATGATATTGGGAAGTAATTATGTAATGAACATATAATTATACTCCTAAAATGAAAGGAGTATGATTTAGGGTTTAATCTTTGCTAATGAAATCTTAAAACCCTAATCTGTTGATAAAAGGGAATAATAACCCAAGTTCATTAAGGAGAATGTGTTCTTTAGCATTTCATGGTTATGACATGTGTTTGAAGTTGTTGATAGTATGATATACTAACCATGCAGGTGTCATAAGGTAATGATCATGGCTAAGTAAGAGCTATGACGTTAGATGATACAGATTCAATGAGCTATGTGAACTGTGTGAATAAATACTCTGGTCTGATGACCTAGAGGTAATGGTTATCTGCTAAGTGATGGCAATACTCAGTGATGAGTTAAGGGTTTGAATACCCAAGTGATGATGATGATAAGAGATTAAGATTCTAAGTGATCTATGTGTCTCAAAGAATATGAAAATACTTGATAAATGCATTTATGCTTTTGTTTGTAGCATCTGATATAATTCTTGTTTGTAACTTGATTGATGCTAAAACATATAGTAATACACTTAATTAAGCAAGATAAATATTATCATGTAGTTTCCCAGACCATAGATCAATTCAGTGTTAGCATTTGCTGAATGGTAAAACAAGTTTTACTCGGTATGCATATTTTTGAATATGTGATCATTAATAAAGGGTGCTTAGTGGACTCCCCAAATTACATGAGGGTGCTCAGTGAACTCCCCAAATACACCAGGTTGCTCAGTGGAATTCCGGATGAAACTAAACCAGGATCGCTCAATGGTCATCCTGATGACAAATAATCTGGGAAAGCTTAGTGGTCTTCTCCCAAAGAGAGTACATGCTACGAATGTAACTCTATAAGAGAAGATGTCACTATACCCCAACATAGCTAATTACAGCAGACATAAGATGTCATGCTAAGTCTAAGTGATCTCGTACTGGCCGAGACAGGAGAGGTCTTGATAGTCAGATCTTCCATTGACCTTGTATGGTACCGATTTTGACTTACTAGTGGTCGGTTGGAGTATGAGCAGTATATCTCATCTCCTCTAGGCATAAGTGTGAATGTGAATATGTAATCAGACGTGTAGCATATTTTTTTAAGGAATTGAATACGGAAAACATTGGTTGATGCCTTATTACTTTTATACATTTTAGTAGATAGATGTTGTACATGTTCTTCATATTCCTTTTAAAGCAAATAGATGACTTATAGTTCTGTTATCAATATTTATGCTTGGCACTATAAATATATCTGTTAGTTACATAAAATATCCTTGTTCGGTTTTTACTATTTCCTGTGATAATAATATCATTGGCAGAGAGTTATATCTCTCATTGGGACAATAGTCTCACCCTGTGGGATCCAAAAAATTTAGGTGGATGCGGACGAGGGAATAGGAACCAGACTGTAGAAGGAGGATCATATCAGTTGGGATAGCAGTAGTAGCGTAAGTTGAGCACACTACTTGTCGTGTCTTATAGATATAAGTCCTATGTGTCGTCTCTATACTCTCAGGTCCTTGGGAGATATTTCTTAGTGGTTTTTACAAACGACTTTAGATTTTGGTTTATTTTTCCTCGAGGATTTATGTTGTTGTTGTATATGTTAAAGTAAAGAAACGGGTACTAGTTATCCTTGAGAAGAGACGGTGTACTATATGTACAATATGAATCACAAATATATATTAAGCTTGGATCTTTTGTAAGAATTTCCTAGAGAAGAATATAATTGCAAAATGGTTTTAATTCTTGGTGATTTTTGTTAATTCTGCTATTTATAGTTATTCTGTGATTTTTACTGGTGATGGCTTGATTTGTAATTGGGTCGTCACACATAAAGTTCATTATGGTGGGGTTCCATCTATCTAGATGATATGATTAATTAAGAAAGATTTCAATTGTGTCTTAGCTTATGTTTGTCATGATTGGGTTAGTTAGATTTTATACTTGAAAAATATGTTGTAGTTTCTTACCCTTTAACAATGTATGAATCTTACCAAGTTAATGCATGGTGACTGTTTGTTTACTTCTAATGTTTATCATATTTGTAACATCCTTCCAAATCTAACTACCCCATGTAATGGAACACATGGTGAATGCTTCCAAACCCACCTAAATGGATATGGTTTTCTAATAAGATAGATAAACTAGATAAAAAGTAGCATCATCTCATGTAGATTTTCTACTATCATTAACGCTCTACCTTTGGATATTTCAAATGCTCAAATTGACTCCATATCTTTGTATCCTTGCCACATCATACTCACCAAGATGTTCCAACATGGCATAAAAAACAAACTAATATAATCCCTTCCACATTGTCATGAACATATCACACAATATGCAAACAACACCATCAACTTCATTGACTAAATAACAACATCATAAACACCATTCAGATCCTAGGAATCTCCACACATCTCTCATGCTAAAGATAAATTTCCAAAAATCCACTATCATCATCACACACATCCTTCAAAATGATATGGAAAGATATAAACATCTACTATACTGTAAGAACACTTTCCCATAAGATACTTGGGCCCCCCCTCTTCCTCCTATGAGACTCCTAAACACTTTTTGGAACCATGTCATCACAAATTATGAAAATAAGTTATTTGTTTAGAAGTCACATACTCTCAACTTAGCTATACATCTCCACCTCTAAACTCATCTCTCACTACACTCATAACATGCTTCCTCAATTGTGTCCCTCTCCCCTTTGCAGTATGTAAACAAATAGACATTATCCATACATCTTTACCATGGGGGGAAATTGAATAAATCAAGAAAAAATTCACTTAGTCAACTTGGAAATGATCTCCAAACTAAAAAATCATGGTAGATGAGGCATCATCAACCTCAAAATACACTCACATTGTCTAGTACATAAAATTTCATCATCCTTATGAACATAGATCCCCACTATTTTGAAAGAATTGACCCTCAACAAATATTATTCCAACAAATACCTATGGCACAACACTAGACTCTGATATCTCCCCTAGTTGGAAATATTCCAACAAAACCATCTAAATTGTTCAAAAGCATATCAAAATTTCTCATGTTCTATTCAAAAATACAATTTTCTTGGAATGACCCTTGGTTAGAAGGAAAATTTATAGTAGATATAAATTCAATATTAACATTAAACAAACTATAATCAACAGAACCACAATAAGGACACTCAAAAATTCAATCTTCCTGATAAAACAATTAACTCAAGAGAATCCTTGGTCACATTTTTTTTCCAATTTTGACATAAAAAATATCCAAAACCAACCATCCTCCAACAGTTTCTCCATAAATATGATATGGACCTGGCGTGATTTCTACACCTCCAAACTAGCATACTCTTTTTACACCCACCCTGGTATCACAATACACTATGACAAAAAATGAAATTCAAATGTACACCAACAATTCAGAGACTTATATGGTTGATTGGACATGAATAGCTCATGAGTGAGGGAAAGGGACTACATAAGGATTCCATGGACCTACTATATGCCTACTTTGTCAATCATACTATGAAAACATAGACCATCCAATCTTCCATTATACATAGATATAAAACATATGGAACCACTACTTCCAAATTCACAAATCCAAAAATGACATACACATCAAAACCATTAATAACTTAAATTATAAAAAAAACTAGAAATCCACATTACAAACTATCTTGAATTCTAGCTTGTAGTATTTTTCAAAATATTTGGATTAAGAAAGACATGATTTTTTATGAAAACCATTATATGTCTATCACAAATTGGCATATATACATAATTGTTTTATATGATGACATTATTTTGACTAGTCTATCACAAACTGGCATAGAAACATGATTAATTTATATCATGACATTGTTTTGACTCACAATGATGCAAAAATATGATCATGGAACCAGAACAAGGAAACTCACTTCAAGATCAACTCAATAATGATGGTACATGTCATTCTACATACATGTTGGAACAAACTCTGCAGGACACCGAACAAACAGACAAGTTACCTCGATCCATCGCTTTGCAATGTTTGAGTAATATCTATATATCTGGTTTAGTTAAGTTAGTCGAGACTTGTTAAAGGGTGCCTCCCCCACCCTCACTTATGGTATTTCTTGTACTTAAAATGCTCATGACTAACTCTTCTACCTCTATGTAATTTGATTTTGTGGACGTGATCTCAGATTATATCTTATCTTTTTCTTTGATTGTATCTTAATACTATTGAACCTTTCTATCCAGAAAAAAAAACTACTAAGGTAGAGAATAACCACCTATAACTACCAAGGAATAGGCATTGAATACCCATTGTGTAAAACTAGGATGTCTTTTACGAAAATACATTAAAGGTAACTGGGAGGCTCTTGCTTCCTTTGTCTCTAAACTTCTCATATCCTAACGATCATCATATTTGAAGTAGATCAATTTGAGATAAATAAAATATGTTACATGGGTCAGGTAAAATATATACATATTTTTCTCTAGCATCACAAATTTCCAAGTGGTTTGTAATCATTTTAAGTTGCTAAAGAGGGTTTGATATTATCCAATATAATAGTTTATCTAACCATAGAAATTTGTGATACATGTTATCCATAAAGTTAGATCTTGCGGGTTTATTTAGAGGTGTCAACACTTAGTAATTATCCTACTAGGCTACTACAACAACCGGCAAACAAAATGGTCTTCTATTTATTTGAAGGACAAAAAGGTCTTGTACGAATATACTTTAGCTTGCTACTCTGTGGATGTAACTATCAATTAGTGGTTTGTTAGTTTGATACGTTCTTCTGCGAATACTTTAGCTTGCCACTCTGTGCATGTAACAACTTGCATACAAAATAAATTAAATAAATTTCGGCATAGAAAAACAAAAGACAATCTAGCGGAAGATGAACTCTTTTTTCAAATGGGCTTACGGGTAAAGGAAGTGAATATTTGAACCAACACGTGAATTGAAAGACTTGAGGCGTTACGCTAGATTGCAATGCTTGTTTCGAATCATGAGACGGAATAACCCCACATCCTCCACCCTCAAAAAAGAAAAGAAACTTTGTCACAATCTCAGATCGTGACTAGGAAATTCTCTCGGCTCAAATTTGAAATTCACAATCATACGGGTTTCCACCATTTCCTGGAAAAGATCACGCCCTGATCCCATTACGGTGGCCCGTCACTACCATGTGATGATTCTGATGAAGTAGGGGTATGTGTGGGCCGGACCACCCTATATACGGCTATACTCATAGCTATGGAAGGATTTGAGAGCAACGCATGGTTGCTTGTGGGACGGATTTCAGCAATATCATGCTGTCCATTGTGAAATGACGTATTATATTCTCAGTGAGTTTTATGGTTGATCTTTCTTAATAAAGAGCTTGAATTTCCCACTTCGGATAAAAATAATTTATAAATCCCATTGAGATCTCCGATATAGACTCGTGTCATTTTGTAGCTCCTAATTTTAATATAACCTGAAATGTGCCCCTTCTTTCTCTGAGTGGTAGTATCTACTGTTTATCTTTGCTAGAGACAATACAGCCGCACAATAGATACGCACGTTTTGTGTATTGGGGTGTGTGTGGTGGGGGTTGCTTGCATAAGTTGTTCTTGATATTGATTGGTTCTGAACAATTGCGGGTATACTTCTTGATATGGGCGGGTGTTGCTTGCATAAGTAGTTCCTGATGTAGAATTAACGAATTCCGTAGTACTATAGTCTTGTTATACTTCCAAGACATATTGGCGGACCCATTTACTGTATCTTGGTAGCGGGAAAATAGGGAAAAAAACGATAGCAACGCCGAAGTTTAGTATTAAAATCAAATTAAAATTTCTTTCCCCTATGTGTCTACATATTATTTTCTCGAGTTGTATATTCTAAAGCATAAGCAGAAGTTTGAAACAGTTAATATAATAAATTTTTGTGTTTGAAGCGACAATTTTCACAATCGTTTCTTAAAAGTCATTTTGTAGATTATTTAGTATATTTTTTTACCTACCAAGTATGCCACAGAACTGTATAGATTACATATTTGGTGTCTATGTCTTGTGTGATGAGTCCAACATATCTTACAATAAAATTCCATCAAACGGAACATAGAAGGTTGGAATTTGATGTCTAGCGGATATCCGGCGTAATGTGATAAATTGGAAGAGTTGTTTTTTATAACATGTTTTAAAATATGCCAAAAGGCATTAATCTCTTACCATTATTCCATCTTTAACCGTACTAAATGGACATGAACATCTAAGTTAGAGTGAGCAAATATCAATTTAGACCACAAAATCGGACTAGACTGGTCTGTTCATTCCAGTCCGGTCCTGAACAGTTACGAGTTCACTCCGGTATGCGGTCAAAATATTTTGAAATTTTAATTTCCGACCTGTTCCAAAATGACTGGAGTGAAGACAAATCTATATGCAAAATGTCTTTAATTTGAAGTTATATTATGTCATAAGTACAATTGAATGATATAAATAGACTCTAGTGATGTAAATCTTTGGATATTAATGTTATTTAATTTGTAGAAGTAATCAAGATTATTTGATTTTTTATCTTAAATAAATTGTACAATACATGAATTCTAAATCATGTCTAAACGGTCCAGTCCCGGTCTGATCCCACTTCGAAATGGTTTGATCAAGTCCTACGTTTAAATTGAATGTGTTAGTAGTCCATAAAAATTTACAAATACGATGAACATCGATACGATTCTGGACTGATGCTCACCCTTATTTAAAACAGTCTATTAATAAAAAATCCTAACATCACGGAAATGTATAGATATGGTGCAATGATCCACAAAATAGGGGTGCATGCATTTAGCCTACTAATCCCAAAGTTGGATGGACAAGCCCAGTCACCTGAAATTATATTTTTCATCATGTGCTAACAATTTTTTATCTATATATATTGTTTAAAATATGAATATTGATAGTGGTAATCTACTTGGATACTAAGATACACATATGCCAACCAAAATGTTTATAATCATTAGTAAAAGTGTATCTATGTAAATATGCCTAAGTTGCTATCACATTCTATAATTAGATTTTAGAAATAGATTAGTTGCTTCAATATTGTGTTATATATAAATAAGTATACATTTTTTTCGTATATGTTCAATATGTGATTTTACTTATATGTATACATATTTGCATTTATTGAAGTTAGATCATAAATGTCAATGAAATTTATGTATATGTTGTTGATATAATAAACAGATATTTTCATGATGGATAAAGTGTAGTAACTAGAAGGAGCCCACATAGTACATATTTACATTTTTAAATATACTCAGATGTCTTATTTTTAACGTTTTTAAGCATTTATAGTATATACTAGAAGTATATAATTATTTCGATTAATATATCATGTATATAAGTAGTTTCATACGTGCAACATAATTATATTGATTTGTGCAATGGTTTAGCGCTCACAAATCGCAATAGTATGTAAAGTACTTAGGTTGTTTCTGAAATGTATGTAAGCAGTATGACAAATTTGTCTGAAATTTGGTCAGAAGTCGGTTGACTGATCCGACTGGATGATCCTATACTGACATAGAGGTGGTATACTGACATAGAGGTGATATACAAATGCCGATATAACACAAGTAGGATATTTTGCTCACAGTGTATGTTCCTCGGTCCATAGACGATCAATCTTAGCATATATATTTTTCGCAGAGTCAGTTTTTAACGTTAGAAGACAGATTATGTTCAGATGAAGTGAATCTGAAGACTTTTTATTCCGTTTATAGTACGTTTGAAAACCTTCAAGTAAAGATTATTTCGTTAAAGCAAACAATTCCGTTTAGAATATGTTATAAAAGCATCAATTCGATTAAGTGCAGTTGTGCATAAAACCATGTTGTACTAACTTCGAATGTCTATTAAAGAATGTAGTACATGTCAAGCCATTTTTTCTTACCTTTTTTCATAAACTAATATTTTGACTTTAAAACTTGAACGTCGTCAGGAGCAAGGTGAACATCTATCGTGTTTTTTTCCGTGTGCCCCAAAGGCAACGGCATTGGGAATTGAAATGTCACGAGCGCCAAGTGCACCCCAGAAGAACACGTCCTTTCTTTGTTCTTCTGCTTTCATCCCAACAATCTACTAACTTAATTGTAATTTCTATTGCTTATTTTGTTAAATACATTATACTTACACAGTTGAAGGTGTGTACACAAGGATTCCAAATTGTTTGTATGTTTTGACCCTCTGATGTTAGAGTCTAATGTGACTGGTTCGGAGCAATCACACACATATCTCTCCCTTTATCCCTAGGTTATTCGGTTTGAAATATGGAAGTTCCGTAGACTTGTAAAAGAAATCTAGGAGTCGGTATTTGGTTGGTATATGGAATAAGAAATATAAAAACTACAATAATCAGCCTAGTATTTTCATGTATTCGGAGAATTCAAATTCTCTCTCTTTTTCACGGTCCGAAATTCGAAAAGAGATAAAAATGAATAAAAAGAAAAGAGAAAAAATGGTTTCGCTCCTAATTTTAAATTTCAAACGATATTTTTGTCAAAATAAAAAGCATTAGATTCCTTATGAGAAATAATTTCTAACTAAACCAATGTAGACATATTTTGGAGAAATAATAATACGGGTGAAGTACAATGTTCGTATTTCATGGTACAATACTTATGTTTTGGGATACAATACTTGTATTTTGTGGGACGGTACGTCATTATCAAACATTTGTATTGTACCACTCCAAAACATGTATTGTACACCCGGATACAGTACCAATATTTTAGGTATAATACTCGTGTTTTGAATTAAATTACTCCAAATTTGGGAGAACAACACCGATATTTAATGTTGTTTTGATGTAGATATATTGTGTTTGGGGTACACTACTCGTGTTTGGGTACGACAACCGTGTTTGGATATAGTACCTATATTTTGATAAATGTTACCCCTGCTTTGGGTACAATACGCCATCAGCAAACATTCGTATTATACCCTCCAAAATGGGAGTAATTGGAACGACCGTCATCAAATCAACAAACAAATCGTTACTAATTAAGCAGAATTAAACATAATCATCAGATTAACAAAAATCACTAAAATTTAAAACTATTTTGCAAGGAGATCCTTGATCAGAAAACTTTTACTAAAAGATCCAAAACCCATACATATCTTGATTTACATTGTACAATATTGTTTCATCTCATCTTGAGGACAACATATAATAGTTGCTCTATCAAAATACATACTGGAACAACATAAAACCTTGAGGCATACAAGCCAAAATATCAAATTGTTCATGAAACCATTACGAACCAACTCTAAGGATCTGAGAGTACAGAGACAACACATAGAACTTCTATTTACAAGACACGACAAACAGTACACTCAACCTGAGTTGTCATTATTGCCTCAGATGTTGTTCCTCCTCTACAGCAAGGTCTTCACCACCTTGTGTACATCCACCTAAAAATTGTGGATCCCACGGGGTGAGATAATTGTCCCAGCGAGAGATATAACTCTCCGCCGACCATATTATTATTGATAAAAACATTATAAAAACTGAGTAGGGGTTCTTTTATGTTAACAAGCAGGATTAATCACTGTATGAACAGAATAAGATAATCTCCTTTCTCAAGGAGAACACTGTATCTACCCATGGTAAAGTCATAATACATTTATATGTTTTGTATGGAATGTAAAGAATCATAAATAACATCTATCAACTCAGATGTATAATTGATGCTTATGCCCTGAGGAGATGAAGTATACCCCGTTCATCTCCAACCGACCACAAACTTCTCACAAGTTGGTACCATACAAGGTCGAGCTGGTTGCCATGACCTCAACTGTCTCAGTCAGTATGAGACCACACAGGATTCAGCAGGACATCTCGTGTCATCTGCTGGCAGGACATCTCATGTCACTGCAAAATAGCTTGTCAAGGTACTAGGCCTCTTCGCTCAGAGCTACAACATCAAATGTACTCTCTTAGGGGAACATCTACAACAATTGTCCCCAGTTATTGATTTATGGTCACACAAGCACCATACTCTAAGCCATGGTCACATAGGCACCATGCTCTGAGCCACAGGTCAATTCACTGTGCTCTTATTGAGACATTCTTATTACATTATTGAATCATGGAAACTTAGACTTCATGCTCCACATATTCAAAAATATGTGTTCTGGGTTATGCCGCGGGGAACCCGTTTCACCATTCAGCAAATTCTGACGTTGATGGATCTATGGTCAGGGCAACATTTTATAATTCCTAATGATGTATTACATGTATTACAACATTCTTTTTGCATCAAACAAGTTATCATTATGAATAACAACAAATGCTATAAAGAAAGGTGCAATACATTTATCACGTACTTTTCAACTCTTTAAAACACATGATACTTAGGGATCTCAGTCCCTTATCACATTATTGGGAATTCTCATCCCTTCACATCATCATTATCATGGTTATTGGATCTTAGTATTCAAAACCTTGGATCATCACACAACATTGTTATTTCTATAATAGATAATCATTACCTCTAGGTCGTCAGACCCATGTATTCATTTTACTTAGTTGTACAAGTATTCCATATGGCGCGCAAGGCCATTACACATCTTGTCACCTTTCACTAGGCAACAACTTATTCATATGGCTCACAAGGCTGTTACACATCTTGTCACCTCTCATTATGCAACAACTTATTCATATGGCTCATAAGGCCATTACACATCTTGTCACCTCTCACTAGGCAACAACTTATTCATATGGCTCACAAGGTCATTACACATCTTGTCACCTCTCACTAGGCAACAACTTATTCATATGGCTCACAAGGCCATTAATCATTATACTTGTTATACAAGTATTTAACATGCCTCACAAGGCTCATGTAATAAGAGAAATACAACCTTCCCATCATTAGGGTTAGGGTTTCCCTTTATATCTGAATAGGGTTTCATGTTCATATTAATAATCCAAACCCTAATTCATTACTCACACATCTAGGATCATACATTGATATCATAAGTATTCAATCATACTTATATATTTTCTCATCATTTATCATTAAATGATTAACAACACAAGCATGTGTTTCTCTCTCATTCTTACTAGGATATCAAATGCATCATACTTTTGATTCAATCCTCCTCTTTGATTAATAGTAGTCCATCATTAACAATTCACATTATCTTTTATTTAACACCATGTTCAACATATGTCACTCAATCAATCACACATGATTGAAGTGTCACTTTCATATTGGTATCAAGATGTATGTGCTATCATCTTATAGTTTAAACCACATCCTTTACTTTATGTCATATATTCATATCAGGCATGTGGTATAACCAAATAACCATGTCATGTTTTGAGGGTGTAAACCCTAATCAGCATATTATGTACTCACATCAGATGGACTATCACTTAGATCTTATTACTTCAGATTAATTTTAAATCGAGTAGGAGCTAGATGCTTGACCCCATATCGGATATAAGCTTTGTGTTTAGTGCCATATTGTAACATCCCTGACCTGGGTTATGAATTAATCCTAGGTGTTTTGCCTAAGAAATGTAATTAAATCCTTGGGATTATCTTTTGGCATGTAATTAAGTTCCTAAGGAACATACATTTTCATTTTTGTCCTTTTTAAACAATGATTGTAGTATTGTTTGGTAATACAGGGACCTATGTGCAAATTACCCAATTAGAGGGGTTAACTTGGAAATTACACAGGTTAAGATGTTCCTATAATAAAGAGACATCATATGAAGGAATATGATGAGGTATGATGGATTTCCCAAGTTTGGGCACCAAGGTGCAGCTTGTGGAGCAATCCTTGTGCTTAAACCCTAATTTTGGTGTAAAATGCAATTTACCCAAAATGTGGGGTGCAACTTGTGCTATACACTTTCTAGAATATCTTTTATGACTCTTTAAATCATTTAGAGAAGAAAGTATGAGAGGGGCACTTCTATTAAATAATTGGATAAGAAGGATGACCTTTGTAGTGAAAACACCTAGTATGAGTAAGAAGACCCTTCATATATATATACCTTAGTGTGCATATTGGTTTTCTTTACCCTTAGATCTTGAGTTTTGATGGGCTTTGATTAAGTTATGATAGCTTGAACGTGCCTTAGAAATAAGGAGGGACTTGGATGAGAATTACATGCTTTAAAGGTCCTTATGGTGAAAATCAGCCTAAGCTATATAAGCACCTTTCTTTCCAAACCAAGCAAACATTTTCCTTCACTTCCTCACTTCTTATCTTTCTCAACCGGCCAAAGCAAATCTCAGGAGCTCAAGGGGATGACCAACCTGTTCTAGGTAAGAGAACACCACCTTCTAGCTTGGATTCATGGAGGAAATCGTATTACAAGGTTGAATTGCTAGTTTTCTTACTTAGGTTCCTTGTTCTAGCCGACCATCCCCATCTTTTTCTTAAAGAATTGACCTTGGCCGACCTGTGGAGCTCAAGACGCCATTAAATTCTTGAAGCTTGGAAGCTTGGAAGCTCTAGGAACCACGTTTGAGGTGGGTTTTATAACTCTAACGCTTAGCTTTGTTATGCATATCTTTGTTCTTGTTTTCTATGATTAGTTCTTCTTCTACCTCCCTTCTTCCTTGCTCTTTTGCAAGCAAAACGGTGGAGGAACCGACCTGAACAGAGGTTGAGGATGATGGGCGTGGATTCCTAGGTCACTTTATGAAACGACCTTGGACCCTTTTGGTCCAAACGGGTGCAACTCGTTTAAGGTCAAACGGGTTCAACCCGTTTGATCTCAAACGATCCTGCAAGATCGTTTGGATCAAAATGACCCCAAGACCGTTTCATAGGGCTGACCAAGGTACGACCGTTTGAGGGTCTGTTCATAATGTATTGAATTTCTTTCCTACAAAGATTTATAATCTAATTCCTAACCAATTGAGAGTTGAAGGTACTTCAACACCCTAACCCTAATCGGGTTGAAATTGCTGATTTTAATTATAGATCTTGTTGAGTTTTGGGTTGGAGGATCCAAACGGGTTCAATCCCGTTTGGGGTTCACCCAAACGGTCTCACACTCATTTAGTGACACCCCAAGACCGTTTGGAGGTCTAGGGTTAAGGAAAATTAATCCTTTGTAGGTCTAATTTCAATAAGTTGAAGAATTGATAAAAATGCTGATTTTAGACCTAATTAGGGTTCAATCCTAATCAAATCAACTTAGATTTTGGTCAAACTTTGGGCAAACGGTCTCAGGACCGTTTTGAGGTCATCCAAACGATCTCAAGACCTTTTGGGCCAAGTTTGGTCCCAATTGGAGTTCAATTGATGGGTTCAATTACAATTTGTTTCACATTGTTGAGAATTGATGATTAGCCGATTGGAAACCCTAATTGAGTTAGACTTAACCCTAATGGGCTTTCAATTAAAGGTCAAATTGGAGTCCAATTGATTGAGGCTCATCCTAATTGACTCAATCTATAAGTGGTTAACATGGCTTTGGCCAATTAAAGGCTTCAACATAGGAAACCCTATTCAAACATAACCTATGTGTCACCTTTTATGTTCATGCGGTTTGGACCCAAGTAAGTTCACACTCGTTTGAGTCCAAACGAGTTCACACTCGTTTAAGTCCAAACGAGTGTACACTCATTTGATCTCAAACGGGTTCACACTCGTTTGATCTCAAACGGGTTCACACTCGTTTGATCTCAAACGGGTTCACACTCGTTTGATCTCAAGTGGGTTCACACCCGTTTAAGATCAAGGGGGTCCACACTCGTTTAAAGGCCCAAATGGGTTCTAGGTCGTTTGAGGTTAAACGAGTTCAAGGTCATTTAAGAATCAAATGGGTTGAAGGTTGAAGATCAAACCCTAAACCGATTGAAGATTTTCAAGGTTGATTATACTTAATCACTTGAAGGTGTAAATGGTTCAATGATGATCAAATCTAAACCATAATGGTAACTTAAGATATTAAGGGACTAAGTGATTAATGAATTGACCCATGAGGATGATTAATGGGTAATTTACCAAAATGCCCCTGAGAGGTTTAATTGAGTTATACCTTGTTCTAATCAAACCCGAATCACTTGATAGTGGTGATTTGGTTTATGTAGATCTAAGGGGACTTAACCTAACCTAATCTAAGTGGTGTAGTCACCATCTACTAGTGAGAGGAGAGAGAAAGTACCTATTATGGTGGAAACTCAAGTAAAATACCTTCAATATACATGAATGTGCATGATTAGGGTATGATCCACTTATGAGAGATCATGGAAACCCTAATTATGGTAATTGGTGAATCTTGATCTTATCTGAGGGATTTAATGATGATGTTTCTCATGCATGGTGATGTAATGAGATTAATTCACCATGAGGTGAATAGTAAACCCTAATTCTAGGGTGATGACATATATTGTGAATAGTAAACCCTAATTCTAGGGTGATGACATATATTGTGAATAGTAAACCCTAATTGATGAAAATCAGGGAATCTAACCCTTGTAAGAATATAAGGGTACAACTCTTGATATGAACTGCTTACTATTATCAATTGAATTAACCATGCAGGTTTCTATACATGATGGTGATCATATCCAGGTAAGGATTATGATTTCATATTCATTGGAAGCATGTTATTAGCTTTATGAATAATGACATATGTTGATGCCTAGTAAGTGGCATCTTATGAGAATGATAGGCTGTAAGAGCCATGAATATCATCAAGGTCATGCTTGTCAAATGACTTGTGATTGGACGATTGAAAAATGATAATTGATGTGAGTTAGACTTGATACATTTAGTATTCTACTTTCATAGCTGCTATGCTAATAATTAATGTTTGAAAACATGTATGATGCTAAAAGAATACTGAAATGTACCTAATAACCAAGTTTATTCATATCATGTAGAGCCCTGATCATAGATCCATCATTGTCAGAGTTTAAATGATGGTGAAATAGGTTTTCCTAAGGGAACTCCTGGATCACATACTTTAGAGTATGTGGGGGAATATGGATGTGTATATCCTTACATCCTAGTGTAGGAGTTGATGTTGATGTATCTTAATCCATCAACCCTTCACTATATGTTTATGCCGGGATGATGTAACACTATTCTTCCAAGGGAATCTTTTATACCGCATCGATGAAAGATAAACATGAAATCTTTCGATGGCGAAGAGAGTGCAGAATGCCACTGTGACTCTAATAGCGAAGTACCAGAATACTCTGGTAAGCTATATTAGTAGGGACACCAGATGTTCCGCATGTTTATCCTCATTCTGACTGAGGTAGTTGAAGGTCATGAGAATCCGGCTCTTTCGATGACCTAGTATGATACCGATGCGACTTACTAGTGATCGGTTGGAGCATGAGCAGTATACCTCATCTCCGCAGGGCATAATGATGTTTGTAAAACATAATCAACCGCGTAGCATAACTGCTTAGGTTGAACTACGAGGAACATTGATTGATATTACATTGCTTGTTTTTAATATCTTGTTCAAGCATTAGTATACGTGTTCTTCATATTCCTTAAATAAAGATGAGTATTTATTATCAAGCCTGCTGTGAGTAACCTAAATTACCTGCTCATGATATTCCTTTGATTGCTTTTAACAAAGTTTCTGGCGGAGAGTTATAACTCTCACTGGGACAATTATTTAAAATTGTCTCACCTCGTAGATTTCTGCCTTTAGGTGGACGTCGAGGTCGAAGGAACCGATCTGCAGGTGGACAGCAGCAACAACAGCAAATTCAGGAGCAGTAGTGACTTCAGGTGGAAACACTGTGCTGTCTAGTCATGTAGTCAGAATAGTCTTATGTCGTCTCTGTACACTCAGGTCCTAGGAGTTTGTTGATCTGAGAATTTTGAAATCTTGAGATTTTGTATCATGATGTATATAATCAATCGAGAAGTGATTTATCAGAGATGTAAATAGTTCATCTTACTTTTATAAAAGGAGTTTCAGGTTTTTAAGATCTCGTTTTCGAAAAGTTTTAATTTCTCGTGATTTTCGTATTCTGCTGTTAATCGAATCGCTTCCGCTATGTTTATCTTGTGTTTTGGAGATCAGAGCCCACACATATCATGTACAAGATATGCCCCATATCGGGTATCCATATCGGGTATCATATCGGGCATCCATATCGGGTATCATATCGGGCATCCATCTTAGGTAGCATATTAGGTTACCATTTTAGGTAGACCCTGAAACTCATACCATCTTCATTCCTTCAAGGATCATCCTTATCATTTAATTACTTGACAAGCTAATGGTCTTATTAAATTATCATACCACCATTCATTACACAATAAGGGGAGTATATCGGATTCCAATCCCTCATCTAGGGTTTTCCACTAAATAGGTTATATCATGCCATATCGTGCATGAAGTATGAGTTTGAACTTCATATCATTCACAAGATAAAATTAGGTGTTATTCTTTATCAATCTAGAGATATCATTCATATCATACATGTGGTATCATCCACCACTCATCTCGATTTACCCATCATCTTGGGTTTCCAACTCTATGTTGATTAGAGTGTTCATTACCTCTATATCGTGTAAGAGGTGTAGTCTAGACTTGTATCATGCATAAGGATAAATAGATATCTCTCATATCATGCAACGAGCATGACTCATATCATGTATGAGCTAGCCTCCATCTTCATATCGGGTTAACCCCCTCTTGGGTTTCATATCGGGTTGAGGTTTTTCAAGCATATCGGGTTACACTTTGTTCTTGAATCCATCTTGATATCATGCATAAGTATTTTATTCATTTATTCATATCGTGCACCGAACGTGTGCTTCATGATATCATGCACAAGTGTATAATTACATGATCATATCAGGCAAGAAATACTTGCTACCTCCACTCATATCAGGTTACTCAAAATAGGGTTTCAACATATCAAATTCCTTGAAGTGCCTACTTGACACTATATCGTGCATGGAGACCTTACTTGCCTCCCTATCGTGCAAAGGGTTATGGTTAACACCATATCATGTTCCAAGATAGTAGCTTCATATCCATATCGTGCAAGGGGATGTAATCTCACAAGCATATTGTGCAAGTGATGCAAGTATACTACCCATATCGGGTTAGAGCTACTTGTGTGTATGCTTGAACCCGATATCACTTTATAAAGTGATACCATCTTCTTCAAGCTATAGACCTCCGTTCTAATATTTAAAGTTCATGGAAATAGGTCTAGGAAACTACTAGAACTCATAATTTTATAAATTATTTCAGAAGATTTCGGAATTAACGGTGGTTCATTTAAGCATAGCAATTTAGGTGATGAATAATAACATGATAGGGTTCAAGTTATATAACCTGCCTTGTGAGTAGATTCAAAACTCCAAGCTCAAAAGCTTAATATCCTAAGGTTGAAGAAGAGTTTCTCCAAGGTCCAGGCTCATTCACAACTCCTCCATGGACAAGAGATCACCATAGTTAAGCACTTGGGTGAAGAAGAAAAGAAAGAAATATTCACAACCTGATATCCTACTTCAACTAAGGTTGAAGATGACTAAAGCCTTACCTAAAGCTTGGTTCTCGAGCTCTCCTAGCTCTTTGAGCTTCCTTGAACGATACCTAAGGGTCTTTGCATGATATCTCCAAGGGGAGTGGTTATGAGGATCGTAAATGTTTATAAGTTGGTGAAAGGTGAAGTATATATACTTTATTTCATGAGATAAAGCATATATGAGGTCTCTTTCCCTCATGCTACTAGATGACACGTGGCCATGCATGGTTTACATGTGACCATGCATGCACACATGTATATCTTTTCATCCAAGAGTCTTGGGGATAACCTAGAGACAATATTTCATCCCTTACTTATCTTGTTGGGCAAGTTATCTCATCTTTATCTCATTAAATAAGCAACCCGATACACTTTTTGTAAGGAACTTTGAAACCCATCATGGGCCACCTCCTTGAGGTTCTCTGCTCGTCATGGCCTTTTACAAGGCTCAACAAACCGATAGGAGGCTCCCACTTTGGCTCCCTGTGTTGGTATGTATGCCCTGAGAGCCAATCATGGGATGATTGGTGGGATGCATTAAGATTGATTTGATAAACATCAAAGGCAAGCTTCCAATTCTTTCTGGTTCAGTCATATGAGATAGTGATAGAACAGATTGAATGTCTAGAGAATGACAGTACTCAATGACGTATGCTTTCAGGTTGAGGACCTGAACGATGAGATCATACGGATGCTAAGAGTTTGTACATTCTTGTTATGTCCCTAGTCGGATGTCATTGTGGAAGGTAGATAGACAGCAATGACACACAAGACTAGATTGTGGTGTTGGTTGATGACAGAATCTCATTAGTCATGATATAGAGATATCAAACCAAACACATAGGTACTTGTTAGAGAACAAGGTACCGGACAGACCCACCGTGAGTTTGACACATGGAACCATGAGATGGTAGTCACAGTCAGTACTCACAGTGATGGTGGTGAGTGTGATTCTTAGACCTGAAATCACTGCACTCAACACATGTTGTTGGGCACACTTTGACATCATCAAACGCAGTCCTGAAACATGGGTTGTTATAAAGGTGATGATTGGGTGGCTTTGACATATGGGGCTTTTAAGGGGTGAGTGATAGATATGGGATTTGTCCCTCCTGAGGGAGTTTGATATCCAAGCCACTTGATGAGTAGGATTGAGATAGGCGTGCGCACGCATGTGTGAATTAGTATGTGATATTGATGTCATACATATCTCCTTCAATCTGCTCTGAGATCAAGAAAGTGAATGAACGTTGACAGGATGACTGTTCCATGCCTTGAGTTCATTCGGGATATCAGTGACAAAGGAATTATACATTCACTGTAACACCATTCACGGATTGTAGGATGAAAGTTGTTCTCCAACTTTCTACTTTCACTTGGGTAGCACTGATGTGTGACTAGGCACCGCTCTTTGCTTGTGAAGTCATAAGTGTTATGGACTTTCACTGCCAACGTGAAATGGACCTACAGGGTCACACACATAGGATTTAACCTGGAAGAGGAGTTTTGTCCACAAAGAAATGTTTAGATTGATTACTAAAGGAGTTTAGTAGTTCAATTAAACACTCAATCAGTTGATAGCTCAATATCATATGGTTCAAGGTGTTGGACGCATTGATTGGAGTATCAGATTGATTGAAATCGCAATTGACTGATTCTGCACAACCTGTACTCCCAACCGATCAGTTCAAGTGTTGAACCGGTCGGTTGAGGTTGCTGAACCGGTCGGCTCAAGTGTTGAGCCGATCGGCTCAAGCCCAGGGTGAAACGAGTGGTTCAAGTGTTGAACCGATCGGTTCAACTGGTGCAACCGAGCAAGTTGGGAAAGTCAGGTCGGTGAGAATTTTCCTTGCGTTTCACTTGCCCAATTTGATTGGAACAAGGATTGGTATTCGATACCAATTAGAAATGAAAGTTGGAAAGTCAATCGGGAACTGATCAGGACCACGAACCGACCGGTTCAGAAGTGAACCGATCGGCTCATGGGTCCCAACCGATCGGTTGGTGCTCCAACCGACCGGTTCAGGTCCCCAACCGATCGGTTCACTTGTGAACCGATCGGTTCAGGTTGCGAGTTGGTTGCTTTTTGTAGAAAATCTCGAACCCTTCTACTCCTGCTTTAGTCCCATATTGCCGGGCACAGAGAACCCTGTCCCATGACCCGCCTATATATATAGGGGTATTGGGGGCTTCTCAAAGTACAACTCAATGCAAGCCGGTTGCTTTGCAAAGTTGTCGTTCTCTCTGGTTTTGGTAACCGTGAGAGATCCCGAGCAAGTGCTTCCCGCAAAAGGGAGGTGCAACAAGGGAAGGACAACTGCAGTTGCAACTGGTAGCAGGAGAGTGTGTTGGCGACTAGTACGTCAACAGGAGGGTGTGACTCCTTCCACTTCCTTGTGGGACAAGGAGAGTAGAGTTCCAGGTGGTCCGTGTGGACTACTACAGAGGCGGGAGGACACTGCCGCTCAGGAGGACAACTGTCATCCGACAGTCTGGTAGGAGGAGGAGGAGTCAGTCCCGGTGCGACCAGGAGCTGCACAGACACCGTCCAAGACCGGAGTTGAAGACCACGCATTGCGCGAGGTATTGTCGCCGAGTAAGCCTCGGGACAAGGTATGATTCCACAAACCATCCTTTTCCTATTATATAGACGTTGACGCGTTTCCTCGGTATGGGTTGGGGGAGAAAATTTTTGTTTTCGCTGCCTTCTCTGTCTCCCCTAAAACCCAACAGTGGTATCAGAGCCAGGTTAACTGCTCTATATTTTAGGAATATCGATATGATCGATTTTGGTTTGTCGCCTTTATTTATTGCATGCGATGCGAATAATATCGTCTTTATGCATGTCCAATCTTAAATCCACAAATCCCTAATTACATATATGATATGTATTATTAATGCACTCGATACGCGTCGCCCTTAAATGAGTTTTGTGGTGGATGTGTGTAGCGTGATTATGGCCTATAAACCCCTATCTGTGTGTGGTTGTTTGTGGTTGCTTGCATCTCGGTCTGCGCACCGATCTTCCCTCTCTTATTCCTGATGTAACTCGAAATAATTCGAGATTCTTTCCTACCTTTGCTCCCCCCGAATGTAACTCGGGGTTTTCTCTTTTAAAGCAATGTAATAAATAGATTAGGATAGATTTTATTTCCTGTTATGTCGAAGACCGGAGGACATCAAGACGACAGCTGAAACGATCGGTTCAAGGCGTGAACCGATCGGTTGACGTTCCAGACGGTCGGTTCAAGGAGTGAACCGATCGGTTGATGACCGGTTCGAGGAGCGAGACGAGTGGGTGGCGGACATGACGAGATGCACTATGAACAGGCGAACCGATCAGTTGGAGGAGCCAACTGATCGGCTGGTGGCACCCAGATGACTGGCTGGAGAGTACAGATCATTCATGTGATGAGTTGATCAACTCGGATGGCAAGGCACAGATGTTCATCTTGTACAGGTTGCATGTGATGTTGACCTAGATGACCGTGATTCCTCTTGGCTCGAGGAATCACATTAGGATGGCCATAATCATCGCTTTTTATCGTTTGTGCATGTTTTTTGTGGGATATAGCATGTATATCATACGTACTATGTATTGTGGTGATTGGATATGTATATGTATATGTATATAAAACCAAATCCCTCATTAAAATATTAAGTCTTACATGCCTTCCATTAGCGGCACACATGAAAATCTCGATCGACCAAGAGTAGGTTACGCCAAAGTGTGGTGCGCCGTCTATCTTGTGGAAGTGTGAAGGGTAGACATGTAGGTTCTGCCAAAGCAGGGTGCATGTTCTACCGTGTCGGCTTTTGGGTTAGACTTAACTGGTGATTCTTAGAGCGTCTAAGCCCAGAGGCAAGGAATGTTCATGGCAAGGAGTTGTGCATGTTCATTCAACAAGAGTTGCATATGATGCAATTGGCAAAAGTTGCCTACCTGAGAGATCTAAGTTGTGGGCGATCAGCCAAAGCTGACTCATGACTTAGAGGATTTTAGGATCTTGCCCACTAGAAGGTTGTACGCTGCAATCTTCCAAATTGATGGTGAGGGCTATCAATTTGAAGTAAAATAGTGGGAGCGATAATTAATTAAAGGCCTAATTTTATCGTCAACTTTTCAAATCAATCAAACAAGTCAAAAATGAGTTTTTGGACTAAAATTGCACATATTTCCTTTTGTTAAAATAAATGGTTAATCAACAAATCACTTTATTTGCGATCGGTCTTTGAGATCAACAAATTTAATGGGAATAATTCCACGATTGGTTAGGACGATGAGAAGTGTTCTCAATCAAAGAGCAAAAGCTCTAAGTCCTAATATATCAGAACCAGATGAACTCGATCCCACCACATCAATGGCTGAAAATATGCTTATGGAAGCATATTGAGGATGACATTGATGAGGAGTGCTTGATGTTGTGTTCTCTGAACTATGAGTTGCAGAGACAACATGAGACATATGATGTCTCCAAGACACTGTCCTAGTATGTCATGACAGAAGGAGATCCAGTAGGGTATTCACACACTCAATGTGATTGGGTATGTGGAAAAACCTGACTAAGAAGGATTCCCTCTGAGCCAAGAGTTGGCTATTGGTATGATACTGCAAATGTTGCGAGGATCATACAATTCATGATAAGCTAAAACATGAACAACTTTGACATGCGTTGACAGAGTTGTTGGACATGTTGAGGATAGTAGAGGCAAAGATGAAGAAAGACAAACCATAATCTTTGATATGATCAAAGAGAAAGGTAATTCTTAAGGGCAAGGATAAGGGCAAAGCAAAGAAGTGTTCTGATGCTAGCCAGCAATCCAAGCCGTCTTCAGCCTCAAGGCACATGGGGAAAGGGTGTATGAGGGATTGCCCTCTATATCTGGAAGAACAAAAGAAGATGAAGGAGGGGATGGACATCTCCACCTAAGGTATCAGGAAATGAACCGCTTCTTTATCTGAGGTATATGATACCAAGAGATGGATATGTCATATATGATATGCAATATCCACAAAGAAGTGATGGCCTTTGTGAAAGGACCAAGAAAGAAGTACCCATCATTGGAGCAAGTGTTGCTGCCATAGATAGAAGTATCTTTCAGTTTATTTCAGCCTAAAGGGCACGAAATAGAGTTGAGAACTGCTATTTCATATATTGCCAATAGATAGAAACACTTTATTATTGCATATTGTATGACAATGATGGCAATTCATAAAGTTGATGTTTCGATCTTAAAGATATGATCTTTGTGGAAATGCCTTGTTTATCTTGTGATACATGATATGCATAAGATAAAATGATACCTAAAGTTATTGATAACTCAAACAATCAAATTAGCATCAATCATGAGAAATTCATTTCTAGTTTCCATATGATGTATAAATCTAGACTCTTTTGGTTAGAGAACCAGTAAGAGACATGAATATCTTGGACATGATTAATCAATCTTCACTAATATAGTGGGAGAATGATTATCCTATTAGGTATAATACATGTGATGTATTTACATACCTATTGGAGTAAATGATAATACTTCAAATGGTGTTTAGAGAAATACCAATATGAATGTCTTGAAGTGTTCAAGATTATCATAAATGAAGTACAAATTTGGTAAAGTGTTAATTCTTGATGAGATCAATGAATGAAACACTTGAACCAAATGTTTGAGATCCTTACGAGTGATTATGATAATGTATCATAGTGAACTCATGATTAAGGCATGGTGATGTCTAAATCAAGAAGGAATCATACTCTAAGGAGTTAGAGAATGATTATCAAATAACTGAATTCTTCTTAATAAAAGAATACCCCACACTAATAAAGGACATTAAGAATCACAAGGGTTGTGAATTCTTATATTCTTGACAGATACACCTCAATTATCTATGTGATGAGTTGTTCATATGATGAGTCAACTATCTAGATGAATATGAGGAATCAAATTTTGAGTTATGATTTATGATCATTATATCCTAAATGATTTCCATGTGAACCATAAGGTATGACCTTGATGGTAGCACTCATTGGATGAAATCCATAAGTGCAAATGAGTCTTAAGTGTTAAGACACATGGATAACATTTTGAGAAGGATGATGCTTGTTGGTTGCAACTTAATGACTGAGACATTTGGCATATGGATACTAAAACCGCATTCCTATGAGGAATAAAACAAGGATGTGTACGTGACACAATCCATAAGGTTTATGAATTCACTAATGCAAATGAAGTCTATAAGTTACAATGGACTAAATCAATGTGATTGATTAAGTATAAGCAACTCAAAATTGGATCTTTACTTTGATGATATAGTCAAAGGGTTTGACTGATATGTCAAAGATAAAGAAGGGGTCTGTGATTTAGTGGGAGCGTATTCACATTTCACATGTTGATGTGAAATGGAAATGTTCTAGAATGGAAATCCAAAAGTGGACATTATCTTTAAGGAAGATAGAGATGTTTCCTATATGATAGGAATAGAGATCTATATAGATAGTTCTCGAAAAATCTCTTGACCTGGAAAGAGAAAGCATACATTGGCAATCTGTATTGAAGGGTTCAGTATGCACAGATTCAGTGGGAGAAAACTTGTCCAAATTATATGGATATTAGTATCCCAAGGCCAAGTGTCCAATTCTTATGAAGAATGGGAACACTAAGAATATATATGGATCTATCATGTATGCAATCATCCCATTATCTTGCATGTATTGACATGGCAAGAATAAGATGCATTCATCATCTTGTATGTAGGACATAGCAATATGATGTGCTCATCCTGATAACTCGTATGTAGGACATGACGAGTGGATGTATGTCTACTTCCAGTAAGGGTTACTGGAATACCATAAGAACTTGATAAGTACTTGGGAAGTACTAGTTCTATGGAGATAAGGAAGAGTTCGATGTAAAGAGTTACATCGATGCGAACTTCCGAAAGGACAGAAAATTGATTGCAAAATATACATAGGATGTATAAAAGTGAAAGTTTGTTGATTATTGGAAATGTTCTAATAAAACCATTTAAAAGGAAATGTCGAGTATCCGTGTGTTAGAGAACATCAGTGGATACTATATGGATCTAGAAGTTCATGAGATGAACTTATAGATATTCCGGTCATTGATGACAAGTCTGGAATCCTTGATCATGCAATGTGGCTAAAGGTTAGCAATGGAATACTAGATCGCATATTACGGCAACTCCATCTCATACGTGTGACGTACAATGAAGAGATGAGAGATATGCAATTTATACTGACTTTGGCAAGGTGTTGCCATTACTCACTATATTGGCACAAGAGCACAGTAACATGTGGGACATGTTTAGAGATCACTATGAATATGATTCAAGGGAGATTGGCTCGCAGTGCAAGTGGGAGTCTGTTGGTATGTATGCCCTGAGAGCCAATCATGGGATGATTGGTGGGATGCATTAAGATTGATTTGATAAACATCAAAGGCAAGCTTCCAATTCTTTCAGGTTCAGTCATATGAGATAGTGATAGAACATATTGAATGTCTAGAGAATGACAGTACTCAATGACGTATGCTTTCAGGTTGAGGACCTGAACGATGAGATCATACAGATGCTAAGAGTTTGTACATTCTTGTTATGTCCCTAGTCGGATGTCATTGTGGAAGGTAGATAGACAGCAATGACACACAAGACTAGATTGTGGTGTTGGTTGATGACAGAATCTCATTAGTCATGATATAGAGATATCAAACCAAACACATAGGTACTTGTTAGAGAACAAGGTACCGGACAGACCCACCGTGAGTTTGACACATGGAACCATGAGATGGTAGTCACAGTCAGTACTCACAGTGATGGTGGTGAGTGTGATTCTTAGACCTGAAATCACTGCACTCAACACATGTTGTTGGGCACACTTTGACATCATCAAACGCAGTCCTGAAACATGGGTTGTTATAAAGGTGATGATTGGGTGGCTTTGACACATGGGGCTTTTGAGGGGTGAGTGATAGATATGGGATTTTGTCCCTCCTGAGGGAGTTTGATATCCAAGGCCACTTGATGAGTAGGATTGAGATAGGCGTGCGCACGCATGTGTGAATTAGTATGTGATATTGATGTCATACATATCTCCTTCAATCTGCTCTGAGATCAAGAAAGTGAATGAACGTTGACAGGATGACTGTTCCATGCCTCGAGTTCATTCGGGATATCAGTGACAAAGGAATTATACATTCATTGTAACACCATTCACGGATTGTAGGATGAAAGTTGTTCTCCAACTTTCTACTTTCACTTGGGTAGCACTGATGTGTGACTAGGCACCGCTCTTTGCTTGTGAAGTCATAAATATTATGGACTTTCACTGCCAACGTGAAATGGACCTGCAGGGTCACACACATAGGATTTAACCTGGAAGAGGAGTTTTGTCCATAAAGCAATGTTTAGATTGATTACTAAAGGAGTTTAGTAGTTCAATTAAACACTCAATCAGTTGATAGCTCAATATCATATGGTTCAAGGTGTTGGACGCATTGATTGGAGTATCGGATTGATTGAAATCGCATTTGACTGATTCTGCACAACCTGTACTCCCAACCGATCGGTTCAAGTGTTGAACCGGTCGGCTGAGGTTGCTGAACCGGTCGACTCAAGTGTTGAGCCGATCGGCTCAAGCCCAGGGTGAAACGAGCGGTTCAAGTGTTGAACCGATCGGTTCAACTGGTGCAACCGAGCAAGTTGGGAAAGTTAGGTCGGTGAGAATTTTCCTTGCGTTTCACTTGCCCAATTTGATTGGAACAAGGATTGGTATTCGATACCAATTAGAAATGAAAGTTGGAAAGTCAATCGGGAACTCATCAGGACCACGAACCAAACGGTTCAGAAGTGAACCGATCGGCTCATGGGTCCCAACCGATCGGTTGGTGCTCCAACCGACCGGTTCAGGTCCCCAATCGACCGGTTCACTTGTGAACCGATCGGTTTAGGTTGCGAGTTGGTTGCTTTTTGTGGAAAATCTCAAACCCTTCTACTCCTGCTTTAGTCCCATATTGCCGGGCACAGAGAACCCTATCCCATGACCCGCCTATATATATAGGGGTATTGGGGGCTTCTCAAAGTACAACTCAATGCAAGCCGGTTGCTTTGCGAAGTTGTCGTTCTCTCTGGTTTTGGTAACCATGAGAGATCCTGAGCAAGTGCTTCCCACAAAAGGGAGGTGCGGCATGGGAAGGACAACTGCAGTTGCAACTGGTAGCAGGAGAGTGTGTTGGCGACTAGTACGTCAACAGGAGGGTGTGACTCCTTCCACTTCCTTGTGGGACAAGGAGAGTGGAGTTCCAGGTGGTCCGTGTGGACTACTATAGAGGCGGGAGGACACTGCCGCTCAGGAGGACAACTGTCATCCGACAGTCTAGTAGGAGGAGGAGTCGTCAGTCCCGGTGCGACCAGGAGCTGCATAGACACCGTCCAAGACCGGAGTTGAAGACCGCGCATTGCGTGAGGTATTGTCGCCGAGCAAGCCTCGGGACAAGGTATGATTCCACAAACCATCCTTTTCCTATTATATAGATGTTGACGTGTTTCCTCGGTATGGGTTGGGGGAGAATATTTTTGTTTCCGCTGCCTTGTCTGTCTCCCCTAAAACCCAACACCTTGGTCAATAGGGCTCCTTATATCAAGTCTACAACTCGATACAACACATATAAGGCTCTTGCCTTCAACTCATTCTTGGTCCTTCATTACCAAGAGTATAACCACTCAAAAATGATTCAAACATAGTGTATACTTTTTTCTCTTTCCTCTAAAAGATACATAGAGGGAGTAGGGACACTCTAGAGGTGGTAATTTACATTTTAACCCCACATATTACTTAAATTACAAAATGTACCAAAATTAGTGTACAATGTACTAGCATTGTTCAAATGAGTTGTAACTTGGGATTTAGGCTTTCCACAAGCCACCACTTAGCATCACTCTCTTTCTTATGATACTAAAACACTTAGAACACATTCCACATGTGTCATTTGCAATGTAACCCCTCATATTGGGTAAATTACACTTTTCATTCATACTTTTATATAATGCACAAGTAGTTTGCAATTAAGCTCAATCTTGAAAACAAACTTCACCAAAAGCCTTAATTTCTTTTCACAAGATTAGAATCAGTTTGTAAGTATCTTATTTAAGCAAAACTTCTAGGGTTAATCCATAACCCTGGTCAGGGGTATCACAATTATAAACCCCTAACAAGGATTTCGTCCCCGAAATCCCAGATGGAGGAAGACAATTGTCGTTCATGCATCATATCATCAAGTCTCCACATAACATCTTGATGTCATGGATATGCCAAAGAACTTTGACCAGCACAAAGCCCTTTCATAAAAGATCATGATAAGATCTATCATACATGATCCATACTCAACTGTTTTATCCATCACTGACTGTGAAGTTAACTTCTGTGTCAAGTAACACTTTCTGATTCAGAGAATTATTATGAATAATTCAGGTGTCAAACCTTATTGACTCACACCTTTTATGTGACAAGATTCTAGGGAGTTTCCATACTCCTCACTCAGTTTAGCATTTCTCTTTCAAGGAGAGATCAAGATTACGTTTTGTCACTGACCGGCCTAAATCGCGCGTCCTAAAATTGGAGGCGCATTTGAGGTAGTCGAGCCTTCACATTTATAACCTGAATCCTTCTAGGCCCCCGCAACTTTGTTTACGGGGTCGAGGTAGTCATACGGGGTCGAACACAGGGACAAGGTGGGTCGTGTTGACGACTCTGAATCGACACTCTACACTTCGGTGGGTATAAAGAGATATTAAAGTTCCCCGAAGGGGAACAACAAGCTGTCACGATTAAATCAAAGAAAACTATCTCCAACTGGAGTTACAAGAAAGATTAAGATTTTGTCATTTAGCAGTTTTTAGGAATTTTCATGCAATAGAAAATAGAAAGATAAACTACAGTTTAAGGCGTAATGCAAGGGATAAGACTTCAGTAAGACAAGCGGTAGCAGTAACACCCTGCACCCCTCCTCTCAGAGCGGGTGCCTCTAACCAAGCTTCAACACCCCTCTCGAGGTTGCTGGGCTCAAGTTAGAGTGGAATTATACTAAAACAACTCCGTTCCGGGCACTCTCGTACTCCATAACCGGACCAAACACTAGAGCCACAACCCAACTCTCGAAGTAGTTGCGACAGGAAAGACGATTCGGTAGCTAAGCGAAACGCGATCCAAAACATGCAAGCTAGAGTTCAGATATCCAACACAGCAGTTACCCAATCATAAGGCACCAAGCATTAAACAAATAGCAGTTAAGCATTTCTATTTTTCATAAGCAATAAGGGTCTTAATACAATGCATAAGATAAGAATTTAAATAACAGAATTAAAGATAGATGTTGCCTTCTTGATGTAGAAGAATGACAGACTACTGTAGCTCTCCTGCCCGATACCGGTCAGGAGCCGAGCCTGATACGGCAGCGTCGGGCGGCACCCCCTCTCGGGCAGCCCCGACTGACGACTGACTGTATCGCTCAAGGACCCTGGCCGATACGCTCATGTCGGGCGGCGCACCCTTTCGGGCGGCACGCATGACGGGCGGAGCGTATCGGGTTCGATACCGTGTCGGGCAAAGAGCTACGAGTCTACTGTCGGGCACTCGTGTCACTCATCTTCGCTGGCTGATATCGGCCCGCAGTGTCGCCCGGGGCAACACTAAGTGAACCATCCCTTCCCTCTCAGGATGAGGGAAAGCTCACCTAGTGTCGCCCGGCACAAGCACTAGGCACGATACTCTTGCTCTCACAGCTTCCTTCGAAGGTGGCGTCCGAACTGTCTTGTTCGAATTCTCTTCCGACTTGTCCGAACTATCCGACCTTTCCGACCCGTCTTTTCGGCTTCCTGTAGCTGCTATTTATAGGCGGCGGTTGAAGGAGTTATGGTGCTGGAAACGCCACGTATCTCCCTTATACGCCAGTCGATGGATGTGGACGGCCGATATAGGTATGTCTCGGCACGAGGCGTTGGCTATCAGTCACGTGGCTGGCGGCACGCCTGCCGGTGGGTGGCTGTGTCGCCCGACGAGTTTGGTCGTCGATGCGGCTTTGGCTCCCTGTCGGGTAGACGGTATGTCGGCCGACACGTCCTCCTTGCGCAGCGCCCTTCTCCGCCGATCATTCTCGTGTCGCCCAGCCCCTGTCGGGCTGGGTTGTATCGGGTGTCAGGAAGGTCGAGATGGGCTTAGACTTATTGTGGGCCGGAATCGGCCTTATTGCACAAAAACGAGGAAAACTCTGTAGAAGATAGGAAAATTTGGAATAAGAGCGTTGCTTGGCCAATTATTGCGAAAATGCTAATAAAATAGAGGAAAATAGCAGAAAAGGGTAGTTTTGATAACAGAATAAAGGGCAAAAACGTCACAAAATTTGGTGTTATCAACTCCCCCAAACTTAGCTTTTTTATTGTCCTCAATCAATATTTAAACTAAACTTTGTGTTGCTTCTTCTTGCACAGCAAAACTTTAAGGCTAAAGGGTAGCACAAGATTTGCGATGTCTTGGAGGTAATGCTGTCTTAATGCGAACAAAAGACCTTGCCCTACTTGCCTTATTATTTAAGTAAAATTTTTCTTCTCCACAGCTTCAGCGAGACTTTGGTGTATGATTTCGAAGTTAGCTTCCACACCAAACAGCTTTATTTTAGGGGCAGAAAGTTATGTATAGGGTAGGCTAAGGCTTTTTGGGTTTTTCTTCTTGTTTCCCATCAGTCCATCCAGGTAAGGGTCCGTTAACGGGCAAGTGGTCCCTGCAGTCCAAGCCAGTTGGCTTTAGAGCAGTGATTTCACATCCTACGTACCACTGCCCTGGATCTACCATGCCTAAAGATGGGTACTTTTGGAAAACAAGTGTGTATATATGTATATATATTTTTTTTCTTTTCTTTTATTGGGTACAACTCTCATGCTTTTATTCACGCTCATAAGGCTTCTTTCTCTTTTTGGGATTTTTGCTGGGTAAGGGAAAACAAAAGAGATATCTGCTGTTTGGGTAGCTTTTTCCTTCTCCATACTCGTCTCTTAGCTGTTTGCGAGATTATTATTTTTCGAAATTTTTTGGATGGCAAGGCACAATCTTTTGTTTGTTTGAGACAGCATTATCAGAAAGATATGACAGAACTTGTAACTCGTTAAATATACAGAAAGTAAACTTTACAAGAAGTCACAACAAGTTTTTATTATTATTATAGCAACTTTATACATATTTAAGTATAGGGAATTATAAGCAAAAAATTTCAAAGTTTTCAAGACTTTTAACAAGAAGGAAAAAGGTTGTGTAAGAAGTTATATGTACACTAAAAAAGTTATATGTACACTAATTGAATTGGATAGGACGAGGGGGATCAAAGGAGAAAAGTTTTGTACCTTCCTCACTGGTACATGGTACCCCCCCAAACTTACTCCACACTCTGTCCCAGAGTTGTGAAGTAGATGAGGTAAGGAAATGTTAATCAGTGAGGGTTAGATGATCAGCGCGCCTGGGCTAGATAAGAGCTCCCACACATATTCTCCTCTTTTGCTGTGATAGTCGATGTGGAGGAGCTGATCAGGCGTTGCCTCGTTTGCCATCCATTCCAGGACGAAGATGCCGCAGTCGTTGGATAGTTGAATTTGCTGCGGGCTGCGGTGGCAGAACTGGAGTTCATGCCAGCTTCTTGCTTGCATTCCCAAGAATGGTTGTATCAGCGCTGCTATATCGATATAGTACTTTCATACTAATCGTTCGAGAGATGTCAGCGATGTCGATGTACAAGGCACTGGATGGTCTTTGTTGCTGTCCGAGCTATTGTAGAAAATCCCTGCTCGTTGTTGGGTGTACACCGTTAAGAGCGTCCAGTGGTTGTTGTGCAGGAGGGGAAGGAGAATGGTATCCGGGACTCTGCATTCCAACTCTGCTAGGAAAGCTTCCTTCGCCCCTTGCTCATCGGCTAGGCAAATGTCATTGAACAGCATTGGATCTGCTATACATGCGTGTTCAGACTTGTTTCGTAGTACCTGGATGTAGGCGACCGCCACAGATAACGCCAGACATCCTCCCTCTTTTACCATGTCCCTTAAGTCATCAATCGGGACTATGGCATCGCTTGCCGAGTAGGCTACGTCTGCAGGGTTGGAGTCAGCCAACTTCATGTGGATTTCGTTGACCTGTTCCTGTGTGAGGGTAGCACATGAGAAACGGTCGAAGTTGTGGATCGACTCCTCCTGGTTCTGGGGCGAGGCTTGTTCGTCATGTCCGAAAACTTGTCGCAAGATGTTTATCTGTTTGCCTGCCCCACAGACGTGCGTCTCTGCTTCTGCTTCTTTTTCAGGAGGGCTGCTGTGTTGAGATGACTCCTCTTCTTGTTCACTATCCAGCAGCTCTTCTGGTATCCCCGCGTCTCGGAAGTAGCGCTTGTCCTTTATCAGCAGCAATGCATATTTGCTTCTGAGACTGTAGAAGTTATTATTTTGGAGTTGCTTGAAGTATCCGAAGATATGTATCATCTCCATGGCTCTGAGGACTATGAATGCGCTATTTCCACTTCCCTCCTCTTCTTGGACTGGGAAGTCCCTTAGTGAGTAGAAATTCCAGACGCCGCTGTGGCGCTGGAGTCCATACTTGATGACCCAGTGGAGACGTAGCGGCAGCAGTCTTAGCCTTATGTCCTTTAGGTGTAGGAACGTACTTCCTGTGTGCGGGACCTCTTTGCTGCAGCAGCAGTGCAGTTGGACATCATGATTTCGGAGGTCGGCAATGCACAGGAACCAGTTGTTTATGTGTTTGTAAGGGGCCAGCACCAGTTTTGAATTGTGCACTTCAATGTAATCCAACATACTTTCTACCTACGTAGAATTGTACAACCCCATCATTAGTCTTCTTGCTAGGGTCGGGGTGGCAGCGTAAACTGTATGTTGGCCTTTCTTCTTGTCGGCGCTTTCTATAATGGCCCCTTGTAGTACTCTGAACAACCTCTTCCCTACGATGGCCTTGGTGCGGAAGATGTTTCTTAGAGTTCCCCGCTGCACCGAAAAATAACTGTCGCTCCAGAGTATCTCTTCCTCGTCGGCTTGCAATCTCAGGACCATGTTGAGTAGTTTCTGGTCTCTGATCATTAGATACCCTATGACCCTTCTGTCAAAGTCAGTCATTTTGAAGGAAGGTATCTCTGTCGGTGCGGAGAAATCGGTGAGGTCAGCCTTTGAACTCCTTCCTCTGGGGAGGTGTCTTTCATTTGCAGTGCAGATGTCCCCCCCTTCTCCCTCGGATTCATCAGAAGAGCCCTCCCCGACGCTGATATCTTCGTCGTTATCCTCAGCTTCGTCAAAGGGGGCTGAGGGAGCGGCCTCATTCAGGTCAAAAGGGCTTCCTTGTCTAGCTGGAGCTTCATAGCCTTGCCCTTGTGATGAATTTCCTCCGGTTGCTGATGAAGATCTGCCGGAGGAGGAGGTAGATGATGACGATCCTGACGACGCTCTTGACGACGAGGATTGAGAGCCCAGACCAGGAGGCGACGGCGATCTTCTCGGCTGCCTTGGGTGTGGATGGTTGTCCTCCCTGTTTAGCCTCCCCTCGATCTCGCTAAGGCGCTGCAGAACTTGTTGTAGCGTGGCATTCACTGCCTCTAGCCGGCCAGGTAGGCTGGCCAAAGCCAGCAGCTCTCGTTCCTAGCTATCCAGCCTTTGTTCGAAAAACGACAACTTGCGGGTTAGGGAAAGAAATGTAGTAGAATGGTTTTCTGTTACCTCCCGCAAGAAGTCGAGTTCTTGTCCCAGCATCATTCCGAGCGAAGGAGGGTTTTCCGCTTGTCTCCCCTTCGACCTCGAAATGCTCCTCCCGCGCGATGGTCTGCCTGACGAGGCAGAACCTACGTCTATCATCTGCGCGGCTGATGCTTCTGGGTGAGGTGTCAGTGCTGCCCCGCCCTCTTGTTGTATCGGAGGAGACCGTGTTGTGGGGGACGGATGCTGCCCCATATCGACGTTGTCGACGATCTCCTCAACAACTGATACAGGTGAATTTGGTGGTGGTGTCGGTGTCACCTGTGCTCCTTCGAGCTCCATTTGTAGGATGTCGGCGAATAGCTCATCGCTGACATCCGGTTGTACTTCATCAATTGCCCCTAAGGGCGCAGCAGAAACTACGGGGACTGCAGCCGTCTCTCTCACTGCAGTTCCAGTTCTTGTCTCGGTGACCTCCACGATCGCCGGTTCTTCTCTTGCCACCACTGGCCTTGTTGTTGTGGCTGTCGTTGGTGGCTCCGAGGCAGTGAGCCGCTCGGTAGGAGCTGTTGAAGATACGTCCTGCCGAGTACCCAGCGGGATGGGCCCTCTGGTGATCCCCCGTTCTTGGCTTCTTGGGGGTGGAGCGCAGCTTGCGCCTGCTGCCACAGCCTCGATCTCGGCTGTGGTGAAGACTAGCTTTTCTGCGTCGTAGGCAGTGCAACGAGGAAGCGGGAGAAGGATCTTCATCCTTGCAAACTTGTAGAAGTAACTCCGCCCCTCCTTCTTTATTATACCCGACCTCATGAGGTACTTGAGGTCGATCAACTCGTCCCCTCTTGTTCTTGAGAGGCTGTGCGGCTCGCGCGGGTATCCCAACCCCACCGCGATTAGGTTCACGATGCCACCCATGCAATATTCCTTGGTGGCATCCTTTATTGGGTGCAGCCTGTTCAGCAAGAAGCACCCCAGGTTGATAGTCCGGCCCTCCATCATGTGCCACATGACGTGGAGTTCCTCGGAGTAAATGTTGCTGGACTCGTTCTTGCTGAAGAGGAGGCACGCCACCAGCTTGTGCATTATCCTCCAGAAGCATGAGTGCACTGCCGCCACCTTGCTCCCGGGTTTGAAAGATGACTCCCCGGTTAGCTTTTCCCAGATATCTACGGGGTTGAACCCGTCTCCTTAGGTGATCCTTGCACCGTTATCTAGTCTCCTCTCTCCTCTTCGCTGGAGGAGAAAATCTGGTTGAGCAGCTTCTCTGAAATGACGTGCTCTGCATTGTAAAGCCGCCCCTGGAGTCTGTCTGCTCCGCCATACTTTCTGGCTTCAGCAGGTGTATTCTTTACTCGGTGAAGGGACGTCATGAACTCCTTCATGAGCTCGGTGTAGGAGGCGGATAGGCTGAGGCAGATTTGCCTCAGTCCTGCTGCGGCAAGCACGTTCTCCATTCTCTCGAAGATGCCCAACTGCATGAAGGACGACTGGTGGCAGAACCTGCTTGGCCTGTAGAGCTTGGCCCCTAGCTCAGCATATCTGCATCCATGCTCCTCATCCCTTGGCACGAACCTTCCTGGTGTGTGATCCAGTGGTTCTTCTGTTGGGGCGGGTGATGTAGCTGGAGCGACCACTTCTTCAGTTCTCACCCTCTTTTCAGTCGTTGAGGGCCCAGCGACCTCAGGATTCGGGCGTTTCTGTCCGATCGTTGCCATCTCTGCCTCTGGCTCGGTGATGATTCTCCTGCCTTGCTCATCAACGCGTATGGCGGTTAGCTTTGTGCGTGCCATCCCTATTATCAATTCAAATGTACTTTTGTTATCAGTGGGTAAATTAATAAAGGGAGAGACACCTGACACGACTGTATCGGGCTTCAAGACAAAATCAGGAGAAGCTTGCCCGATACAACTGTGTCGGGCGATACGGTCAAAAGAAACTGAGCGCCCGGTAGGGTCTTGAAAGAGCGTTGCCCGATACAAGAATAAACGGGCGATACGGTCGCTGCCCGACACAGCTGTATCGGGTAGGTGCAAGAGAAGCGTGTCGCGCGATAACAGTATCAAGCGACAAGAAAATCAACGTAAAATCCTCGCCCGATACATCATACGCGATAAAGGTCAGTATCGGGTATGCTCGGCTGTCGCGTGATGCCTTTGTTTTCCTTAAGGTGTTGCGCGTCACGGGATCGGGAGAGGTCTCTGCGCAACACGGGAGCGTAGAGCAAGAAAAGTACTGCGCGATACGGTAGCTGAAAAAGATAAAGTCCGGGAGCGCGACACGGTAAAGTTTTTGCCTTATATATAGCGGCCGGACGTCGCGGTAAAACCATTTCCTCCCGAGACGGGCGCAATCTGTATGTCGGTTGGTGTGCCGCTCGATCCGGTCTGGGAAAAAGGGTTACTAGACCAGACTTTGCCCGACCAATACAAGATTTTTCGGGACAAAACTCCGAGGTAAAACCCACTTAAAGAAAGAGGCGATAGGCGGGTAAAACATCATTGGCCTAAGGCTAAACCCGGCCTCACATGGTATTACCCATCCTGGCAAATAAAACTAAAGCGGTGGCCCTTAAAACAAAAGAGTCAGCACACGTGCGCATGCAGTGACTCGGGCCTTATTACAGTCCATAATGTTTGTTTTTACAAAGAAAAGAAATGTATCCTAATCTATGACTCGGGCTGCCTCCCGAGGAGCGCTGAAGTTTCCGTCGCCAGCTCGACCGGTGTAGGCTCTTCGGTTGTACCCACATCCAGCAAGTCAATCTCTGCTTTCCTGACAAAAGCTTCGTCTTCATAAAACCTTTTCACTCTGTGCCCGTTCACCTTGAAGATCTTAGTCGGGTCATCCTTGTCACGGAGCTCCATCATTCCTGATGGGTATATCTTTGACACAGAAAATGGTCCCGACCATCTTGTCTGTAATTTCCCAGGAAAAAGACGGATGGAGGACTTGAATAACAAGACCTTATCCCCTTCGCTCACATCCTTTCTCCTAAGGTGGGCATCATGCCACATTTTTGTTCTTTCCTTGTAGATCTTTGCATTCTCATAGGCGTGAATCCTCAGCTCTTCGAGCTCTTGAAGCTGCAAAAACCTCTTTTCTCCTTCTTTGTCTAGGTCCATATTTAGGAACTTGATCGCCCAAAGGGCCTTGTGTTCTAGTTCCAAAGGTAGATGGCAGGATTTTCCGTATATAAGACGGTAGGGGGTGGTTCCAATGGGCGTCTTGTAAGCAGTACGGTAGGCCCATAATGCGTCGTCAAGTTTCATAGACCAGTCTTTCCGCGTGCGGCTGACAGTCTTTTCTAAGATCTGCTTGATCTGTCTGTTTGAGACCTCTACCTGCCCCGACGTCTGTGGGTGGTAGGGCGTAGCGATCTTATGTTTTACGCCATACTTACGTAGGAGCGCTTCGAACTGCCTTTCTCCGAAGTGCGACCCGCCGTCGCTTATTACGGTGCGCGGTACACCGAATCGGGGAAAGATGGTCTTCTCAAAAAGCTTGATAACTGACTTGGCGTCGCATGTTTGGGTGGCTACCGCCTCTACCCACTTCGATACATAATCTACTGCCACTAGTATGTATTGATACCCCTGGGATGGGGGAAACGGCCCCATGTAATCAATCCCCCATACGTCAAATATTTCCACTTCGATCCAGCTTGCCATTGGCATTTCATTCCTCCGCCCTATATTTCCCATTGACTGGCACTCTTTGCAAACCTTTACAAATCGTGCAGCATCTTTAAATAAGGAGGGCCAATAGAAACCTGATTGTAGCACTTTCGTCGCTGTTCTTTCGCTACCCATGTGTCCACCATAGGGGGAGGCATGGCATCCCTTCAGGATATCAGCGGTTTCTTCTTCCGGGATGCACCTCCTGTACAAGTTGTCTGCGCATCTTCTGAACAGGAGAGGATCATCCCAGTAATAATTCTTGGCATCCGCGAATAGCTTCTTCTTTTGATTGTAGGTGATGTCAGGAGGAAGCTCTCCACAAGCAAAGAAATTGCAGATGTCTGCAAACCAGGGCAAACCTTCTTCTTGAGCTTCAGTCATCATAAGAGCTTTGTCGGCAAAGTCGTCGTCGATTTGTGGCCCTCTCTGTCTCTCGGCCACTATCCTCGATAGGTGGTCTGCGACCACATTTTCCGCGCCCTTCTTGTCGATAATTTCATGATCGAACTCTTGGAGCAACAAGGCCCATCTCAACAATTTGGGCTTTGCGTCTTTCTTTTGCATTAAGTATTTTATTGCCCCATGATCTGTGTATACTTTGACCTTGGATCCGACGAGATACGACCTGAACTTATCAAACGCGAAGACGATCACGAGCATCTCCTTCTCGGTGGTTGTGTAGTTTACCTGTGCTTCGTCCAACGTGCGACTAGCGTAGCAAATCACATGGTGCTTTTTATCTTTCTTTTGCCCTAGGACTGCTCCAACTGCGTAGTCGCTAGCGTCGCACATTAGCTCAAAGGGTAAACCCCAATCTGGCGCTTGAAGGATAGGTGGTGATACTAAAGCATTTTTCAGGGCCTGAAAAGCACTGAGACAAGCGTTAGAGAAAACAAATTCAGCATCTTTTACCAGAAGATTGGACAATGGTTTGGAAATCTTTGAGAAGTCCTTGATGAATCTTCGGTAATATCCGGTGTTCCCGAGGAAGCTTCTTATCCCCGTGATGGATTTTGGTGGAGGAAGCTTAGCTATAGCTTCAATTTTGCTGGTATCCACCTCGATCCCACGCCTTGAGATCTTATGCCCTAGAACGATGCCCTCCCGCACCATGAAATGACATTTTTCCCAGTTCAGGACCAGGTTGTTTTCCTCGCACCTTTGAAGTACTAACGATAGATTCTTCAGACAGCTATCGAAGTCCTTTCCATAGACGGAGAAATCGTCCATGAAAACTTCCACGATGTCTTCTAGAAAATCTGAGAACATTGATATCATGCATCTTTGAAAGGTGGCGGGGGCGTTGCAGAGTCTGAAGGGCATCCTTCTAAAGGCATAAGTGTCGTAAAGGCAGGTCAACGTCGTTTTATCCTGGTCGTCGGGTAAGATGGGTACCTGGTAAAATCCTGAAAAGCCATCAAGAAAACAAAAATAATCGTGATGCACTAATCTTTCAAGAACTTGGTCAATAAAAGGTAGAGGAAAATGATCCTTTTTTGTAGCCTGATTTAGCTTTCGGTAATCAATGCACATTCTCCAATCGGTGACGGTCCTTACCGCCACCTCGTCACCCTTCTCACCCTTAACCACAGTCATTCTGCCTTTCTTGGGTACTACGTGGATCGGGCTTACCCAATTGCTGTCGCTAATTGGGTAAATGATCCCCGCGTCCCTAAGCTTTATTACCTCTTTCTTGACGACCTCCTTGAGCATCTGATTCAGCTTCCTCTGGGGTTGGGCCAGAGGCTTGGCAGACTCATCCAAGTTGATGTGATGCATGCAAAGGGTGGGGCTAAGGCCTTTGATATCATCTACGGAATATCCTATAGCCCCCCTATGGAGACTTAACTCCTCAAGGAGCCGGTCTAGCTGATTGCTTGAAAGATCGGCGTTTATGATGACTGGGTTCCTCTGTTCTTCATCTAAAAATTCGTACTTCAGTCCTTCAGGCAACACTCTTAAATCCGGCTTTGCTCGGGGTGTCTCCTCCTGAGGTTCTCCCTCAAGGGAGGCATACTTCGCAGAGTTCACCTCCTCCTCTTCTTCTTGCAAGTCTTTGTCAGAAAGGTTGAAAAGGTCGAGATGCCTCACGACCTCAGGATCTTCGAGGTCAGGATCCTGACAGCTTATTGCCCTTGCGACGGGGTCCACTGTCCGGATATCCTCCTCTATTTCCTCGCAGAATTTATTGTAACTATCCGCAAAACAGGCCAATTCAGACAGGGATGGACCTCTCATGATCTCCTTCATCTTGAAGTCCATGTGGTTGTTTCCAACCCTCAAGGTGATTATCCCTTCAGAGACATCAATCAGCGCCCTCCCTGTTGCCAAGAAAGGGCGTCCGAAGATGATCGGACATCTGGGATCTTCAGCTGTGTCGATGACGACGATGTCGCAGGGAATGAAGAAATCTCCGACCCTAATCGCCACATCTTCGACAATGCCAACATGTCTTTTAAAGGAGTGATCCGCTAGTTCAATCCGCATATTGGTTCGAACCATGTCGGTCAAACCCATCCTTTGCGTGAAACTTAAGGGCGTGAGGTTGATGCTTGCTCCCAAGTCCGCTAGACCCTTCCGCTCGACATTGTCCCCGATGGCGAATGGGATTGTGAAAGCTCCAGGATCCCTTCTCTTAGTTGGCAAGCTGGGCTTTACGAAGGCAGAGGAAGTAGAGGGTAGGTACACTGTCTCTATCCTTCCTCCCCTTCTTTTCTTCATTATTAGATCTTTGAGAAACTTGGCGTATGTGGGCATCTCCTCCAAAGCGTCAAGGAAGGGGACTTCAAGATGCAGCTTCCTGATCGAGTCCATGAACCTTTCGTGCTGCTTTTTCAGATTTGCCTTGATCAGCTTGTACAGGAACGGTATCCTGGGAGCATAAGGATTCCTCGCACCAGATGGCTCATCGGACAGTCTCGGCGCAGGCTCTTGGGCTTCTGTAGGCCTACCTCCACCTCCTGCTGGAATAGCATCCTTGGGCCCTTACTCAGGTTCCGGTGGGGCTTCATCAGCGCGCTCTACCGTCTTTCCTGATCTAAGCACTTCCATTACTACAGTTTCAGGGTGAGGGAGCATTTTTCCTGCAGGGTTCTTCATCAGAGTAGCCATATGAGATAGCCGTTGATCGACCTCCCATTGGCGCATCTGCAGACTCGCCATCTGGTGTTGCATGGAATTCAGAGATCCAGGGTTGGTAGACGTCCCCTGTACCAACTGGTTGATAATGGTGTCCTATCTTTTTATGTAGGCGGAAAGCTGACCAACCCAATTAGGCCGGGTCGCCCTCTCGCTTTGGCTCTGACATTTGCCCTCAGAAAGGGGTTGCTCACAACGAGGCATGGTATCAAGGCTCGGTGGAGCAGGTTACAGCTTTGCAGGGTACCTGAAATATCACGAGAAATCAAGTTAGAACACAGAGTTATTTGGTTCTGGCAAAGAATAATGCTTAAAGAAAAAGAAAAAGAAGTGTTGTCAAGCCTATTTCTAAGCTTGAGGCACGGGAGTGTAGTTAGTGGCATCGGATTCGTCAACAGTGCCATTTGCCTTGTCCCCGGCAATGGCGCCAGAAAGTTGACCGGCCTAAATCGCGCGTCCTAAAATTGGAGGCGCATTTGAGGTAGTCGAGCCTTCACATTTATAACCCGAATCCTTCTAGGCCCCCGCAACTTTGTTTACGGGGTCAAGGTAGTCATACGGGGTCGAACACAGGGAAAGGGGGGGTCGTGTTGATGACTCTGAATCGACACTCTACACTCCGGTGGGTATAAAGAGATATTAAAGTTCCCCGAAGGGGAACAACAAGCTGTCACGATTAAATCAAAGAAAACTATCTCCAACTGGAGTTACAAGAAAGATTAAGATTTTGTCATTTAGTAGTTTTTAGGAATTTTCATGCAACAGAAAATAGAAAGATAAACTGTAGTTTAAGGCGTAATGCAAGGGATAAGACTTCAGTAAGACAAGCGGTAGCAGTAACACCCTGCACCCCTCCTCTCAGAGCGGGTGCCTCTAACCAAGCTTCAACACCCCTCTCGAGGTTGCTGGGCTCAAGTTAGAGTGGAATGATACTAAAACAACTCCGTTCTGGGCACTCTCATACTCCAGAACCGGACCAAACACGAGAGCCACAACCCAACTCTCGAAGTAGTTGCGACGGGAAAGACGATTCGGTAGCTAAGCGAAACGCGATCCAAAACATGCAAGCTAGAGTTCAGATATCCAACACAGCAGTTACCCAATCATAAGGCACCAAGCATTAAACAAATAGCAGTTAAGCATTTCTATTTTTCATAAGCAATAAGGGTCTTAATACAATGCATAAGCTAAGAATTTAAATAACAGAATTAAAGATAGATGTCGCCTTCTTGATGTAGAAGAACGACAGACTACTGTAGCTCTCCTGCCCGATACCGGTCAGGAGCCGAGCCCGATACGGCAGTGTCGGGCGGCACCCCCTCTCGGGCAGCCCCGACTGACGACTGACTGTATCGCTCAAGGACCCTGGCCGATATGCTCATGTCGGGAGGCGCACCCTTTCGGGCGGCACGCATGACGGGCGGAGCGTATCAGGTTCGATACCGTGTCGGGCAAAGAGCTACGAGTCTACTGTCGGGCACTCGTGTCGCTCATCTTCGCTGGCCGATATCGGCCCGCAGTGTCGCCCGGGGCAACACTAAGTGAACCATCCCTTCCCTCTCAGGATGAGGGAAAGCTCACCTAGTGTCACCCGGCACAAGCACTGGGCACGATACTCTTGCTCTCACAGCTTCCTTCGAAGGTGGCGTCCGAACTGTCTTGTTCGAATTCTCTTCCGACTTGTCCGAACTATCCGACCTTTCCGACCCGTCTTTTCGGCTTCGTGTAGCTGCTATTTATAGGCGGCGGTTGAAGGAATTATGGTGCTGGAAACACCACGTAGCTCCCTTATATGCCGGTCGATGGATGTGGACGGCCGATACTGGTATGTCTCGGCGTGAGGCGTTGGCTATCGGTCACGTGGCTGGCGGCACGCCTGCCAGTGGGTGGCTGTGTCGCCCGACGAGTTTGGTCGTCGATGCAGCTTTGGCTCCCTGTCGGGTAGACGGTATGTCGGCCGACACGTCCTCCTTGCGCAGCGCCCTTCTCCGCCGATCATTCTCGTGTCGCCCAGCCCCTGTCGGGCTGGGTTGTATCGGGCGTCAGGAAGGTCGAGACGGGCTTAGACTTATTGTGGGCCGGAATTGGCCTTATTGCACAAAAACGAGGAAAACTCTGTAGAAGATAGGAAAAATTGGAATAAGAGCGTTGCTTGGCCAATTATTGCGAAAATGCTAATAAAATAGAGGAAAATAGCAGAAAAGGGTAGTTTTGATAACAGAATAAAGGGCAAAAACGTCACAAAATTTGGTGTTATCAGTCACCCACTTGGGTATTTACAAGTCTTATCATACATGTTTAGTTCCATTCTAATTCTGTTTGACACAACACAAAACTTTCTTACGACTTGTACCAATTTTCTTATTATTTGTACATTCCCTTGTTATAAGGAGAGGTCACTTATTAAAGAAGAACTTATCTCAGAGATATATCTAGATGTTATGAGTAATCACTTCAATAGATCTAGATAGGGACACATTTAAGGAATTATCCTTAGCCTGATAAGTTTCTTCCCAAAATGATTCTACAATTTTTTCTTCAAATAATACATCTTTAAGAAGGTTATGTTTATGCAGAGCATAAACCCCTAACATATGATTTTCCTACTAGAGTTATCTCAAGGTTGGCCCTTCTAGATAACCAAACATTATTCATCTTATCAAGAGTCATATTTGCACTCTCACATACCTTCTGGCACATCTTGGATACCATAATTTCTTATCTTGGTATCCTTCACATGTGTCGAAAATACATCATATTTTTATCTTATCCATTTTTCTATTGTTAATACCAGAGTCAACATACAAAAGGATCATTCTTTTATCTTGGGATATATATATTACACATATCTTTATCTTGGAACCAAAGTCCAAGACAAACTGATACTTTTCTAAGTATCCATCACATATCACTTCTAACTCATGCACATCAAGTGTCCTCAGACTCACTTGATTGCCAGGTTCCTAAAAGGAAAGAACACAAAAGAACATATTCCTTTTATCACCCCATCATTACCCAGAGTTGTTTATCAAAGAGGAGACATCATCATCTCCTAAGATCATCACATGAACTTTCACTGTTCATGAGTCATTTACACTTGTTGCATGTTAGGTTCCTTTCCACCTGCATAGGAATTATATGGATGATTACATATCATCATCCCTTTTTTTATTATTGGCTAACATGTTTATGAACATTTCATGGTTTTATCACATTCCCCATTTCCACATTATGGGAAAAGATCTTTACTATTCACACAGACTTTATCAAGTAGGGATCATCTCCCTTATTCTCATTTTCTTATCATGAGGATTATACACTTTATTTCCTCATACATACAGATTGATCTGAGATCATCTCAGATTCCTCTTTATTGCACTTAGGATGTGATACAAATATCCATGCCATATTTCCAGTTTCATTATACTCACTAGATTGTTTCAGAATGACTACTTGATCAGAGTAGTGAGCCATATGAATAAGTTGTTGCCTAGTGAGAGGTGACAAGATGTATAATGGCCTTGTGAGCCATATGGAATACCTGTACAACAAAGTAAAATGAATACCTGGGTCTGAGGACCTAAAGGTAATGATTATTTATTATAGAAATAATAATGTTGTGTGATGATCCAAGGGTTTGAATACCCAGATCCAGTAACCATGATAATGATGATGTGAAGGGATGAGAGTTCCCAGTAATGTGATAAGGGACTGAGATCCCAAGTATCATGTATTTTAAAGAGTTGAAAAGTATGTGATAAATGTATTACACCTTTCTTTGTAGCATTTGTTGTGATTAATAATGATAACTTGTTTGATGCTAAAAGAATGCTATAATACATGTAATACATCATTAGGAATTATAAAACATTATCCTGACCATAGATCCATAAGTGTTAGAATTTGCTGAATGGTGAAACGGGTTCCCCACGGCATAACCCAAAATGCATATTTTTAAATATGTGGAGCATGGAGCCTAAGTGCCCATGACTCAATAATGTCATAAGAATGTCTCAATAAGAGCATAGTGAACTGACCCGTGGCTCAGAGCATGGTGCCTATGTGACCATGGCTCAGATTATGGTGCATGTGTGACCATAAATCAATAGCTGGGGACGGTTGTTGTAGATGTTCCCCTAAGAGAGCACAGTTGACACTGTAGCTCTGAGCAAAGAGGCCTAGTACCCTGGCAAGCTCTTTTACAGTGATACGAGATGTCCTGCCAGCATATGACACGAGATGTCCTACTGAATCCTATGTGGTCTCGTACTGACCGAGACAGCTGAGGTCATGGCAACCGACTCTCCCATTGACCTTGTATGGTACCGACTTGTGAGAAGTTTGTGGTCAGTTGGAGATGAACGGGGTATACTTCATCTCCTCAGGGCATAAGTGTGATTGTTTAAATATGTTCAGCCGTATAGCATATATACTTAAGGATCGATTACGGAAAACATTGATTGATGTACAATTCAGTTATACATATGAGTTGATAGATGTTATTTATGATTCTTTACATTCCTTGCAAAGCATATAGATGAATTATGACTTTACCATGGGTAGATGCAGTGTTCTCCTTGAGAAAGGAGAATAACTTATTATGTTCATACAATGATTAATCCTTCTTGTTAACATAAAAGAACCCCTGCTCAATTTTTATAATGCTTTTCATCAATAATAATATGGTCGGTGGAGAGTTATATTTCTCACTGGGACAATTGTCTCACCCCATGGGATCCACAATTTTTAGGTGGACGTGTACAAGGTGGTGAAGACCTTGCTGTAGAGGAGGAACAACAACTGAGGCAGCAGTGACAGCTCAGGTTGAGTGTACTGTCTGTTATGTCTTGTAGATAGAAGTCCTATGTGTCGTCTCTGTACTCTCAGGTCCTTGGAGTTGGTTCGTAATGGTTTCATGAACAATTTGAGATTTTGTCTTGTATGCCTCGAGGTTTTATGTTGCTCTAGTATGTATTTTAATAGAGCAACTAATATATGTTGTCCTCAAGATGAGATGAAACAATGTTGTATAATATAAATCAAGATATGTATGGGTTTTGGATCTTTCAATAAAAGTTTTCTGATCAAGGATCTCCTTGCAAAATGGTTTTAAATTTTAGTGATTTTGTTAATCCACTGTTTATGTTTAATTCCGCTTAATTAGTAATAATTTGTTTGTCGATTTGATGACGGTCGTTCCAAGTTTGGTATCAGAGCTTAAGGTTCGCTGAGTCTACAGAGACATAGGACTAAGATGTTGAGTCAGTGTTAGTGTCCTCCAGTATACCCTATAGTGACTTCCGCTTATGCAAAAGAAAGGGTAAAGTTTATAAATTACTGGGGAACACGAGGAACACATTGCTGAGAGCAATGTTGTTGCACTAGGAGAGGGTGCAAGGGATCAAGAAAGAGAAGAATGAGTGCCTAAGAATTCCCATCTTAACCCAATCAGGATAGAGAATCCTACTTTTTATGCTCTTGTGAGGCGAGTTAGGACAACAATGATGCATATAGTAGACTGGATACTAGCATTACAACCGAGGTTACCAGTCCTCAATATAGAAACTTTGGGTTTTAAAAAGGTTCCTGAATGACATAGTCATGTTAAAATAGTAGAAAATGTGGGAATGAATGACATATGGCAAGAAAGTGGACACTTCCATAAGTATAGACAGATAGTACATATGTAATGGCAGTGCCCAAGGAGGGGCACTAAGCTGAGAATGAAGGAAAGGTCTCTACAATTCTAGAGACATTTGCCTAGTTGTTCTAAAAAGCCAAAGTTTTTGGTGCCACCAGTGTAATAAATGCCTAGTGAACCAGGGCAGTAGTCATTATGTGAGGGTAAAAGTCATAACTTTCCACCTATAAGAATTCCTGACTTAGCATTTACATCAATAATAAGACCGATAAGACAATGGTACGAGAAAAAGACATGTTATAGATATGGACATGTTGAGAAAAAAGGAAGGAAAAGACCCAACAACTGAGGCAGACTCGACATGGCTTATGAAAGTTACAACCCAATAATGTAAAGAGATAAAAGCAATAACATGAAATAGCTAGACTCTAAATGTTGAGTCAACTTGAAGCGGTAGATGACCGTGAGGGATAATAGTCAGATATAGCCTTTTCATTTTAATATGCCTTCTCTTGATGTTATCTGATAATCATAAGAAGGATTGCTGTTATCGACTCCCCTATTGATTTCCCTATGGGAACACATGGAAGAAATGATGAGGACTAGAATTTATATTATGTTCAGTATTCTTTTAAAAGCTTTATAATTAGTCTTATCTGTGTGAAAGAGGATGAGGTGTAATAGTGATGCCTGGAGAAAATCTAGGGATACTAAGTTTTATATTCTTGATGGTATGAAAAGTAAGGAATATGATAGTAAACAAAGTGCATACTACCTAATCTTAGTAGTTGTATACCCTGGCTAGGTATTCAACTATTGAAGATAAGGTAAGTATGGAACTCTTAGATTGCTATCTTTCTAAAAGGCCATTACACATCTTGTCACCTCTCATTAGGAAAGAACTTATTCATATGGCTCATAAGGCCATTACACATCTTGTAACCTCTCACTAGGCAACAACTTATTCATATGGCTCACAAGGACATTACACATCTTGTCACCTCTCACTAGGCAACAGCTTATTCATATGGCTCACAAGGCCATTAATCATTATACTTGTTATACAAGTATTTAGCATGCCTCACAAGGCTCATGTAATAAGAGAAATACAACCTTCCCATCATTAGGGTTAGGGTTTCCCTTTATAGCCGAATAGGATTTCATGTTCATATTATTAATCCAAACCCTAATTCATTGTTCCACACATCTAGGAGCATACATTGATATCATAAGTATTCAATCATACTTATATATTTTCTCATCATTTATCATTAAATGATTAACAACACAAGCACGTGTTTCTCTCTCATTCTTACTAGGATATCGAATACATCATACTTTTGATTCAATCCTCCTCTTTGAGGAATAGTAGTCCATAATTAACAATTCACGTTATCTTTCATTTAACACCATGTTCAACATATGTCACTCAATCAATCATACATGATTGAAGTGTCACTTTCATATTGGTATCAAGATGTATGTGTTATCATCTTATACTTTAAACCGCATCCTTTACTTTATGTCATATATTCATATTGGGCATGTGGTATAACCACATCACCATGTCATGTTTTGAGGGTGTAAACCCTAATCAGCATATTATGTACTCACATCAGATGGACTATCACTTAGATCTTATAACTTCAGATTAATTTTGTATCGGTTATGAGCTAGATGCTTGACCCCATATCGTATATAAGCTTTGTGTTTAGTTCCATATCGTGTACAACATATGCCCCATATCGGGCATCCATATCGGGTATCATATCGAGCATCCATATCGGGTATCATATCGGGCATCCATCTTAGGTAGCATATTGGGTTACCATTTTAGGTAGACCCTAAAACTCATACCCCCTTCATTCCTTCAAGGAACATCCTTATAATTTAATTACTTGACAAGCTAATGGTCTTATTAAATTCTCGTACCACCATTCATTACACAAAAAGGGGAGTATAACGGATTCCAATCCCTCATCTAGGGTTTTCCACTAAATAGGTTACATCATGCCATATCGTGCATGAAGTATGAGTTTGAACTTCATATCGTTCACAAAATAAAATTAGGTGCTATTCTTTATCAATCTAGAGATATCATTCATCTCATACTTGTGGTATCATCCACCACTCATCTTGATTTACCCATCATCTTGGGTTTCCAACTCTATGTTGATTAGAGTCTCTATATTGTGTAAGAGGTGTAGTCTAGACTTGTATCGTGCATAAGGATAAATAGATATCTCTCATATCATGCAACAAGCATGACTCATATCGTGTATGAGATAGCCTCCATCTTCATATTGGGTTAACCCCCTCTTGGGTTTCATATCGGGTTGAGTTATTTCAAGCATATTGGGTTACACTTTGTTCTTGAATCCATCCCGATATCGTGCATAAGTATTTTATTCATTTATTCTTATCGTGCACCAAACGTGTGCTTCATGATATCATGCACAAGTGTATAATTACATGATCATATTGGGCAAGAAATACTTGCTACCTCCACTCATATTGGGTTACTCAAATTAGGGTTTCAACATATCAAATTCCTTGAAGTGCCTACTTGACACTATATCGTGCATGGAGACCTTAGTTGCCTCCCTATCATGCAAAGGGTTATGGTTAACACCATATCATGTTCCAAGATAGTAGCTTCATCTCCATATTGTGCAAGGGGATGTAATCTCACAAGCATATTGTGCAAGTGATGCAAGTATAATACCCATATCAGGTTAGAGCTACTTGTGTGTATGCTTGAACCCGATATCACTTTATAAAGTGATACCATCTTCTTCAAGATCTAAACCTCTATTCTAACAGTTAAAGTTCATGGAAATAGGTCTAGGCAACTACTAGAACTCATAATTTCATAAATTATTTCAGAAGATTTTGGAATTAAAAGTAGTTCATTTAAGCATAGCAATTTAAGTGATGAATAATAACATGATAGGGTTCAAGTTATATAACCCACCTTGTGAGTATCTTCAAAATTCCAAGCTCCTAAGCTTCACGTTCTAAGGTTGAAGAATAGTTTCTCCAAGGTCCAGGCTCGTTCACAACTCCTCCATGGACAAGAGATCACCATAGTTAAGCACTTGGGTGAAGAAGAAAAGAAAGAAATATTCACAACCTGATATCCTACTTCAACCAAGGTTGAATATGACTAAAGTCTTACCTAAAGCTTGGTGCTCGAGCTCTCCTAGCTCCTTGAGCTTCCTTGCACGATACCTAAGGGTCTTTGCATGATATCTCCAATGGGAGTGGTTATGAGGATCGTAAACTTTCATAAGTTGGTGAAAGGTGAAGTATATATACTTGATTTCATGAGATAAAGCATATATGAGGTGTCTTTCCCTCATGCTACTAGATGACACGTGGCCATGCATGCACACATGTATATCTTATCATACAAGAGTCTTGAGGATAACCTAGACACAATATTTTGGCCCTTACTTATCTTGTTGGGCAAGTTATCTCATCTTTATCTCATTAAATAAGCAACATGATACACTTTTTATAAGGAACTTTGAAACCCGTCATGGGGCACCTCCTTGAGGTGATCTTACCGTCATGGCCTTTTCCAAGGCTCAAAAACCGATAGGAGGCTCCCACTTTGGCTCCTTGGCCGATAGGGCTCCTTATATCAAGTCTACAACTCGATACAACACATATAAGGCTCTTGCCTTCAACTCATTCTTGGTCCTTTATTACCAAGAGTATCACCACTCAAAGGTGATTCAAACATAGTATATCCTTTTTTATCTTTCCTCTAAAAGATATATAGAGGGAGTAGGGACACTCTAGAGGTGGTAATTTACATTTAACCCCACATATTGGGTAAATTACAAATTGTATCAAAATTAGTGTACAAGGTACTAGCATTGTTTAAACGAGTTGTAACTTGGGATTTAGGCTTTCCACAAGCCACCACTTAGCATCACTCTCTTTCTTATGATACCAAAACACTTATAACACATTCCACATGTGACATTTGCAATGTAACCCCTCATCTTGGATAAATTGCACTTTTCACTCATACTTTTATATAATGCACAAATAGTTTGCAATTAAGCTCAATCTTGAAAATAAACTTCACCAGAAGCCTTAATTTCTTTTCACAAGATTAGAATCAGTTTGTAAGTGTCTTACTTAGGGTTAAGCCATAACCCCTGTCAGGGGTATTACAGTAATGTACCTCCAAAACATAATAGTGTACCTGAAACATGGGTATTGCACTCTAAAATATTAGTATTATATTTCTCTTATTGATTTTTTTTCTAGAATATGTCAACACTAATGTTGTTGGAAAACATATTTTACAAGGAATCTAATTCTTTTTACTTCATCGAAAAATTCATTACAGATTAAAAATTATGAGAGATATTGTATCTAAAATATGGTAATTGTTAATGTGCCCAAAATATGGACTATTGTATACCATATATATTACATTTTATGGTATTATTTTTTTCTCTCGAATATGTCAACATTTGTCTTGTTGGAAAAACACTTTTTATAATGAATCTAGTGTTAATTATGACTTATAAGTTATGAGCAATACAATTTTTCTCTTTCTTTTTACTTCCATTCTCTTTAAAATAAAATAAAAAATTTTGTCCCACTTTGGACTTTGCAGCCAACCGGATAGGTAGTCGAGTGGGCAGCCGGTTATATTAGAATTATTCTTAATGTAATAATGCATCTCATTATTTATGTTACTTATTTTATTTTATTTTGTTAAGAAATCTGTATGGCGCTTCTCACTTTTCATAAACAAAATCTAAATCTACGACTATCAAATCAAAGGATTTTGAGGCATGGCTAGTATGTCTGGTCACTAATTACTATGCGGTACATCTGGAGCAAATATGACTACGGAATCACTCCATTGACAATAAAGTTTCAGAAACACCTCCAGGTAGCCTGTTTGATTGGACTGAATTTAAAACCAATTGTCTCATTCATAAACGCTATTTCAAAACTCCAATTTTAGTTATATGCACACACATAAAATCATAATGTAATTTGTTAAGATGATTAATATTAAAATTTTATTTTACGTGATCAAAATTGCCGTATTTGGGTGAAATTAAACCTTCAACTATAAAGAAAAAAACTATTGTACAAAGTGAAACATTATTCCATGTTTTCTTCCCAATGCCAAAAGCCTAGCTCGTCGAGGTAATGTGGAAGCACCAAATGCACCCAAGGAGTCATGCTCGTGCCTGTTCTGCTTTTATCCCAATAATTAACTATTCTTCTCAAAATAATTGAAATCACTGTCTCCTTAAAGAAATCCACACTCTAAAAGAGGATTGGACGGCGGAACCCTACCTCACGTCACAGGGCTCAAGGCAAAGGTTCGATCCAAAGCACTCGGCACACTCACCAAGAGGATATAGATCGAGAGATAGTGTGGATCAATGCCTAGCTAATCAAAACACTAATTAAAACACAGTAACCAGCAGTTCAATATAGTAATGCGTCCGTACGATGATTTTCTACTTCTGCAGTGATTTTAAAATTGTTATCAGCAAGCACTGTTGCAGTGCTTACCCTAGGAGGCCTAGATCATTTATTATCTGATTTATTATAATAGTAGGATAGGAAGCCACGGAACCCCATCAAGGACGTTGAAGTTGGCTGGTGTCAACATTCTTCTCTTTTGAAGGAAAGCTGCTCGGCTGGGTCATGGCTGGGGTCAACATTGGCAGCTGTGGGGTTACCGCTTGTGGTGCACAGTTTGCAGTGCGTAAGGCAATGTGGTGCTGCAGTGAAAGAAGCCTAAAAATCAGCAGGGGCAATGTATCGTTGTCGCTGAGATGAATTAATAATATATAAAAACAAAAATATTGTAACACAGAAAGTAGAAGGCGTATGCGTTCAGGTGGTCGGCTCAAGTTGTCAAGCAACTTGACTTCTCATATGCCGAAATTGGCATTGAAGACTTAGTGCGAGCAATCAATGTGGAGATGGATTTTCTTTTCTCATGCACGCGGACTCAAGGGGAATAGCCTCACATCCATTACGAATTGGGACAAATTGCACGTTGTCAATTATATGTAAGGTGTATGCGAAGACGTGTGAATGCAAACAATATATTCGAAACCACAATAAACAGTAATGCATCCATATATACGTGTATTGTCGGTGAGAAGTGGCCAAATAGAAATAAACATGTAACATGTGTATGAATATGATATAAGTTGTTATACGTGGAATAGCCTCATATTCAAAGAGAACTGTGACTATACGCACAAACTCCATGATGTGGAGGACAATGTCTCACGTGTGAAAGGCTTCAATTGTAAATAATAACTTTGAAAATTCATACATTGTCGGTGAGAGGAGGCCCAATAAGTATGAATGATGTTTATCGTAGAATTGCTGTAGATCGATTTTTGAGTAAAAAAATTATAAGCTTGTGATGGGTTGTTATAAGTGGAAGACAATAAGTAAATATGTTGTGTTGTCTAAAAATCTTGGGAGTACAACTTAGAACAAAATATGAAAGAAGGTTGTGTGTTGTTGTTCGTCATAATTCCACCCCATAACGTGGAATTAAAATTGGAAATAAAAAAATACATAGTGGTTTAAAGTCACATGTTTATAGTCTTGTGATTTAACATAAACCAAATGGCCCACTCCACCCAGAGGAGGTACAATACATCAAATTTTAGCTAATTGTTCGGTCTCCAAGCAAAACCTTAGAGAGGTGTGCATTTCCTTCATTGAGATTGGCTTGAGAGGCTAATCCATGAAAATCATGTTGTTATGGAACGTGCCCTTGAGAATTTTGCATCTCGTATTTTTTTCAAGATTCCTTGGTCATTCTGAATGTTAGCCAAAATTCTCTATTTACTTGGACCAAATATGTCGCACCATCAAATTTTTAATATGTTGCGCCATACAAACTATTAAATTTTTAATACGTACAAAGATATCTTTGTCTTCTTTAAGGGGACATATGATTCTTTTTTTTTCTCTAGACATTTATACAAATCTTTATTTGTAAGATACTATTTAACAAATGAATATTTCCAATATCCCCGGGTTCGACATGTTGGGATTTCCTTTTCTTTTTTAGATTGACACATATAATTGGAATTTTAAAGTAGGATTTATCAATTTTGACCTGAAGCTTTTAAGTTCTTGTTCGACAAAGAATGAGTCATGTTTGGGTCAAATATTTTAGGTGTATATTCATATTGACTAAAAATAAAATCTGCTCTACCTAGACCAATTACCAACCCAACGTGAGGCAACCCAAACTTAGAGTCTATAGTTAATAGGACGTCAGGTTTATCGGTCACTCTATTTTATTTCAAATGAGAGGGTGCGTAAAGTGACATCGGCTTAAATTGTGGGAGAAGTCTACATAATATGCTTGAATTTTCCCTTACACGTTAAAAAATATTATTTGTGGTCATTATAATAACAAATTGAAGGAAAATCAATTTATAAGCATGTAAGATAACTCCTAGTCTACATGGTTAACTTCAGCTGTAGTCGTGAAATACAATAAGGATTCCTTTTCCTGTTTGACGGAACATCAGAAACCTAGTAATAAGCTCCTACACTATAAAAAAAATGCTTATAAACTACTAAAAATCAGAAAAAGAATCTAAGTTAGCGTAACACATATATGTGAAATGAAGAAGAAGAAAATGAAATAAAATGACATATTACTTTCATATTACCTCAGCAAGTAAAATGGCATGAAACATTTTTCATGCTCTTTTTTTATCTATATTTAAGTCTGAAAACAAGGGCACATGGATTGCAAATAATCCAATGTGATATGCGCCAAGGCACTTCCACATCTTCTTTTCGGCCAATTGACAAATACCCTCTCTGCAGTTAGGAAAATCATATGCATAATTTTAATATATGAATAATAGGTATGGTTACGATAGATTGCATGCATGCTATGCTTTTGATAAATTTTCTTTTGTGCACTACAAATTGATCTTTCGTATAATTAACTTTTTTCATATTTAATTATCACACTTTGTATTCCTAACTTGGTTAGGGTTTTTTCTTCTGGCCAAGTGAAAAAATAATATATCATGCATCCACTGTATGAATATGATATAAGTTGTTATACGTAGAATAGCCTCACATTCAAAGAGAACTCTGACTATACGCACAAACTCCATGATGTGGAGGACAATGTCTCACGTGTGAAAGGCTTCAATTGCAAATAATGACTTTGAAAATTCATACATTGTGGGTGAGAGGTGGCCCAATAAGTATGAACGATGTTTATCGTAGAATTGTTGTAGATCGATTTTTGAGTAAAAAAAAAGTTAAAAAAATTATAAGCTTGTGATGGGTTGTTATAAGTGGAAGACAATAAGTAAATACGTTGTGTTGTCTAAAAAGCATGGGAGTACAACTTAGAACAAATTAAGTATGGAAGAAGGCTGTGTATACTAGTACAGAACCGATCTTTAGTGTCGGTTATTTAAGGCTTTTGGCGTCGGTTTCAAAGTGACACCCAAGTGGGCGTCGCTAAAAGTCGAAACCTCCAGCGTCGGTTTTAACACTGACGCCATAACCCTTCCCGCCACCAAAATATACCAGCAAGGGCACTATATGTGTCGGTTATTCAATAAAACTGACATTATATCAAGGTCAAAGACGTCGGTTATTCAATAAAAATGACACTATATAACTCTTCCTGTCACCTATAAAACGCGTCAGCAAAGGCACCATTAGCGTCGGTTTTATATATATAACTGACACCCACAACCGCTCAGACGTCGATTTTTTTGTTAATAACTGACAATGTATGTCTTTGTTATCGGTTTTATACTAATAACTGACGCATATTTTATAATTTTTTTTCTTATCAGTTTGCAGACCTGTTGTCTGACTGGTCAGCAAGATGCAGAACCTACAGTTCAGTTTTGAACTGCAGGTTTACATCATCCATTGATATCAGCCAATAACAGGCCACAAACCTACAAAATTAACAAGATAGACAACAATTTATGATCACACACATTTAGCAACCTGCAGATCTATTCATTTCATCTCTTTTAATATTCAGACACATGTAGAAACATTCATGTATTGACCATCTTCACATTCACACATATGACAATTCAGAAAAATCCATTCACATTCACACAAAAATAATTATGAGAATAAAGAATAAAAATATCATTCTTTATTCATCATCGTCATTATCGCCATCAGTATCCTAATTATATTTAAAAATTCCCACTACTATTAGGGCTTTTGTCCATTCTTCTCTTACGCCATCTAATTCTTCCCTCGTATAGGGAGTATGTACATCTAATAACTTTTCACCTATAGTCAAATCAGTTTTAAACACCTGCAAAGAGAATGGTGTATATATATAATTAATAATATATAATAAGATTGATATATTTCATATTATCTAATGAGACTATATATAATACCTTATATATAGTATCGATTTCTATTGCGGCATGTTTGATGATTAGGTCCATAAATCGCATCACATAGTATGCACATGCCCAACCGTTGTCTTGTGTAACACACTATAAATTGAAACATACAAAATATTCAAAAATACAAATAAGTACAATTCACATAAATAATATATACATTGGAGTCGGGAAATTACTTTCACATTCTTCCAAATTAGTGGCTGATTCTTTTTCTTGGGAACATTTCCTCCAACTTTTTTGAACTCATGTAAAGTCCTACATGTTTATGTAACACATTAAATTGCATAATTAAATAGTAATGTAATAATAGATGTTAACGGATATAAAAATATGAAATATTTCTCACGAGAATAATGACTTTTTCATTGTGTGTCCATATAACGTATTCAATTCATTCCCCACAGGATCTAGATAATAGACAGTGAACGTCTTGGGGACAATAACTAGTAACTCCCAATGCCTACCACTACAGGTAAGAAAGTTAAAAATTAATAACTCAAAATCCACAATAAAAATGTAATTTTCTTAAGTCCAAATTATAAGCGAAGTAAACTTACTCGGCATTGAATGGAGCTATTATCACTATCTTCTTTTTTTTTGCCAAAATATTTAAAAGTAGCACCGCAGTATGAAGTAGCTGAAAAAGGGTCTTTATCTACAAGACTAATCAAAGATGGAACCAAAAATCTCACATGAGAAAATAAAAAATCTGTACATATCGTGTGTAAGTGGCTGCAAAACATGTATTGCGTATGCATTAATATATAAGAAACCAAATCATCGTATATAAAATAAGGTATATGGATGTATAAACAAGTTTTCACCATATCCATAGCCCTATCATAGATGTATTCAGCCAATCATAACGAAACAACTCCAAAATATCTTGTATAAATAGCTTGTTATCGTATGATTGACCTGCAGCATCCTCCGAAATAGAAACATTTATAGGGCAATTTGGATCATGTTTGCCTATCTATAATGTCATACCCCTACAATTAGGACCTAACGAGGCGTGTAGGTCCCTTGGAAGCCAACTTGGTACTTCAGGAGGTGGAGGTGGAGGTGGAGGCTGAGATGTAGCAGGTGTCTTCCTTTTGACATGTATATATAATTTCAGATCAATTGACTCATATATACACACTAAAAAATTAACGTAATGTAAATTTACCATACAATATTAGTATAGACGGCATCTGCTTTGGGCCACATTATCACTCCGCAATCTGCCTCACCAAGCGTTTCAGAATCTGGGTAGACATATGGCAATGCAAGATCCCTCCAATTGGGGAGTACATGTATCGGGCTCACACAAACCGCACCAGCTGGTACTGGAGTCCCATTAAACATGTCCCCTAGAAGGGTTGGGTAAGTATGTGCCTCTGCAATGATATATTCTAGACTTTTTAGATGGCATGGCTTCAACCCCTACAAATTTACGTAAAGAATGTTATATACATATATACATAAACATTTCATCTTGAAAAGACTAGATATTATGTCATAAAAATACTTACAGCGGACGTGCTAGTTTGGTCTATAGGATTACTCCCAACCTCTACAGTAGGAGAGGAGCAGTACGTCACAGGTACTGTCTGAGTGGCAGCCTGAGACGCCTGCCACTTCACCATTGCTTCTTGGACTTTCTTATTAATTAACTCATCTACCTATACATCAACAAAAGAAACACTAGATTTTGATTATTGAATTCCCTTTCGCAATAACATTCTAAAAAAAGAACAGGTTACCTCAACATTTAATAAAATCCTCCCAGTCTTTGGGGTCTAGGTAGTTCTATTGCTCAGGGCTTCCTTCTTCCTAAATTTATTTTTTAAAGAGAATACAAAAAAAATTATTAGTGTAGAGTTAGTCAAAAAGTGATCTATGTCTAGAATTGGAAATCAATCAAGAACCTCTTCTCAGCATCGCGTATGTAATCTCAGGTGAGATTTGTCTAATAGTTCCTTAGGACCCTCCCACAGTGTTGCATCATGCATTTACGATACAGTTTTTCATCCAGATCAAATATACTCTGCAAAATAAAATTGCTATTAACTAGTATCCTAAAAATTAGTAATCTACAAAAATAGAATTGCAAATAATAATAACTCACGTATAGTTCCTTCCATACTAAGTCTTTCTTTCCCTTAGGAAATTTATGCCAAGATTCAAAAATAGGACTACAATGGCTACAAGTAAGAACCCCAAGATATGAAATAAACGAGTTGCGGTTCACTCCTACTAGATTTCCTGCATGATCAAAATCCACAGCCAGTTTGGGTCCATTGCCCCTTTACTGTAGTAACTTATTCATCATTGTGATTCCCCTCACTTTCTCAAATTTTTTTTGCTTCTCATCAAGTGCCCACCATAAATGAACATATAGATAGAAATATAGGATATATTTTTAAAACATACATTGTGAGCCGGCACATTGATATCCTCACCCTCACGGTAATCATCATCACGGTCACCATGCTCATGCTCAGCCATCTGAAAGTGTCATTAAAAAATCAAACATTTAGCATTTGACATAACTAGAAGATAATAAAACATTGTAAAGTTCACATTCAAAAAATAAAATACTTTAAAAAATATAGACATGCGTGCATCTAATATTGTGATCTTTTATCAATTAACAATCCTTCATTGTGATCTACATATACATATAAGTCATCATTAGCTTCAATATTTGGTGGTGTTGGCAACCCAATTGAGAATGGATTGGAGTCATCATACTAATCATAGTATTCTTCTTCATCTATAGGATCTTTAATGAACTTTCTTTTACCATGAAGAACAACCAACCATTTATCATTTGCAGGATCATCGATATAAAATATTTGTTTCTCCTGTGATGCCAATATGAATGGTTCACCCTTCTCGCTAGTCTTTTCAAAGTTTACTAATGTGAAACCCAATTCATCCACTATAACTCCTTTGGTGTTATCAACCCAATTACATTTAAAGAGTGGAATTCTGAAAACTACGTAGTCAAACTCCCATATGTCTTCAATGACACCGTAATATGACATTTTTGCTTCACGTGGACTCTTATCATTTGCACTTGCAATAAACAATGAAGACGCTTTAAGGGTGACCCCACTGTTTTGGACGACACTCTTATCATCTTGACGCTTTGTGTAATATGAGAATCCATTTATGTCAAACCCTTAATAAGACATAACATTCAATTTTGGTTTAAAGGTGAGGCATTTGATAGTTTCAGTAAGATTATCTGGTGTTTGAGATAGTTGATGTAAGACTTTATCTTCAAACCACTTAATAAATGTCTTATTATGCTCTCTAGCAAGCCACATTGAATTGGCTCGAGGATATTGTCTCTTGATGAAATTGGTATGTTCTTCGATATAAACACTCACTTCATTGATGTTGTGTAAAATATACTAGTGACCTTGTTCCAACTACTCACGGCTGATTACTTTCATCTGTGATCCCAAAATTACTTTGCCAAAATGCTCATCAATATTCTTGTCATTAATAGGAGTGCCATTAGCACTCAGAAAGTTATTACAAAAATACATAAATTCTCTCACCACATAACCCTCAATAATACCCCTTCAGGCCAATAATAGTTTTGAACATCACCTTTAAAAATGCTCATGTATCGTTTAAAATGATACATCCAATGCAAGAAAACTGGTCCCAACATTTTCACTTCCCTAGTCAAGTGGACAACAAGATGTACTATGATATTAAAGAATGAAGGAGGAAAATATATCTCAAGCTGACATAGGGTAACAACCACTTCTCTTTGCAATTTATCGAGAGTATTAGGGTCAATAACTTTGCTGAACAGACTATTGAAAAAGAAACAAAGTTTGGTGATTGCAAACCTTATATGCTTCGGCAATATAGATTGAATTGCCACGAGCAATATTTATTGCATTAGAGTGTGACAATCATGAGATTTAAGACCTATCAACTTCAGATCTTTCATTGATACCAATCTATGGATGTTGGATGAGTAACCTTGTGGCACCTTAACATTTACCAAGCATTCACAAAAAGCTTTCTTCTCTTTTCCAGACAACGTGTAACAAGTGGGAGGTAAGTATGTTCTCTGATTGCTACTAACTACTTCTGTTAATTCTGTCCTTATTCCCATTTCACGTAGGTTCATTCTGGATTTTATCCCATCTTTAGTCTTACATGGTACATTCAACAGAGTACCAATGACGCTATCACAGACATTTTTCTCAACGTGCATGACATCGATACAATGCATGATTGCCAAAGAACTCCAATAAGGAAGATCCCAAAATATTGACTTCTTCTTCAATAAAGATTTGTCACTCCGTGTGGCCATGGTACATTGTGATCTCTTACCAAATTCATTGGCAAAGTCTTTTACTCTTTCATAAATAACCTCCCCTAGTATAGGTTTAGGTGCACTATGTTCCTCATTCTGTCCATTGAATGCTTTGTGCAACCTACGATACAGATAGAATTTTAGAAGAAACCTTCGATGAACAAGATATATAGTCTTGTCGCCATATTTTGGTCATATTGAATCAGTGTTCTCTTCACATATAGGACACGCTTTAGATCCTTTGACACTATATCCAGACAAATTCTCATAAGCTAGAAAGTCATTAACAGTTAAAAACAACATAGCGTGCAAACGAAATGTCTTTCTTCGTGAAGCATCATAGGTCATCACACCTTCACCCCAGTTTCTTTAAGTCGTCAATCAGAGGTTCAAGATAAATGTCGATATCATTTCTAGGTTGTTTAGTTCCCAATATCAACAACGACGACATAACGTACTTATATTTCATACACAACCATGGAGGAAGATTGTATATAACAAGCATAATTGGCCATGTGCTACGTTGGTCGCTCAATGTCCCGTATGGATTCATCCCATCTATACAAAGCCCAAGTCTTATATTTTTTACTTCTTCACCGAATTTAAGGTATAATAAATCAATCTTCTTCCACTGTTGGGAATCAGACGCATGTCGTAGGATCCCATCATTATTTTTCTTAACATCTGCATGCCACCTCAAATTCTTCACATCCATCGAATTGGCAAACAAGCATTGAAACTATGATATTATAGGTAGATACACTACTACCGAAATAGCGTTCAGTGTCGCTTTTATGGGCGTCGGTTATTTAGGACAACCGACGCCTATAATATTAGGCGTCGGTTATTTATGCAAACCGACGTCTATATTCGAAGACCAACCAGACACGGGTACCGCTTTGTATTCAGCGTCGGCTGAGTATAACCAACCGACGCCAAAAAGCGCCCGCGAAATCCAATTTTCGAGTGAAAAAATTTGGGTCACATACAACGTCGGTTGTTTAACGATTCACCGACGCCTATGTAAAATGAAATTTTGCGCGAAAAGTTCCACTTTCGGTGTCGGTTATCCTTGGATAACCGACGCCGATAATAGTTCCCGCCAATTAATTTGGGGTAAAGATTGTCTAATTGGACGTCGGTTTTTTACGATCAACCGACGCTGAAGATAATAGGCGTCGGTTGTCATAGATAACTGACGCCGTTGACAAACTTAATAGAGGCCCGATCACCCGACTCTTCCCCCTTTCTTCCTGTTTCATCGACTCTTCCCCCTTTCTTCCTGCTCGTCGCCACTCTCCCAAAATCGCCGTCTGGTGCCTGCTGCTTCTCGCTCGCCGCCGACGATCCCTACTGCTGCTCTGCGTCGCCGCTGCCGCCCGCCACCTTCCTCCTTGCGCCGCCACTTCCCTCTCCTTCCTCCCTGCTCACGCCCTACTACAGCGTTGTCTTCTTCCTTGCCTCCGCTGCTCACAAGGTATTAGCCGTAGCACCTTCTTCCTTGTCTTCTTCCTTGCCGCCCGCTGCTCTGCTCTGCTTGCTTCTCTGACTTCAAAACCTAATACTAGTAAGTGTTCTACTTCTTTCACTGAGAATTGAGAAGAATGGCCTACCACGACCGTACTGGGCAGCACGGCCGTGGTAGGCCAACACAGCCACGGTCGTGTTTGATTTGATTTAAACCCTAATTTGATTTAAACTTGTCCATTCTAGCATCCTGATTTGATTTGATTAAACCCTAACATTGATGAAACCCTAACATCAATTGTGATGAAACCCTAACATGTACATATCTATTATTGTGTTTGTTGGCCTAGAAACCCGTCCAAGATTTACTCATTAGGAGTAAATCTTGGATAGTCCCCGGTTTGGGACTGTTCTTGAACACCTAATCTCACTTAGGATGTAAGTGTATAATGTGTATTGGGTTTTTGAGAAAATTTCGGTAGCATTTCCCCGTTTGTTCTCTAAGTACATATGTACTTAGAGAACAGTGGGGAAATGTTGCTGAAATTTTCTTGAAAACCCAATACACATTATACACTTACTGGTGAGATTAGGTGTTCAAGGATGGGATAGGTGGTACACATTTATTATATATAAGAATGACATCACATGTGTTTGTTGGCCTAGAAAGTGAACAATCATTGTTCTTTATATTACTTGTACAGTGGTATAAATTAGAATGAACAATCACTAAATTATATATTGTTTGTATGGAGTCCGACTTCATTGTAGATATCTATTATTGTGTTTGTTGGCCTAGAAACCCGTCCAAGATTTACTCATTAGGAGTAAATCTTGGATAGTCCCCGGTTTGAGACTGTTCTTGAACACCTAATCTCACTTAGGATGTAAGTGTATAATGTGTATTGGGTTTTCGAGAAAATTTCGATAGCATTTCCCTGTTTGTTCTCTAAGTACATATGTACTTAGAGAACAGCGGGGAAATGTTTCTGAAATTTTCTTGAAAACCCAATACACATTATACACTTACTAGTGAGATTAGGTGTTCAAGGATGGGATAGGTGGTACACATTTATTATATATAAGAATGACATGACATGTGTTTGTTGGCCTAGAAAGTGAACAATCATTGTTCTTTATATTACTTGTACATTGGTATAAATTAGAATGAACAATCACTAAATTATATATTGTTTGTATGGAGTCCGGCTTCATTGTAGATATCTATTATTGTGTTTGTTGGCCTAGAAACCCGTCCAAGATTTACTCATTAGGAGTAAATCTTGGATAGTCCCCAGTTTGGGACTGTTCTTGAACACCTAATCTCACTTAGGATGTAAGTGTATAATGTGTATTGGGTTTTCGAGAAAATTTCGGTAGCATTTCCCCGTTTGTTCTCTAAGTACATATGTACTTAGAGAACAGCGGGGAAATGCTGCCGAAATTTTCTTGAAAACCCAATACACATTATACACTTACTAGTGAGATTAGGTGTTCAAGGATGGGATAGGTGGTACACATTTATTATATATAAGAATGACATCACATGTGTTTGTTGGAGTAAATCTTGGATAGGATTTAAGTGTATACCCTAATCTTGTCCTAATATATACTTGTTTTCTCTTTGATCATAGAATGGATAGAACATGGATGTCCATTTGCAATCGCTGCACCCCAGAGTTTATATCTGGTCTTGATCAGTTTATTAGATTTGCCGAGGAACATAGGAAAAAACCTACAGATAGGTTCTACTGTCCATGTAGGCATTGCGGTAACAACTTGAAAGTCAACACTGGTGAGGAAATCAAAAGTCATGTCATGTGCAACGGGATTGTACAAGGCTATACAGAATGGCACTAGCATGGAGAGATTTCAAACTCGAAACCAGTTGATGTCGATAACAGTGCTTGGGTGGAAGAAGAAATTGCCTCCGATGACGTAGATGTGAACGAACCAGTTCCAGTAGACATCGTTGATGTGATGTTAGATAGTTGTAGGATAGTTCCAGTGGGGTCACTCTTCAAGCGTCGACTATGTATTTTGCAAGTGCAAAGGATAAGAGTCCACGTGAAGCGAAAATGTCATATTACAGTGTCATTGAAGACATATGGGAGTTTGACTACATAGATTTTAGAATTCCGCTCTTTAAATGTAATTGGGTTGATAACACCAAAGGAGTTATAGTGGATGAATTGGGTTTCACTTTGGTGGACTTTGAAAAGATCGGTGAGAAGGGTGAACCATTCATATTGGCATCACAAGCAAAACAAATATTCTATATCGATGATCCTACAAATGATAAATGGTCGGTTGTTCTTCATGGTAAAAGACAGTTCATTGAAGATCCTATAGATGAAGAAGAGTACTATGATAAGTATGATGACTCCAGTCCATTCTCTGTTGGGTTGCCAACTCCAAAAAATATTGAAGCTAATGATGACTTATATGTGCGCGGAGATCACAATGAAGGATTGTTAATTGATAAAAGATCACAATTTTAGAGGCATGTATGTTTATATTTTTTTATTGAAGATAAATGTTTGATTTTTTAATATCAATATCATTTTCAGATTTGATTTTTCATTATCTTCTAGTTAATACAAATGCTAAATGTTTGCCTTTTTCTAGTTAATACAAATGCTAAATGTTTGCCTTTTTAATGACATTTTCAGATGGCTGACCAGGATGAGCATGATGTCCATGATGAGCATGAAGTCCATGATGAGCATGTTGTCCATGACGAGCATGGCGAGGATACCAATGTAAGTTCTAAAAACATATCCTGTATTTCTATAAAATTCATTATCTTCTAGTTATGTCATATATCCCAAATTGCTATATTGTGCTAATTCGGTGTGTTTATTTTTGTCAAATTTTAGGTTGATGATGCACATGTACCCACTGAAGCACTGGAGCAACTTCATGCGCAGCACCAAACAGTTAACAAGAAAAGGGGCATCACTCTGTTGAAGAAGTTAATAGCACTGAGTGGCAGTGGATCCAAATTGGTTGTTGAGTTTGATAATGGAGGAAATGCAATTGGAGTGAACCGCAATAATTTTGTAAACTATCTTGGGTGTGTCACTCGAAGCCATTGTGGTGTTAAATATGATAATTGGCATAAAGTTCCTCAGGCGAAGAAAGACTTGATATGGAAGGATTTATGCGTGAGTTATTATTATTTGCAATTCTATTTTGTAGATTACAAATTATATTATTTGCAATTCTATTTTTGGATACTAGTTAATAAGAATTCTATTTTACAGAATTTGTTTGCATTGGATGAGAAGCTGCATCGTAAAAGCATGATGCAACGTGCTGGAAAGATGCTTAGGAACTATAGGACAGACTGCGAGTAATCCTGGAGACCCATCACCTAGCACATCTCCTGTAAGTAGTATTGTTTATGACATTGTAGCTAGTCTTTTCAAGATGATATATTTTCAAGATGATATGTATATATGTATAACATTCTTTACATAAATTTGTAGGCATTGAAGCCATACCGCTTAAGAATGCAAGACTATGTTGTTGCAGAGGCGCGGGCTTACCCGTCCCTTCCTGGGGCAACGTTTCATGGGACTCCATTGCCACAGGGCTACGTTCGTGTGAGCCCGATATGTGTATTACCTGATTGGAGGGAAGTTGCATTGCCATATGCCCACCCAGATATTGATACACTTGGTGAGGCAGAAGGCGGGGTGATATTGTGGCCCAAAGCAGATGTCGTCTACACTACTGAAATTGTAAGATAAATTTACATTACTTTAAATTGTTAATATGTATATATGAGGTCAACTGGTCTGAAATTATATATACAGGTTAAAAAGAAGACACCCGGAGCACCTAGGCCTCCACCTCCACTTCCTGCATTACCAAGTTGGGTTCCAACTGACCTAAAATACCCGTTAGGTCCTGCTTGTAGGGGAATGGCATGTTGGCTACGGGCACATAATATACATTGCCCTATAGTTGTTTCTTTAGAAGCAGATTATGCAGGTCAATCATACGATAGCTCTTTATTTATACAAGATATTATTGAGTTGTTTATGTATGATTGGTTGAATACATCAATGATAGAGACATGGATAAGGTGAGATCTTGTTTATACATCCATATACCTTGTGTAAGATCTGGTGATCTGGCTTCTTATATATTAATGCATACGTAATACATGTTTTGCAGCTACTTAGTCGAAGATCAATGCAAACAATTTGCATTTGATCATGTGGGATTTTTGATTCCATCATTGATTAGTATGGTAGCTAAAGACCTTGATAGTGTTCAACAATATTGTATAGATGCATTTACAGTTTTTGGTCAGCAAAAGAAGACGATAATAATAACTCCATTCAATGTCAAGTAAGTTTACTTTATTTATAATTTGAACTTAAGAAAATTCCATTTTATTATGCATTTTGAGTTATTAATTTTTAACTTTTTTACCTCTAGCGATAGACATTGGGAGTTACTAGTTATTGTCCCCGGGACGTTCACTGATTATTATCTAGATCCTGCGGGAAGTACATTGAACACTAAAATTGGACACATATTGAGAATGTCATTATTCTGGTGAGAAATATTTCATTTTTATATCCGTTAACATCTGTTATTACATTACTATTTAATTATGCAATTTACTGTGTTACATTAACATGTAGGGGTTTAGATGCATTCAAAAATGCTGGAGGAAATGTCTCAAGGAGAAAGAACCAGCCAATAATTTGGGAGAACGTAAAAGTAAGTTCCCGACTCCAATGTATATATTATTTATGTGAACTGTACTTAGTTGTATTTTTTAATATTTTGTATGTTTCAATTTATAGTGTGCTACACAAGACAATGGCTGGGCATGCACATACTATGTGATGCGATTTATGCAGATGATTATCTGACATGCCGCATTGGATATTAATACCATACATGAGGTATTATATATAGTCTCATTAGTTAGTATAAAATATATCAATCTTATTTTTATATTATTACTTATATATATACATCATTCTCTTTGCAGGCGTTTAAAATTGACCACACTATAGGTAAACCTTTAAAAAATGTACATGCTCCATATATGATGGAAGCATTAAATGAAGTAAGAGAAGAATGGGCAAAAGCCATACAAGCAGTGGCGATTGTAAGATATAATTGGGATGTTGATAGCGATCCTGAATGATATTTTGTAAATGAATATTTCTGAATGTTTATACATGTATTTGAATGTTTCTACATGTATGAATGTGAGAATTGAATTGATGTCTGAATGTATCTACTTGTGTGAAAAAATATTTGTTGATTTTGCAGGTTTGTGGCCTGTTTGTAGGCTGATATCAATGGATGTCGTAAACCTGCAGTTCAGAAAACTGAACTGTAGGTTCTCATCCTACTGACCAGCCACAGCAGGCCTGTAAACTGATAATAAAAAAAATTAAAGTATAGGCGTCGGTTATTTATAAAACACCGTCATCAAAGGCCTATAGCGTCGGTTATTTGATAAAAACTGACGCCTAATATGACACACAACTCGACCGTGCAGGAAAGCACGGCCGTGGTGGAAAAGGCGTCACTTATTTGTATACAAACGACGCCTATAGTACTAAACACGGCCGTGCTTCTCCGTGTCGTCTGGGCGTATGGTGTCGGTTGTTCAGTTGTTAACTGACGTAGAAAGTGTCCTAGGTGGTGCCCTTTTTTGTGGCACCAACCCTATAGACGTCGGCCAACTATATATAACCGACGCCTATAGGTCATATAGCGTCGGTTAGAAAACTGACGCCGAAGAGTTCGACCTTCGGCGTCCACATAGGTGTCACTTGAAAATCGTCGCCAAAGGGTGTTAAACGACCGAAGCCAAAGGCCTATTCTGTAGTAATGATACCACATCACCTTGGCAGGAGAACCAGTTTTGAACTCCCCCGAAGTCGTCAATTTACACCTTGACGCACGATATTTTGGACAATCTTTCAAACCCACATAGTCCTTTTGAAATAATACACAATCATTTGGGCATGTGTGTATCTTATTGGCCTCCATTCCCATTGGGCACAATAATTTCTTTAACTGGTATGTTGAGATTGGCATCTCGTTTCCTTCAGGAAGAATTTCTTTCAACAAAGACAACAATGACGTGAAGCTTTTGTCGCTCCATCTATTGTTAGCTTTCAGCTTATACAATCTCAACACAGTGCTAAGCTTTGTAAACTTAGTACAACATGTGTATAACGGAATCTCAGCATCATGCACAATGTTTCTAAACATGGGAGGTGGATCGACGTGCTCTACCCCATAACTATCCAGCAATGCATCAATGATGTCTACTGGAACTGGTCCGTTCACATCTACGTCATCGGAGGCAATTTCTTCTTCCACTCAAGCACTTCTATCGACATCAACTAATTTCTGGTTTGAAATCTCTCCATGCCAGTGCCATTCTGTATAGCCTTGTACAATCTCGTTGCACATGACATGACTTTTGATTTCATCACCAGTGCTGACTTTCAAGGTGCTACCGCAATGCCTACATGGACAGCAGAACCTATCTCTAGGTTGTTTTCTATGTTCCTCGGCAAATCTAATAAACTGATCAAGACCAAAAATAAACTCTGGGATGCAGCAATTTGGAATGGACATCCATGATCTATCCATTCTATGATCAAAGAGAAAACAAGTATATATTAGGGTTTAGGGTTAAAAGATTAGGGTTTATGGTTAAAAGTTTAGGTTTTAAGGTCTTATATATAATAAATGTGTACAACCTATCCCGTTGTTGAACACCTAATCTTACTAGTAAGTGTATCATGTGTATTGGGTTTTCAAAAAAAATTGGCAACATTTCCCCGTTGTTCTCCAAGTACATATGTACTTAGAGAACAAACGAGAAAATGCTACCAAATTTTTTTGAAAACCCAATACACATTATACACTTACATCCTAATTGAGATTAAGTGTTCAAGAACAGTCCCAAACCGGGGACTATCCAAGATTTACTCCTAATGAGTAAATCTTGAACGGGTTTCTAGTCCAACAATACATGTATGTTGTCATTCTTATACCTACAATCCTAGTTTCATCATTCATATCCTAAGTTTTGTGTAACATCATTTAATCATGCTTGTCAGTAAATACTAAACAGTAAATAAACCATGATTCCATATATCAAATATTTGAATCAAAATGAAGCCTAATGGCACATTGGGAGAGTGAGAATAGTATACCTCACTTGAAGGTTGAAGAAGAAATATATGCAAATCAACAGCAAGTCAACATCACCTGCAACAACACAAATGCACAATTCAATTATGTTATAATGTATTAATTAGGGGTCAATCTTAAAATTTCAACTAGAGCTTCATATATCAACATACATACTAGGTCATATTTCAAGTCAAGATTTAGGCATTTAATCACCTTAGGATGCATACATGATTCACAAGGTATTTGGGTGCACAAAGAATAATATATGTTACTGATTTAGGAGTTCACATAATCATTTTAGAAATAGAAGACCCACATGTGAGTTAAGTTTGAGATTCAACATCAATGTATCTTTAACACGCATGTTTCAAGGTTCAAAGCACATAATCAAATCAAATTAGGATGTTAGAATGGACAAGTTTGAATCTTATTTCAACATGCATCAAATTTTACTGAATTAGGTCAAGCATGAGGATTAGAAGCACAAATATATGCAAGCAAAAAAAATTCATATCTTAGGTTGATTTACAATAGCAACATATTGTACTCTTAATCATACCCTAGTCTAGGTATCGTATTCTATAACATTGATTTTAACATCTCCAATGTACATGCATGTTCATCATCAAGTTAATCATTACACACAAATGTAGGTATCCTATCATTCTTAATTGAGCAATATAGTTAATACAAGATTATGGTGAAATGTGTACAAGATTAGGTCACAAGATAATCACTACTAAATCAGAGAACAAACATATGAACAAACCTGGTGGGGCTAGCTGTTGGCGGTTGGAAGCTAGAGAAAAAGGAGAAAGAGGACCGATAGTGGAGGAGGTAGATAGAGCGCGGCGGTAGACGAGCAGGCAAAGTGGTACCAGCGGCCAACTGAGCAGCAGCTGGAGCTAGGCTGTAGTGGCGGCTCCGGCATATTCCCAAGCTTTTACGTTGCCTCTCAAGTGAGCAAAGGGAGCAACGGCGGCGGGGGCAACGACGGAGGGGGAGCAACGGTGGTGGGGGAGCAACGATGAGCGGCAACAATCGCCAGAACTAGCGGGTGAAATGGCAATGAAACAAAGATAATGGGGAAGAGTCTGTTTCGCACAGGTGCTATTAATTTTACCATCGTCGTCAGTTGTTTCAGAAACTGACACCTAAGTACCAAAAGTGTCGGTCAGCACACACAAAAATTAACGCCAAAGGGGGATAAAAAAATTCGCGGGGACAGTGCGTGAACACACATTAGTGTCGGTTATTGTAAGAAAATTGACGACAAAAATGGGGCTGGTTTCTGTCTCGTAAAAAATATTTAGTCGTCGGTTATTTGGTAAACAACCGACGCAGTATGTGAAATTTTGGAGGTAATTTTTTTGAACTGGAAAAGTTAGATTTGGCAGGCGATTTTGGGTGTCGGTTTGTTATTGCGCAACTGGCGCTAAATAAAAATAGATACCCGTGTCTGGCCGATCTTCACATATAGATGTCGGTTTGTGTATACAGCCGACGTTGTAGGGTTTAGGCGTTGGTTTCTTGGATACAACCGACGCCTCTCAATGTGACATTATAAGTCATTTCTGTAGTAGTGGTGTTGTTGTTCGCCATAACTCCACCCCATAACGTGGAATTAAAATTGGAAATAAAACATACATAGTGGTTTAAAGTCACATGTTTAAAGTCTTGTGATTTTTTTTAATTGGCTATTCTATTCATCTCATGATTTGGGCTCGATCCTCGGACCTCTCTCTAACAAATCGAGTGTTTAACTATCTTAGTGTCTTCTGTTAGACTAGTCTTGTAATTTAACATAAACCAAATGGCCCACTCCACTAAGAGGAGGTAAAATACATCAAAATTTGGCTAATTGTTCGGCCTCCAAGCAAAACCTTAGAGAGGTGTGCATTTCTTTCATTGAGATTGGCTTGAGAGGCTAATGCATGAAAATCATGTTGTTATGTAACGTGCCCTTGAGAATTTTGCATCTCGTATTTTTTTCAAGATTCCTTAGTCGTTCTGATTGTTAGCCAAAATTCTCTATTTACTTGGACCAAATATGTCGCACCATCAAATGTTTAATATGTTGCGCCATACAAACTATTAAATTTTTAATACGTACAAAGATATCTTTGTCTTCTCTAAGGGGACATATGATTCTTATTTTTTTCTCTAGACATTTATACAAATCTTTATTTGTAAGATACTATTTAACAAATGAATATTTCCAACATTCCCAGGTTCGACATGTTGGGATTTTCTTTTCTTTTTCAGATTGACACATATAATTGGAATTTTAAAGTAGGTTTTATCAATTATGACCTAAAGCTTTTAAGTTCTTGTTCGACAAAGAATGAGTCATGTTTGGGTCAAATATTTTAGGTGTATATTCATATTGACTAAAAATAAAATCTGCTCTACCTAGACCAATTACCAACCCAACGTGAGGCAAGCCAAACTTAGAGTCTATAGTTAATAGGGCGTCAGGTTTATCGGTCACTCTATTTTATTTCAAATGAGAGGGTGCGCAAAGTGACATCGGCTTAAATTGGGGGAGAAGTCTACATAATATGCTTGATTTTTCCCTTACACGTTAAAAAATATTATTTATTGTCATTATAATAATAAATTGAAGGAAAATCAATTTATAAGCATGTAAGATAACTCCTAGTCTACATGGTTAACTTCAGCTGTAGTCGTGAAATACAATAAGGATTCTTTTTCCTGTTTGACGGAACATCAGAAACCTAGTAATAAGCTCCTACACTATAAAAAAATGCTTATAAACTACTAAAAATCAGAAAAAGAATCTAAGTTAGCGTAACACATATATGTGAAATGAAAAAGAAGAAAAAGAAATAAAATGACATATTACTTTCATATTACCTCAGCAAGTAAAATGACATGAAACATTTTTCATGCTCTTTTTTATCTATATTTAAGTCTGAAAACAAGGGCACATGGATTGCAAATAATCCAATGTGATATGCGCCAAGGCACTTCCACATCTTCTTTTCGGCCAATTGACAAATACCCTCGCTGCAGTTAGGAAAATCATATGCATAATTTTAATATATGTATAATAGGTATGGTTACGATAGATTGCATGCATGCTATGCTTTTGATAAATTTTCTTTTGTGCACTACAAATTGATCTTTCGTATAATTAACTTTTTTCATATTTAATTAGCACATTTTGTATTCCTAACTTTGTTAAGGTTTTTTCTTATGGCCAAGTGAAAAAATAATATATAATGCACCCACTGTTAGATTTTTGGATACGCCACATTCCATTTTACTTATACAAATATTTTTTATTTGTGTTCTTAGCATGTGCTTTGAGTATTTTCAGGTGATCAAGAAATTTAGATATGATCTAGAAAAGATGATGATGCAAAATTAATGGGCTATTCTTGTAAATCAAGTAGTACCTAGATCTATAAATTGTATAAGTGTAATTGTACAACTTGATAGGATTCATGTATGAACAAGTGATGAACAACCAACCATCATCTTAACTTAGTTTTACACTTGTATACGTACATTTCCTTGTAAAAATTGTTTGAGTAATATTCTTAGATTTTATTTCTCTTAGGATAGATTGATTTTCAGTCAAACTAACACTTTGAATTTAAAGTATGTCAATTGAACTATGGTTCGATCTGGATGTAGTCATTACCCCAATAATATTGTTGGTTGTCTCTCAATCAAGTTAAGGTTCCAATGAGATCCACTTCGATCCATTGTAACTCAACTAGCATGCAGTGTGTTGGCTTTCTAATTAGTACACATTTATTTGTTTTATTTCACCAGCTATCCTACAATGAAGAGTGTAGTGTGGTCATAAATACTTTCAATATTCATCTAGACTATTCATCAAAGTTATCTATATATATGAGTGTCATAGAAAAATTCAAAGCACAGTTAAGCAAGTCACATCCTAATGCCACACTAAGGAGCTTAGAACTTGGTTTTCTATGCTCACTAAATTTCGAGTTACTCATGACTTACTCAGCTTAAGTTCCCACTCCCTTACATCATGCCTCATCTAAATCAATGTGAAGTTGATTCATCACTTGTTGAATAGTGCATTACTTGTAATCTTTGTGAGATTGTTGTATTTTTTATTCCTCCTCCTTGTTCCTTTTTGGTTCGCACTTCAATGCTACTTCTCACGAGAGTTTTGTGTTTGGAGGTGAGGGGAGGAGATCATGATTTTGTTCAAGGGTACTCTTCTACATCACACGAAGAAGAATAGAGGTGGGTGGTCTTCTAGTGTCCCACAAATAAAATGAAGTTGTCCTTGAGTTGGAAAAAAGGTTGATTTGATTCTCAAAAGACAATGGTAATTAAATTTATATTGATATAAAAAGGTAATAAATATAGGTTGAGAAATTATAATAGCCTACTATCAAAACTTCTATACATCTTGTGTATTTTTTGGTTGTCTATTCTTGATTTCCTCCTTTACTTATACCTACTTGAATTACGTAATAAGAAAGTTGCAATCAAACTCCTTGTATGTAAAATTGTATGAATTATATTTGAGCAGTTCTTACCCCCCCCACCTCTAGAGCTTACATACATAATAATATAAATTTGCAATTAACTATAAAATTGATTAAAAGATAACTAAAGAAGTTATCAGAAATATGTTACCCAATAGTATCTTATACTTCACTCCTTGTCCCTAATCCAAGATCTGCATAGCATTTTGATCCATATACAATCACTCCTATAAACATAATATATACAAATTATACATATGTGTGTTTAAAAATGCATAAATATATACTCGATGATATTTTAGAATCATGCATTAACATTTCAATTCAATGTATTCCTTTTTAAATTTTGTTTCAACAAATAATTTTGTGAAATGGCAGACACAAATTCATCTTGTCCCACATTTGCGCAAAGTCAATGAACGTACATCACAAGAATTATGTCCATGTTAGGATGAAAATTTACACACACCATTGTATATGATTTCAAAAGAAAGAAAATACTTCTCGGAAAATTACCATTGTACATAACGCAATGACTCTAGTGTTGTCAACAAAAGTTTGTCTGACTATATCAATGTAATAAATATTTTCCCCTATCTACACATATGTTGTAGGAATAGAGCATTGGAGTAATTCCTTTTTAGTAAAAATGGCATCATATGTAGAATATGATTATGTCTAGATAAGTCCTACGGTATAATATAGAACAGTCTCCCCACAACAATATCTTATACATCATTCCTAATGCCGTTAAAATTTTGACATTTCGTCTGCTAGTCACTCTTCTACTCGTTGAATGTCATTTAATTGTGCAACTCCTCAACAATTAACGCCTCGAGAAAATGATCTGAAGAAAAATTATTGCACTAACCATATAAATATGATATACCTCCATTTTAGGTATCCCATCAGTAGGCGGAGAAAGGATTTGCTGCTCCCGTTTTTAGAGGGGGCAGGCTGCTCCTGGTTTTACCACCGTGGATTTATCGAGACAGAATTATGTTATGGGCAGCGGTTAAATCTGATAAGCACGTGGTATTATTTCTAATAAGGAGTAGTATGGTCCTTGTATAACCAGGACCAGCAAATCCGCTGGCCAGTAGGTGACATAGAGTTAAGCATGTTTGGCACGAACAAGTACTGGGATGGGTAATCGATCATTAAATTTTCTCGAGTTGTACGTGATTAAGACAAAGCACATAACCAAGGGTACTTTTGGTATGTGGGCTAGTCATCATTTCCAACTCTATAGATCCTGAGTATACTATAGAGTTGGGTTGCATGTTCAGGCGTTACAAATGACATTAGAGTTAGTTTTCCTTAGAAGGTGGGGCCTACATGGACCTTTGACCTCCTAGTCTTGAGTTGTGTGGGCCAAGCATGAGAAAAGAGATATCCATTATAGGTAAATGGGACCACCCTTGCATTAATAGCCATGAACAGAAACTAAGTGCCCACACACCATTCTTTGACTATAATAAAGTAAGGAAGAGTCTATGTGGGGTATATTGTCATCTCCTAGAATTAAGGTTCAGATGAAATAAACACAGAAGGAATGTTACTATTAGAGTATGCATTGGTTACATGTATTTAGTCCGACATATACTTGATGTATAGAAGTGCTACCATGTTTAGAGTCCTATTTATACAAAGGGTTACAATCACTTGTAAGGCATCTAAAAATATATTCATATTTACCATTTTTACATAGTATCAGAGCCAAGATCCTACAAGAAAGAGACAAGAAAAGACACTCCTAGTCGGCAGGCGGAGACCCCTTCTCAATTGGTATGTCCCACAGGCCTTTTATGTTGTTAATATTTTATCATTCTAATTTCCTCATTATCCCTATATAGCAATAATTTTCCCTTTTTATTAATTAGCATTGTTAGTTTCTTACTTTTCTCATCAGTTTCCTTTCTTAATTATTAGCCTTTTTTCTTTATTTTTTACCCTTTGTCCATTTCTTTTCTATTGTTGTCCTTTTTTTCTATTTTCTCACAATACCTCCTTCCTATCCAAGCCAACCATTCACCTTTTTTCCAAGTCATCAACATGCTTTTTTTTCTTCAAGACAATTGCCTACCTTCTTCTATGATTACATTGGTTCTAGTTTGTTTCTTTTCAACATCTTTTTCTTCTTCCACTTCCATTCTTTGCTTTCCAATCAGCAACCTCAACCATCTCTCTCTCATGTCCCCTCAACCAAACTCCATTATGTTATGCATATGCTCTAGTCTTCTCAATAGCAGGGGCATCCGATGTCGGGAGCACCACATGATGCAACTTGATGATGGCTTCTAGCCTGTTGCTATTTTTCTATGGTAGTGATAATAACTGACTCTGCAATTATAAAAAAAGGCAGGCTCCACCTTGTTTTCCTTCTACTTCTAAAATATCTTCATCCTCGATATCCACATCATCCTCCAATAAGAAGTTTCAACTGTTGGTGCTAGGATGCGGCAACTCTAACTGCAACATCATCCCTCTAACATAGTCTCCCTCTTTCTATATCATGAAGCAACTCATTTGTCGGCTCTCTCGTGCTACATTTCACCAAGAGCCACCTCATCCCCCAAAGACAAGTTCAAGGTGTGATGTGATGTGATCAATCCTTCTTCCTCCTTCCATCATGTGTCAGTGGCATCCCAGCATCTCCACACAACCACTCTAAGTGTGTAGTCTCTTTTCTTTTCGCCCTCAAATTGTGATGCAGGGGCAAGTAACTTCTCTTTCTTCTTTTTTATTCTTGTGAGACCTCTAATAGCAAGTTTTCTCATCAACAACAACTTCTCTCCAACATCGGCGTCAAGATTTCTCTAGTTCTACTTCAAGCTTTCTCGTGTTAGTTGCTCTACTCCTATGTGCTTCAGGGGGAGTGATTTTTGTATGGGTTGAGTATTTTTTTAATTTGAGTTTATATTTCATGTTTACGTCTTCCTTTTTAAGCTGCACATGTGCTTCACCTATGCTCCATCTTGGATAGAGTATTGGATTATGTACTAGTTACATGTATTTAGTGTCATATTGTTCAGTACAGAAGTGCTACCACGTCTAGACTCCTATTTATACAAGGCTTGTACTCACTTGTAAGGCATATCAATAGATTCATATTTTCCATTCTTAGAGTTACTCATATACTAAGATGTATGTTGTTTATAGGTATCATATTAATAATTACTATGAAGTTAAGGTTGTCCACTCAGAGTAATACTAGAATGGTTGACTTGTTTAGAAGTTTTCTAGAGTTGTGTATGAGTGAAGAAAAAACATGTAGTTGAGGGTGCTAGCCTATAGGGCCATTTTGCATTCCCAAAAACTCTACTATAGCATTGGGTTATGGGCCTGGATGATACATGATTGCTTTTCATTTCAAACAAAATTATCTTTTTATCAGAAAATTCAGGATTCAACGAATCACACTTTTGATCAAACTAGATTAAAAAATTTATAATGGTATATTTTTAAAGTACACTCACCATCTTCTTCATCTATTTCACACCCTAGAGGAATTGCATTTTCCAATGCCAATTATTTCAATATATATATATATATATATATATATATATATATATATAGAGAGAGAGAGAGAGAGAGTGAGTGAGAGAGGCTAAAATACACTCGAGTGTATAGATCGCACGAATACACTCAAGTGTGTTTGCATATCAAGACTATTTTTTACAAAATGTAAACCATTGATCTTCACCGTCATATTATCACTAGGCTACATACAAAATTTGAGCCCATTTGGATGAGTGTAAGTCACTCATCCAAGGGAAACAAAACCGATGCGCTAAACTAATTTGAAATGTATAATTTTTGCGGTCTTTATAACATGACCTATAAATGTCCAAATGTGCTTCAATTTTGCGTACGAGTTATATATATATATATATATATATATATATATATATATATATATATATATATATATATATATATATATATATATATATATAGTCAGGCTAGAATACTCTCGAGTGTATTCGAAACATAATACACTCAAGTAGTTTTCCATGATGCAATATTTTTTTCAAAAAAACTAATCTGTTGATCTTCTTAAAGATGTTGTGAATAGCTCATATATAAAATTTGAGCCAATTTGGACATTTATAGGTCATGTTATAAAGACCGTAAAATTATACATTTCAAATTAGTTTCACGCGTCGATTATGAGTAACTTACACTCATCCAAATGGGCTCAAAATTTGTATGAAGCCTAGTTATAGTATGACGGTGAAGATCAATGGTTTACATTTTGCAAAAAATAGTCTTGATATGCAAACACACTTGAGTGTATTTGTGCGATCTGTACACTCGAGTGTATTCTAGCCTAACTCTCTCTGTATATATATATATATATATATATATATATATATATATATATATATATATATATATATATATATATATATATATATATATATATATATATATATATATATATATATATATATAATGTTCCAATATCGATTATAGAAGGGTGTTGAATATTATGACTACCAACAATATAAAGTGAATACTACATTTTTTTCATAAATGTGTGAAACTTTACATGCCAAATTCATGTTTTTAGATATATAACTTTTGGTTACTAATATGTGATCTATTTATCTTCTTGATTTTACTTACATCATTCACATTATTAAACGATATTAATATGGATACCTTAATTCTTGAGTCAACTATTAATCATTCATCAAAGATTTCCAACTTAAGTTGGCTTTTTTAGGGGTATGAGATGAACTAAGACAATTGTAAGTGGTAGAATTACTCATGTTTATCTAGTCATGATTTTTCTTTACTTTCTTGAGATAGATAAAGAAAAGGGTCTTGAAAGTGAGTCAGGCTCGTTCTTCAACTAAATAATTAGTCTTTCGATGCTCTTCATTTCTACTTATATTGAAGTGTAGGCCAAACCCAATGTCCCTTTGTTCATAACACATAGTTGATGTTGGTTGATTCGAGGTTTGTGGTTGGGTCTAACTTAAGAATCAAACTATGACAGTACAAGAATTACATATATACTCTTATAATTGATTGATTAGTTTGAACAAGATGAGTTGGCAAGAATGAGTGTACACACTCAGAAAAAAGGGAAGCAAGAATCTATTTGTAGACACTATATGTGCTCAAATGATTTTACCTTTAATTATTTTTTAAAAAGGAGATGTTTCAAGGTACCATTTATCCTTTATTAGATGGCATAAAGTTTATTTACCATGCCTCTTGTAGATCGGTGAGATTTTTTATAATGCATATGTCTACCCATTGTTTAGATATAACACTATCATCCAAACTCCAACTGACATCATTAGCATTGGCATTCCCTTTGAGAGTTTTCTTAGGAATTGTTGTAGTTACTAACAATATATGCAAATGAATATGACAAGTTTGATAGGCTTTGGTGTTCCCCCATTTGGTGGAAAATAGCCTTTCCATCCTTCAACCCAATGTGTCCTCACTAACAAACGAACTACAGTAAGGAGAGTGATAATCGCCCTATGAGGAAAATCATCCACGACTAAATCATTGTCATTTTGTCAAAAGCACACTCCAAGGTCAATGTCGCTTTTGAGGACTAGAAGTCCCACTAAACCCCCAAAATGACCAAAATATTCGACGATCAACTTATTTACAACATGCCTAATAGATTTACATGTACTTAAGAAAAAAGTCTTTAAACATAGAGAAAGTAGGCCTCCCTCATATGAACATCAAAGTAGTTATTCTCATAACATAGAAATCACAATATTGTTGATGTACTAGCCTAATATAGCATGCATTTGTCTATATGTTCAATGAAGCCATTTTTCTGCATTGAGATTTAATTAGCAAGATGTTAGCGCATTTCCCACAAAAACATATTTCATAACTTCATCATAACACTACTAATACTTCATTGAACAAGGTTTGAAGGTTGGGAAATTTTTCGGTATCAAATTACCTTCAATTCTAGGAACCCTTTATGGATTGCACGCACTTGAATAATTGACTACATACCCAACAAAATCACACAGAACAATAATCCAACTAGCAAACAAATAAAAAAAAAGTGATGTATCCGGCTACATAACACTAACATCAACATATTCTCCACCCCATATCTAATTCCAACATGTTTGGAAGGAAACGGCAATGCCCCCATCATTGGAGCAAGGATGCAACATTGTTGACAACCAAACCATTGGCACCATCAACTATTTATATATTTGAATGGGACACTCAACATCCATCATATGATTTGGTCATTGACGTCACCCTAAGGGCCATATGTATACAAAACAAATTGCATACTTGCTCTTCTCCCTTTTGTCTTGGTTTTTTAATGCCTTTTGGTCCTTGATAGGTCCCCCAAAGAATCTCTTTTCCATGCGACTCCCATATAATGTACTAAAGGGTGTACTACAGTTAAGTCTTAGTCGATTATCTTACAATGGGTTTACATCATGCAGCCACAGTAAGTTCGGCTTTGTTGATCATAACAAAAACATTCCTAAAAACGTGTTGTTTATTCCATATTGTAAAAGCCTCTGATTGGTTATTTTATTTTTTACAATTTTTCAAAAGCATTGTAGCTAAGATTCTCCCATTCCTTCGTACACCAATTGTTTCGACAACGTCTTTATGTTGCAGCCACATTTTAAGGAACTTGAACATCTGCCTGGAAGCTGTTTACACAAGTACACACATATCCATAAATATTAATCTTGATTGTTCATGTCAAGATCAATAGCAACATCCATGTTTTGATTGACTTCACTCATATATCTAAAAATATTAATCTTGATTGTTCATTCCAAGATCAGTATCAGCATCCATGTTTTGATTGACTTCTTTCATATACACATATCCAGTCCTAAATAGGTACGTCATGTATTTAAACAGTACCAGACGCAAATAATCAAATCAATTTCTTCCATGGACACCTTTAAAAGCCATACACAGGCTATAGAAATGCCCCTTCATGGTTAACCTTGTCCCAGACTATACTCCTCAACGACTAATTCTATGTAAACCAAAAAGAGAAGCTCTACCTGTGACAAGGGAATACACATCGCACTCAGGTCAATCAGCTACCAGAAAATTGCCTAACCAGACCTAACGAGACTAGAAATGGTCTAAAGATAGCTACCAGAATTGTTGACCTCTGTATCGATCATACCCTGAAAACTGCTCCCAACTCTGAAGAATGACTGGTTTTGAACAGCAGCATGGCTTTCAGCAACTGCCCAACCCACTCAGGACGTTTGACCAGATGAACCACTGTGTAAATGCACTTCAAGACTCCTAGGGCATATCAGGCATACTGTTCTTAGATTGCACAACTAGCTGGTTGAACTACAGTTCTTACTGATGGCCTCCATGACGATATCACAGCATATAATCGATCAGTTAGTGTCCAAATTTTCTCTAGGCCAACATAAAGGTTGTAGGTCTGAAGGAAAAGGGAGAAAAAAAGAGTTTATAAAGCTGTACAGCTAGCTAGTTGTACAACTAGGTAGCTAGACGAAGCAGGGTGGCCGGACGAAGGGGATACCCACGAGGAGCTAGACAATAAAGCAAAGAGCACACGGGAACAGAAGGGAGTTGCGATTCCAACCACAACATCGCATGATACACACACAGTGACACCATCGAAATCAATCTAAAAATCAGAATTGGCTTTCAAAGACATCAAAAAAAAAAAAAGAATGCATGAACGCGACAAGAAATAATAGCAAGGACATTATAACATTATAAAGAAAGGTGGACAATCAAGTAGTTTTGAATGAAATTAAAAAAAATCATCATGCATAATGATTCTTCAAGGTGTGATTAATGGGACTGAACATGTAATGCTGCTATTAATTAGACTAGCTAGTAGCTCTGCCAAAATAAAAGATTTAGGACATAAGAGATGAATGCCCTGATAAATGGAATCAAGCTCAAGTTACGCTCTAGCTACCAAGTATGAGAATAAACAAATTAATAACTGAATAGATACTGAGATGCTACGATCATCAGCATTTTATGGAAGAAGGAAGAAGATGAAGAAGGGAGAGCGAGGAGATCCGGGAGATGGCCGTGCTGCTGCTCGCGATGGTTTGGTCGATCGCAGACACGCCGGACAGACGCGGGCGCACGTACGTAGGTAGGGGGTATTACTTTCCACCCGTCATGAGATTAACCACGTATCTATTGCTAGATACGCCTCGTTGTCCCAAGCTAAAGCAGCTATAGCAAGAGCTTGCAAAGCCAGCTATGTAGCGGTAGCTGTTAGCTAAGCTATAGCTAGGGTTAGCTTTGATGGCTTTGTGGGGGTGGTCCAGCACTAATGACTGCAATCGGGCGACGACGATCGATCGGTCCCTGCCCTCTTCTTCCTTCTCGCTCCGCGGACTATGGCTAGCTATCCATTCAGAGCTGGGCTTCATATGACCTCGCACTAGGGCCGGGGATGGTGGGGAAAGAACTGCGTACCAGCAAGGAATGCGCTGAGAGGTGCCGGGTAGAAAGCCGACGAAGAAGGATCGAACATGTTGGGCGTCGCAGCAGCGGAAGCTGGCACGGCCGGTGCGGTTGTTGCCGTCGCTGCTGCGGCAGCGGCAGCAGCAGCCGCCGCTGCAGCTGCCCCACTGCTACTAGAGGCGCCCCCGGCACCTGCGCCATTGTTGATTGCCCCGATGGGCGAGGAAGAGGACGCCTCACCGGCCGCAGCACCCGACTGGTAGTAATAGTAGTTCGGGTCAGCGGGGCCTTGATCGTAGAGGATCCCTTTGAATACGTGCCCGCCGATGCTGACTGCCGTCTGGTACGCGAACTGCTCTTCGGCGTCGTCCATGGAGCTCACGCGCACGCAGCGGAACAAAGCCGGGGATGTCACCTCAGGAGGGAACCCCGCCGCCGACGCACCCTCGATACCTCCTGCATTAAGCAAGCAACAAGAGATTCGCACAATCACCTTCGTTGTCGTCATCATGATGCAAGAAAACGATCGTCTGTTACTGTCTCCAGATAAGCACGAGACATAAAACACCATATGATATGCACTAATCAGCTAGCTAATTAAACTACACCCATGTTGGAAGTGATATACATGTGCAAAAGAAGAAGCATTCAAGCGACTAAGTGACAAGCTAGCGCCCAAGGATGGGGAAGAGATAAGGAAGAGTGTGCAGAGACATATGTTAAATCAATCAACACGGCAGCAACTGTTTCGGAACAGTTGAAGGTAGGAGGAACACATTCAGAATGACAGCTGAAGGATCGGCCGGGGTAAGAGCTAGAGCTAGGTGTACCGAGTGAATGTATACAAGCAGCTAGCTCGGCAGTAGTGGCGGTGTGACCGTGGGAGAGAAAAGGCGGTTGCTTTCAGTGCTGGGGTTCATCAAAGTTGAAGTATTGGAGGAGATGACTACTACGCCTAACAATTATTCCCTCTGCTGCGACTGTACATGTATAGCATGATTGAGTGATCCGAGAGTGAAAGAGGAACAGTGGATGGACGGACTCTAGCTAGTATGATCGAATCGACGACAGACATTGGGAAGCAAGCAGAAGCAGCTAGAAGACGACGACTGGTGGCAGCAAGAGAAAGACGAGGAGACCAGTCTGGTTTACCTGATGTGGAAGCCGTTCCCGTGGCCATTGCTAGGGCGGGTGGAATCCGTGAGACCTCCCGAGGCCTCTTGCTGGACTCCCCACCACCGCCGGACGAGCTCCCAGCACCGCCGCCACCACCACTACTGCCCCCTCGCGTCCCAGTGACATTCTGCTGGTGCTGCCTCTCCCGGCGCTTAGCGGCAGGAACCCAGGTGCTCTTGACATGAGTCGAGCACTGGAACCCACGACTCTTACAGCACGTCCGGCACCGCATGTGTATACAATCCTTCTTGGCCTGGTTACCGCAGTCCTGACAGCTGATCCCACCGGCACTACTTCCTCCAACACCAGTAACACTGCTCCCACGCAACATCCCGCCGCCTCGACTGCCACTACCTGACCCTCCACCACCCCCGGCGCCGCCGACATCCAGAGCACCCGCGCCAAGGGGGTCTTCCAGGAAGATCCCCAGCCCACCTCCAGCAGCGTGGTAGATGTTGTGTCCAGCGGCGGCACGCGCCTGTAAGTGCCCGTGATGCTGCCATAGCTCGAACCCTTTCGTGTAATCGACCGCCGCTGCGGCGGCCGCTGCCGCCTCGCTGCTGGTGTTTCCGCGAGGAGGGCCGCGGTGGTAGAGGAACAGGCTCTCGGACGGGATCTGGTCCTCCGCACTCGGGCCTTGCTGGTGCCTCGGGCCGCTCCCACCCCGACCGCCTAGAGAAAACCCCGCCATATTCTAGTCCCGGCTACTGGTGATACTGCTACTGGTGATGCTTCTGCTCCTGCTGCTGCTGCTGCGGTGCTCGAGGCCGCCTCGTGCTTGCGTTCCCGTTTCGCCACGCCGTCACGCTCCATATATCGAGTCGAGCAGCGAAGCTACCTAGCTAGAAGCTCGTGGTAGCCCAAGTTGGTCCGTTCTCGCTCGCGCCCAATCGATCGATCCGTCCCTCTTCTCCGCCACGAGAGCTGCTCATAGACATACATATATATGTATCATCCGACGACTGCTGCGAAAGAAAAATTAATTAATATTTGGAAACTCAAAACGATTAATAAAATACCGTCGCCATCCGCTAGCTACGCGAATATGTATGAATAGACGGCCGGGCGAGCTGGTGGCTGATAATAATCTTGGCTAGCTACCTACATACGGACTGCTGATGGCAAATCAAGAGAGAATCTAGCGACGCTAAGCTGTTAGCTTCACTGTCTACCTAAGCTAAGAGAAGACTAAGGAGGGGAGCTATCTAGCTTGACGAAGGGAGGTACAGCAAAGAGATGAACAGAAAAGCCAAAAGAAATAGCTAGGGTTTCAGAGGGGGGGAACAGTGTCTTGCTTCCAGCGGCAATGGCAATTCGGGTCTACGGGGTGTAGGACACGAGTGCTGCTCCACTTACTTTGGAGGACCGGCGGCCGGTGTTTGCGGATCGCCAGCAGCAGGCAGTAGTGACGCACCAACTACTGTACCGGGGAGAATCGAGCGAGCGACTGAGAGGTGCTGCGGTGGCGGTAGCTCCCCCTTCCTTACAAAGCTGGCTGCTTTACGGAGGCAGAAGATCTGCGGATCGGGAGGAAGGAGACAGGGACGAATTGGGGGCAGAGGGATACTTCTGTTATGCTGTGGCTGGCTTAACTGGGTTTTTCGGTCGCGCGGTCGGTTTCTTACCCTTTTCTTTCTTAAAACTTTCTTTTTCCTCCTTTCTCTCTCTCTCTCTCTCCCCCTTCCCAAAAACCTCTCTCTGCTTCTATCTTCTGCTGCTAGGTATAACTCTGCTGTTGTGTTGCGGTTTTGCTGTGTGCTCTTTCCCCTTATTCTCTCTCCTCCGGCTGCTGCTGCGCCTGCTTACTGCCGCTGCAGCTTGCGGCCCATCCATCCTTTTCTCTCCCTCTAAAAACCTACTGTTTCACTGCACAAACTAACTGCAGCAGCTTCCCTGCTCTTCCACTTTTGTCGGCGTCCGATGGACGGATAGATGGAGGGATGGGTGCAGTAGTGAAGGGAAGGGGTCCGAGTCCGAGTGGAGGAGTGAAGAGTGTGGTGGAACTCCCCTCCGCTTTCCTTTTGGTTTTTGCTTTCTGTCCCGCTTCGACCTTTTCCATATTCACAAGGACAATAAATATTCATACATTTCAAATCATATGTAAAGCTGGAGTAAAGAAGGGTGTTTTATATGTTATCTCGAAAATAATTCCCAAGGGCAGTGTGGTCGTATTGTTTTTAGGAGATGCCCCCTCCCTCCATTGATCCATTCTCTAATTTTGCTAGATATCCTCCTTCAACGACAAGTATCCCTCCTCCTTTGCCTACCTAATCTGCTTTTGCATTGGAACTAGTGGACCATGATATTTATGTAGTTGAAAAGAGGACGAATTGCCCTACATCTCACTACCCTTTCAACCCTTCCCTATGTCAGCATCAATTTCGTTGACATTCCCTTCACCGATGCCCTATGTTTTAGGGCTTGCTTATAAACAATTGCAACAATTGATTGGGTATGGATTAGGATGTGAGAACTCTACAATTGAGTTTGTCTTAGTCATGGAATGCGCACAATTTGGATTTGTGGATGAAACGTTTGAGGTCTCCTTCCAATTCCTATTTGATTCTGATTATCAGATCAATGTCTAGAAAAGAGAGGCTCATTTAAACATGACTTGGCTAGAGATCATGTTGAGAGCATGATTTTGTAATATGAAACAAATCCTGAATGAAGGGGAATAAAATTGGATTAACAAACCCCTTTAGGCCATCTTCATATTTATGGTGCCAAAGTGTCTAAAGTAATCGTATCACTGCTTTTGTTAAATACAACCATACCTTGAGTCCAGTTTGGCTTCCTATAGTTGGGTTGTATGCCAAACAAGGCTAAATGGTTGGGTAAATTGAAGGGAGTATCTTCGTACTTGAAAAGGTGTGGTGTGGCACTGGCACTTGATCTATATACCATAGAATTTGGATCAAGGTCTTCAGCTCTATAAGAAAATTGGATTAACAAACCCCCTTTAATTCCAACTTCATATCTATGTTGCCAAAATGCTTGAAATTATTGTATCACTACACTTGTTACCTGCAAACTTTACCCGGTCCAATTCGGGTTCCGGGTTGTTGTGAATGCCACAAGGCTACATGGTTTGGAAATGGAAGGGAGCCTGTCCGAATTCCAAAGGTGTGGCACTGGTACTTGGTCTAGAAATCCAAAATGGTTGGTCCATTTTGTATGTTTCATTCTACTCATAATTTGACTAATATGTACTTTCTACGGAAATTGTTGGCCCTAAGAGTGAAAGGTGTGGTGATGCATCCACAACAAGAAGAAGGGGTGGGGGTGGGAGATGAGGTACCCATGGTAATCAAAACTTGATGTATGACACACATGGATAATTTGACTAATATGTACTTTCCATGAAAATCATTGGTCCTAAGGGTGTAAGGTGTGGCGATACATCCACAACAAGGAGAGAGAGGGGGGGGGAGTGCGATACCCATGGTAATCAAAACTTGATGTAGGACACACATGGCTCGAGGAGTCATTTGTTTGTTATCAATAATCACACATGGTTGATTATGTGATGAATAATCTCGTATGGAAATATGATGCATCAATATTGATTTCTTGAACAAGTTGTGTTGCAGAACTCGTTCAAGATTTCAGCATGCTTTCAAATGAAACAAAGACGATTAACCTAAGAAGTATGATCCGTCATAGAAATCATATCTAGCCCTTTTCACTACGTGTAGTGGTGCAAGTATGACATCCGACATTATATTAGCTGGTGATTTCATTATATTAACTCATCAAATTCGTTGATAACCATTTTCTGTCATTAGATCATTGGCAAAACTATGACATTTTGCTACATATGATAAGCAATTCACTTGTGACATATTGAGTGTTGCAACCGTCTTGAATTAGAACATTGCGATCTCACCACTTCTTGTTTTCAATCTACGGGTACGATGGCATGGTAGGCAATTTGGCGGAGTTTGGTGTATAGTAGATAAGAGAAAGGTAGATAGGGAAAGGAGTGAAGGGATGACACGGTAGGTGGTCCCGACCCACATTGTTGAAAACAACATACTAATGTGAAGAGCTTCGATAGTAGAGAAACGGAATAAGACTCGAATTTTTTTAGATGCACGTTTAGATTTTTCTAAGAGCATAATTTGAGAGATCCATTTTCTAAGTTCAGGTTGCAAGAACGAAATTGATGTTTGCTAATGAAAAAGACAATACTGGGAGGAAGTAATTTGTATTCCCCTCGCCCTTGCCATTGCGACCACAAAGCCGGGAACTTTTTAATATCCATTGACTCCGAAAGATGGATATACAATGCAAAACATAGTGTGAGGAAACTCGAGATATATTCTCCAGTATAGAGTTGAGCAAATTATTGAGGGTGTTAAAAGGGTGCACGCTCGAAATTGAATATTGTCCGTCGAATGGATACGGATTCCTGTGTCCATATCCATCTCCTGTTCCTGCACGCCACCAAAACCGAACCCTCTCTCTATCTCTTCCTTTCTTTCCTTTCACCCTACCTACCAGCCGCGTCTTTTCCTGTTCCTACTGTTCTTGCTTTCTTGCTTTCTCCCTCTCTCGTTCCTTACTACTTCCCCATACGACACTCCTCCCTCTCTTCCTTGTTTCTGACCCCTGGGAAAGAAAGGCGGCGGGAGCAGAACAAAAGGATGCAGCAGCAGCTCAGAAGCCGCAGCGGCGTCAGAGCAGCTGGAGCATCGGGCGGGTGCTTATATGAACGTCAAGTCTCTCTCTATCTCTACCTCTCGCTTGGTCTCTGTCTCTCTCTTCCCTCTGCTGCTTCTTCTGCTCGAACGGCAGCTGAGATCGAGCTGTGCGTGACCTTGTTTCCCACTTCCCCAGCTTCTTTTGCTGGCGCTGCATGCCCTCTTTATCCCGGCCGTCCGCCGGTGGCGCGCACTCTGACCAATGAACACGGCACGGGAATAATAAGAGCACTGCAAACGGCGCCGCCATGGCATCCTGCAAACAGGAACCCGCGCGCCTCTTCTTATACTAGCCGCTAGCTACTGCCGCTGCTGCTTCTACTTTTCCACTCCCATCTTTCTTTTCTGTTGTTATAAATACTGAGGCCCGTTGTATCTGTCCAGTCGTTCTCCAGGAACAGGAGCTCGTTTAAGCAGGTGCTAGAGTAAGCATTAGGGTAATGAATCCTATTGAATGCTGCTCTGCCTGTTCGGTTCTAGTAGTAGGAAGAATAGCGAGTAGTATATAGAAGGAAGAAGGGACGGTGTGAGTCGGTGATCACGCTTCTCAGGTCTCTACTCTCACCACCTAACCAAATCAAGCACCGGTTTCCCCATCCCTCTCCATCCCCACACTGGCGCGACTACAGCAGTGTGCACAGGGAAATGAATGAATGAGGGTGAATGATGTGGGTGGTGCAGGTCACGACAAAATGATGTGGTTTTTGTCAAAATGGGTATGAAAAAGGAAAGAAACGGCTGGAATGCTAGCTGTTATAGCTGCAGGGATGCTGGCCTTGATGGCTAGGTGCTTGCTGAGGCCCACCAGGCCCACACTCAAAGGAAACCTAAACCCGCGCCCACACCATCAGTTTCATGATCCCCTAGCCTCCTCCGCTCCTTCATGATAGGGATTTGCTCAATTGGGAGATGGGCCATCTAACCCTTGTTAGGCACCCCGTTGAACTCGGTTTTGGTTGGAATATTGTGAATTAAGGATCATGTGATGTCATATGTCTGACTTTGTTTTTCTCTTAGGCTGATTCATTTTGACCGTATTGCTTGCAAATTGATTCTCATTCCTTACGTGAGCCAATCCTTACTCGATAGGGACCTATGCCAATCTTGGTTCAGCAAATTTACAATGTGGGAGCTTACATCCACGGGCGAAGATGATATTACTGATAGAGAGATTACATAGATGATGTGTACATAAGAGAGAAGAAGAACCCAATACCCTTTTACACCTGAAAGCCAACCGTAGAAGAAGATGGTTGCTTGGAGAGGAGCTTTTGGAGGCGTGAAACCCTAAGGAAAGTCCTAGGTCAGTTTGTGGCTTTAGGTCTTTGAAAAATAATGTCTCTTTGTTGCTCTTCATGTTTGGGACGAGTTGGGGGTCTATCAATATGACTTATATCCAAAGTCTCAATCTGATTAGGTTGTTACCCGGCCACATTTATGGTATGACAGGACCGTGTACGACATGTAACACAGACAACATTTATAGTCTAACACTGGACTGTATATAATATGGAGTACTGATTGTAAATACACTTGTAGGTGCCCAAAATGCATCCTGAAAATGTTGAGGCTTGGTGTGGACGTTTGGTCATCAAGGAAGTTTTTCTAGAGAGTTTAAGACACTCTCTCAACAAACTCCACCTCGTCTTCAACTCGAAAATGATGGAAATAGAAAAGCACATGCAATCTTCTCCAATATCACAAATTGATTAAGAATATCATCTCCTCCACATGCCCTGCATGGGCAAAGTTCAAGTATAAAGAAGACCGACTAATTTTGAGCAAAGTTCAAACTTAGATAACGGAAGAGTATTTGTCATCATGTCGGCTGGATTCTTAGACATACCAATCTTCTTTATTTGAATCTTGCCTTTAGGTTTGACTTTTCTACTGGAGTGGTACTTGACATCAATGTGCTTTGTTCTCTCATGGAACATTTGATCTTTGCTAACTTGCATAACACTTTGACTATCAGAACTTGTTCTCGAACCATGTCCATCTGATTCATCAAGCCCTTAGCCATAAAGCCTCCTTCATGGCTTCTGTTGCTGCCATGCACTCTACTTCAGTAGTTGATAATGCAATAGTACTGTGTAGAATGGCTTTCCAACTAAAATCTATAGATCCCACTGTGAACATGTAACCCATGAGAGATCGCCTATTGTCGAAGGTCGCTTGCATAATCTGAGTCCCTTTGAATGTCCATGCCAAGAATATTCTTAGCTTCGCCTAGGTCTTTCATATCAAATTCTCCACCTAGAAGAGATTTCAATTGGTGATCTCAGATGTGAATCTAGAAGCGATCAACATGTCATCAACATATAGTAGTAGGTAAACAAAGGAATTGTCATCTAGCCCTTTGTAGTAGACACAAGCGTCATAGATATTCTTGGAAAATCCATTGTGCATCATGAAAGAGTCAAATCTCATGTACCATTGTCTAGGAGATTGCTTCAGCCCATAGAGTGACCTCTTGAGCAAGCATTGACAGTTTTCTTTGTCTCCAAAACCCTCTAGCTATTGCATATTGATCTTTTCCTATGGTTAACCATGCAGAAAAGTTGTCTTTACATCTAACTACTACATCTCTAGGTCTTCAATGGCTACTAAAGAAAGAAGCATATGTATGGAACTATGCTTGATGATGGGTGAGAAGACTTCATTATAATCAATGCCTTCAATTTGATTGTAGTCTTTTGCAACAAGGCATGACTTGTGTCTGTCACCTTCTTTCTTCTTGTAAACCCACTACTTCCTTGCATTTGGGAGGTACCACCAACTCCCACGTTTGATTCTTGTGAATATATTCCATCTCTTCCTTCATTGCAGCAATCCACTACGAAGCATCATAACCTGTGAGTGCATCAAGAAAATTGGTAGACTCATCACCAATATCCATATCAATGGTGTTGGAAAGGACATAGGCTACCATGGAATCATCAAAGCCATAACATTGGAGTGGTTTGATGTTCTATTTGGCTTTACCTTTAGCTACACTATGAGAACTCTCTAGAATACCCTCTTTGTCTTGAGTAGGCACTGAATCATCTAGTGTAGAAGAGGGGTCTTATTCATCAACTTGTGAGCTGACATCTTTTTTGGTCTCCATCTATTGTGAGACACCCTACAAAGAGCCTGTAGAAAAGCTATTTGTGTCTTGCATAGTAGACACCATGGCAGATTCGTTAAAAGAAACATTACACTCTACCAAGAAATAAGGTGAAGAAGGATCCTTGTACAAAAGACGATATCCTTTCACCCCATAAGAATAACTAAGGAATATGCATTTGATAGTGATAGGTTCTAATTTGTGAGTATTAGAATGTGCATAAGCAGGTCAACCAAATATCTACATATTCAAAAATCAATAGGTTTACCAGACCAAGCTTCTTCAGGAGTCTTGAAATTAATAAAAGATGATTGAGAACGGTTCACTAAATAACAATAAGTTGACATATCTTCATCCCAAAAAGATCTCTTCAAGCCACATTGAGAAGCATGCATCAGGTCTTTTTCAACAATGTTTTGTTCATTCTTTCTGCTACACCATTCTGTCGGGGAGTGTGACACACTGTACGATGTCTTTTGATGCCATGATCACTATAGAAATTATTGACCTCCTTAGAACATAACTCTAAGTCATTATTAGTCCAAAAAGATTTTATGCTCTTGCCAATTTGATTCTCAACATGAGCCTTCCATTGCTTGAAAGTTAAGAATGCCTCGTCCTTGCTCTTGAGAAAATAAACTCAAACCTTCCTTGTGCAATCATCAATGAAGGTCATCATATATTTAGAACCACCTTTGGAAGGAACATGAGAAGGGGCCCATAGATCAGAGTGAACATAATATAGAGCATCCTTAGAAGAATGAATTTTCATGTCGAAGCTATTTCATTTGGCCTTCCCCATAACACAATGCTCGTAGAAGTCTAACTTTCCAATGCTTTCACCATACAACAACCCTCTCTTGTTCAAAAGCATCATCCCTTTCTCATACATGTGTCCCAAATGTATATGCCAAAGCCTTGTGGTGTCTTTAGATGAAGTTGTAATTGCTGCAGAGTTTGAGATAATAATGGAACCTTGCAAGATGTACAATTTTTGTGAATTTCTCACTGTCTTCATGAGGACCCAATCAACTTTAAGAACATCAATAACTCCATTTTCGCCGGAGAACTTGTAGCCCTTATCTTCAAGCGTACCCAATGATATGAGATTTCTCTTCAACCCAACAACATGTCGGACATCCATCAATGTTCTGACTTCACCATCAAACATAAGGATATCTCCACCTTGATATGACTCATAGGTATGGAAATAATCCTTACACTCGGTCATGTGGTATGTGCATGCTGAATCAAGAACCCAATCCTTCTTGTACTCATAGAATGGCGATGAAGCAAGAACGTAGTCGGCATCATCAGAACCTCCATGAGCCACCTTGCATGAGTTGCATCATCATTTGATTTCTCATGCTTTTGGTTTCTTTACAACTTGTAGCATTCATCCTATGTATGACCTGTCTTTTTGCAATAGTTGCACCTCTTTAATTGACGTGACTTTGACATGTTCTTATTTTGCTTTGAACTTTACGGGTCTTTGTTACGTGGACGCTCCCTTCCTCTAGCGGCCAAAGCTTCACCACAAATTTTGATAAAGTAAGATCCTTCTTTAATTTCTCTTGAGATGTCCAGTCCATTTTGACTTCATGGAGTGAGATGGTATTTGACTCACAGAATATCATCATATCCCGGAGATTCTTATAGGATGGTGGAAGGGTACAAAGCAACACAATCACTCAATCCTTGTCCTCTATCTTCATATCAATATGTCTGAGGTCATGGATGATTTCACTAAACTCATTGAGAAGAGTCGTCAAGGAACCACCTTTGTAAGGAATGGGATCCCATAGGGATCCACTCCCTACTAAAATAAAAGGGCAACATCCCTAAAAAGACTAAAACCATCATATTTTTTTCACAAAAGGGATGATAACCAATTCATTCACATGTATGTATCATAAAACCAAAAATGTAGCAGCGGAAGAGAAATATATCTAACTATTACAATTGAGTGTCTATGAAAGTTCTTCACCACACATGGTGTACATAGAAGGAAACAAAAAGAACTATTAAGCAGAGGGTCGTCCCACTATCTCAAACTACTTCCCAAGCTATATAAGGTAAATCTTGGATAGCCTTATTCAACTTTAGGTAGCTTCTCCTTTCTCACCACCTAGGGGTTGGAAGCATACCCCGAAAATAAGAAAAAGATGGAAATTGTCATCTATCAAAGCATGTATGTGCATATAATAGGGATTGGACAATATAAAGGAAATAGGGACAACAAATCACAAGGCTTCCCATGCAGTAAGGGAGGAACATCCAATTAGATATCAAAAGGAATTCTCCATATAGTAAGATAAAAGAGAATATATGAAGAAAACAATAAAAATCACATTAATCAAATCTTGCCTTTAAAATCTCAAGAAGAGAACAACAATTAATAAAAAGAATTATGCATGTGGGTAAACTAAACAATAATCACATTAATAACAATTTGGGATATATGACATAACCACCATAACCATATATTATGGCATCACCACCACAATCTTTGAGGGAATAATGGGATCACAACACAATTACCCAGGGACAAGAATCATCATTTACACCCTTTGTTGGTATTATACACAATAGGGATACATCACCCAATGTGCAAAGAAACAAGTTACCCAAGCCAAACATGCATTATAAATAAAGAGGCAAGCAGAGATATCGTCACATCACCATAAAGGTGTCCAACTTCCAAAGTCATCAAAAAGAAGTATATGCATAGTCAAAGGTACTTTCAAGGCTAACACATGGAAAATTAGGATTTCCACTAAATATATATTATCAACACCAACAAATTAAAAATTGAATGATATAAAAATAGATACAAGGATAGGATCCAAGTAACAATTATCATAGTGCACAAGTCCAATTTCAAGATTAGGAAACAATTGGTACAACTATAAGTAAATATGTGACATCTAAATAATGTGTCACCATTAAGTCCAAAAGAAAGAAAGAGAAATAACCAGTTGTCCAATATGACTCATAAGAGGATGTAACATACCTCACAGATGTGTATATCAGGTTAGGATCCACATCCTAGATCCAATCATAGCTTATCTTCACCTAATATCATATTAGATGCAAACAATTAATTAATGAGCATATTAAAACCCTAAAAATATCACCGTTTTATAAATTGGATTTAGACTCTAAAAACTTCACCAATTGATTAGTTAGATTCTCTTTATCAAGAAAACATATCTTTTTGTCTAATTTGGAGGTGTTATGATTAAGTTGCAAATATTATGAATTTTATACATATATTTCATTCCCCAAAAATTATCATTTGACAAATATTGAAATCAAGCTCTGAAACTATTTTTATTAGATAGAAAATATTTTTCCAATTTCAAACATATTTTTTTATTAATTTTGGATAAGGGATTTAAAAGATATGATTTTTGCAATCTTGACCAATCAGAAAATTCCAAATATCAAATAATCGAGAAAAAGCAAAAGTGAGGAAGAAAGAAGGTTGGACTCGCATGACTTGATCAATCGCACTCCCTACGCTCGCCTTACCTAGGAAAAGAAGGAACACTTTTTTATTCTCTCATCGTACCAGTTAATTCGTCCCCAATCATAGGCGACCAAGTCATGGGTCAAAGCCAGCGTGGCTTCGGTCATGCGAGAAACAAAATAGGTCAAAAAGACCATACTACCCTTATTGAGAAAAAGAAACCAAAAGACAAGAGAAGGGCATTTCTGAGAAAATAGAGGGGATTATCCCTTCCCTCTCACACCCCGCCATGGCTTCTCGAAGGAGCTTAGCTGGTCGGTGTGAGATGTGGGGAAAACCCAATAAGATGATGCTACATCAGTTTGAGGTGACATAGTTGAATAAGAGGGAGCAAGCTAACATACTGCCCATGCAATTGCATCACAGTGAAGGAAAACTCAGAGGTGGGTGGCCTCAAGAGTTAGTACAGAAACCGAAATCGATGGGTTGGTATGATGGTGTGAGGTACAATTAACCTTAGAGGAGGATTCCTTATGCTGGGTTGGCACGAAGGGTATGATCACATATATATAGGGTTTGCTTTAAGGGCTTCCATGAGAGTTTGGTTTGAGAAGATACAAGAAGAAATTGGATAAATCTCAAATAATGGAAACTAAGGATCGAGATAGGGCTCAATCTTTGCAACTTCTTTTCCCGAATCTATAGCACCAAAAATCTGGTAAAACTGTTGAGGATTGAGCGAGAAATCCACGAATTACCAGTACAAATGTACTGTTCATGGCTGATTTTCCTAGATGAGATATGAGAGGATCTGTATGCCATCCGATCCTGATCAGACGACCGTCAAGAGAAACACATCGGTGAAAAAAAAAGCAATGTCTGTGTGACATGTATTAAACCGATTCCGACTAAAGTGATAAATCACAATATTTATTCTCTCTCTCTCTCTTCTTATGTGGGTGTAAAAAATCTCCAATTTTAATGAAACTTGACACCCAAGTTAATTTGAGTATGTAGAATCTAAATATGTGATTAGATTTGCCTTTTCAGAACTTCTAATTTGTTAAAAAAAACAAATCCTATTTCCATCATTAATGATTATAAGATTCTCCAAATTTGATGAAACTTCACCCACAAGTCAAATTAAGTATTTTGGATATGAATTTTCCATTATATCCTCATTTTGAAGTTATTTGTTTAATTAATTAGTGTATAGAAGGTTCTACACACTTCTCTCTCCTAATTTCATCTTTTAATTAAATATTCTCCAAATTGAGTGAAAATTCACCCAACGACATATTTTAATGTGCATATCATAAATTTGGTATCAGTTGTTATTTTTGAAGACTTTAGGTAATGTATTTCCTATTTTTGAGATATCTCCTATTTTCTCATTCAATAAATGCATTTATTATTACATACATCCAAAATTGGTGAAACTTGACACTTAAGTAAACTTTAACTCCAAGAAAACAAATTTGGGCTTAGAATTATCTTTTAAGTTTCCCTTTTATGAATTTTAGCCAATTTACTCATATTTCCACTATTTGTCACATAAGGCATTTAATTCCTTATTTCTTGACTTTAACCTTATATTTTTCTCTTTCTTATTCCAAAAGGCCATAGAAGGTTTTAGTATGAATTATTTACTATTATCCCTCTTAAGTGGTTAAATTGCATGTGTCCCTCATTGAAACATCCACTAAGATATTTATGCATATGACCTTACATTGACATAATTAGTGTTCAATTACATTCCAAATGATTAATATTTCCACAAATTAAATATCAAGGCTAAAAGGATATATAAGATAGGAAAAGATTTGGAAAGGACCAAAAATAGAATATGTCCATGTTTCAGTTTGTTACAACACTCCACCCCTTAAAGAGGATTTTGTCCTCAAAATCTAATCATCCATGATATATCAAGGCACTACTACTATCCCTCCTCCCCTTAAAGGATTTGACCTACCAATTCAAACTAACTAAGGATATCAAGATAAATCTAGAGCACATGCAAAACATTACCTACTAGCATCACTTATACCTTATAAAGAACCAGGGAAAAGGAAAGCATGATTAGGTTAATGTAATCTTAAAAGTTGCCTTTATCATCAGATCCTTCTTTAATGTGATTGTTACCATTACTAAGCTTAAAGGTTACCTTTATCATTAGATCCTTCTTCACTGTGGCTGATACCATTACTGTAACATCCCTAACCTGGGTTATAACCTAACCCTAGAAGTTTCGCCTAAATATGTAACTATATACTTGTGAATACTCCCCGGCATGTAATTAAGTTCCTCAGGGACATATATTTTCAAATTTTGCTCCTTTTTAAACAAAGTTGTAGCATTGTGTTGTATGCAGGGACCTATGTGCAAATTACCCAGTTTAAGGGTTCAACTTGCAAATTCACAAGTTAAGATGTTCCTCTGATGTTGAAACATCATGAGGGTGTTTATGATAAAGTTTGAAGGATTTCCCAAGCTTGAGCACCAAGGTGCAGCTGTGGAAGCAATCCTTATGCTTGAAAACCCTAATTTGGAGTAAAGTGCAATTTACCCAAATTGAGGGGTGCAACTTGTAATTTTCACTTTCTAGAACATCTTTTATAACTCTTGTCATCATTTAGAGTAGAAATGATGAAAGGGACACATCAATGAATAATCAGATAAGAAAAGTAATCTTTGTGGTGAAAGTCACCTAATATGGGTATGGAGACCTTTCATGTATGTACCCTAGTTGAAGGTTGGCTTTCTTTACCCTTAGATCTTGAGATTTCATTAGATTTGCATAAGTTTAGATGAGTGTGGACGTGCCCTTGAGCAAGGAGGGACTTAGATGTAATTCCATAACTTAAGAGGTCCTTATGGTGTAAAAAGGGCTAAAGTATATAAGCCTTTTTCCCCTCTTAGCAAGGGAACGATCCTTTCCCTTTCATTTCTTTTTCCCTTGCTCAAAACAACTAAGGAGAGCTCTGGAGCTCAAGGGGACGACCAGGGGAGTGCAAGGTAGGTTTGGATCCTTCCCTTTTTCTTAATTCTTGGAAGAAACTCGAATTCAAGGTCAAATTCATGGCTAGCTCACTTAGTTCTATCTTTCTAGCCATCTCTTCTCAACTTTCCTTGGAGGATTCACCTTGGCCGACCTGTAGAGCTTCTAGGACGCCATTAAAGCTTGTAGCTTGAAGGCTTGGAGCTCTAGGATCAACCTTTAGGCGGGTTTTATAACTCTAAACTCTTGCTTTATATGAATACCTTGTTCTTGCAAAATTAGCATGTTAGTTCTTCTTCTACCTTCCTTCTTCCTTGCACTTTTGCAAGAAAAACGGTGGGAGAACCGACCTTGACAGAGGTTGAAGATGAGGGGTGTGAATCCCTATGTTACTTTATCAAACAAACTTGGACCCTTTTGGTCCAAACGGTTGCAAACCGTTTGGGGTCAAACGGTTTCAAACCGTTTGCCCTCAAACGGTCTTGCAAGACCGTTTGGATTGAAACGGTCTCAAGACCATTTGATAGGGTTGACCAAGGGACGACCGTTTGAGGGTCTGTTGGTTATATATTGAATTTCATTCCTGCAAAGAATCAAATTTTAATTCTTAACCAATTGAGAGTTGAAGGCACTTCAACATCCAAACCCTAATCGGGTCAAAATTGCTGTTTTAAAACATAGATCTTGTTGAGTTTTGGGTTGAAGGACCCAAACGGTCTCAAGACCGTTTGGGCACAACCCAAGACCGTTTGAAGGTCTAGGGTTGAGATAATCTAATGGTTTGAAGGTCCAATTGCAAGAAGTTGATGAATTGATAAAAATGCTGATTTTTGACCTAATTGGAGTTCAAACCTAATCTAAACGACTTAGATTTTGGTCAAACTTTGGGAAAACGGTCTCAAGACCGTTTGGATGATGTCCAAACGACCTCAAGACCGTTTGGGCCAAGTTTGGGCCCAATTGGAGGTCAATTGATAGGTTCAACCTTGATTTGATTCACATTGTTGAATATTGATGACCATCCGATTTGAAACCCTAATTGAGAAGGATTAAACAATAAATTGGCTTTCAATTGAGGGTCAATTTGATGTCTAATTGATTGAGGATAATCTTAATTAACTCAATTTATAAGTGGTTATCATGGATTTGGTTAATTGAGGGGTTCAACATACATATCCATGACCAATTGTATCTTTTGAACCACTTTGGAGGTCCAAACGGTTTGAGCCCATTTGGACCAAACGGTCTCAAGACCATTTGAGGCCAAATGGTCTCAAGACCGTTTGGGACCAAACGGTCTCAAGACCGTTTGGGCTCAAACGATCTCAGGGTCATTTGGTCCAATCGATCTCAAGTTGATTTGATCAAACGGTTTCAAACCCCATGAGCTTCAAACGGTTTGGAAAGTCAACCTTTCTAAACGGTCAACACATCCAAACGGTCTCAAGACCGTTTGGTGGTTGAAACTTTTTGAAGGTTGAAGCCGTTTGAAGGTGTTGATGGTGGTTTGTACTTAATCAATTGATGGTGTAATTGGTTCAATGGCGATCTAATCTAAACCCTAATGGTAACCTAGGTCATTAAGGGATTAAGTGATTAATGAGTTGACCCATGATGGTGATCATGAGGTAAATTACCAAAATACCCTTGAGGGGTTTAATGGAGTAAAGCCTTGTTCTAATCAAACCCTAATCACATGATAGTGATGTCTTGGCTTATGTTGGTCAATGAGGACATAACCCAACCTGATCTAGAGTGGTGTTATCACCATCCTAAGAGTGGTATTCTATTGTCCTGAGTATGCGAGGTGCTTGTCATCCTGACTCCAAGTGTTTGGGAGGATGACTGTGGTCATACCTTGGTAGGAGAACGACTACAGTCGTGTCTCAGATATGTGTATATGATGAGATTTGAGGACAACTACGATTGTACCTTAGATGGTAGGGTTTGTTTTCCCACCTCCTATCACTAGTGTTGTGACTTGTACCAAGTACAGACTAGACTGTTAGCAGCTTGTCCTGATGTGTTGTTTGTGGCAGACTCGTACTGACTGAGCGCAGAGAAGATCTTGGAATCTGGTTCTCCTAGATCTAGTATGGCACTAATTTCGACTTAGCAGTGGTCAGTTGGTACTTGAGTTGTAATCCTCAACTCCCTTAGGGAAATGTAATAAAAGATCTATTACAAGTTGTTTACTATACTTTTAGGGTTAAATACATTTCAGATTGGTTGATCAACCCTTGCTTTATTTGTATTCTACACAGTTCTTATATGATGCAATTCTAGGAAAATTGAGTAATTATACTTATTAATAAGTTACTTGTTTAACTTTCTTAGTATGCTTAAACTATTCAATCTGCTCAATTGTTTATTCAGTACTCCAATTGCATACTTTATTTACCGTTAATTAACCTGTTGTAATGTAACTGAGGCCATTGGACACATATGTAATTACCTATTACAATATATAAAAATAGAAAATATGGACCTTTATGTAAATGTTTCTGAACTAGTTTGTGATGTTGAAATTAGTTTTAATTATTCCAAAAAATTTGACTATGTGATTAATTAGTAGTTGATCATGTTTTGAGTAATTTTGTTTAGCAAGATGAGATTTCACAGTTAAGTTGGTATTAGATCTCTAGGTTCACTGTGTCTACATGGACATAGGACTTAGATTTGAGTCCGTTCTTATGAATCCAACATATCTGATCATAGCTTATGCATATTCAAATATGTCTGGAGGACATGAAGAACATGCATAAAGTAGATATGTTGCACCATGAGGTGGTGTAAGGAGGAAAGCACACAATGATAGAGTTCAAGAGACTGTGTCAGAGCATCACACAATGACTCAGATAGACCTAACAATAGCGGCCAATCTTGAGTTTCAGTCTATGTTTGGACAAATGATGGCCATGATTACACATATAGCAGATAGAGTGCCATCACCTCAAGCTAGGGAAGCCGTCCCTAATGTAGAATCACAAGGCATCGAGAAGACATTTGAATGTCTTAGACGTGTCAGGGAGATTAAATATGTTGGTACTTCTGATCCAATAGACCATGACATGTGGCTATCGAGTTAGAAAAGGCATTTAAGAACCTGAACATCCCTAAAGAAGAAAAAGTAAAGCATGCTATTTATCTGTTGAAAGGTAGTGCTAGACATTGGTGGGTCATAGAGGAAGAGAAAAGGCCAGGAGTTGTGATGGGAGGAATTTTGGAGAGAGTTTGTTAGTTGATACTTCCCAGAGACCTATCTAGATGAGAAGATATCTCAATTTGAGAAGATTTGTCAAGGAGAGACGACCTTAATGAGTATGAGTCAAAGCTATGGAACTTTTAAGGTTCTGCCCTCACATGGAAGCTAAAGATAAGGAAAGGATCTGTAGGTTCAAGAAGGGCCTAAGTACAGAGTTGACTACAATGACATCAGCCCTGAAGAATAGCAAAAGGTTTTCCACCTTTGTGGAATCTGTTAGAAGAATTGAGAGGTTTGCCATAGAGAAGCCTGAAGCTAATGCTAAGAAGTGACCTGCTTAGTTATAAGAGAAATATTCTGGAGGCTTCAATAAGCCAAGGTTTTTCCCGCCATAGTTGCAACCAAGGTCAACCTTCACTGAACCAATATCACATGCACCATCAGTGGACCCCGAGTAGGGGTAGAGGTCACAATTTTCTTTCAACAGGACCTCACAGTTCAACATTAGTCTTGAGTTACAGGGCCATTTATACCACATCGTGATAAACATGTGTGTCATCAATGTGGACAGATAGGGCATATTAGATGAAATTATCGTATATAGAATGAGAAGGTGAACCAAGAGCCAAGGCAAAGTCAACATGGTTCACAACAACAACAATTTAGTAGTGGTAGTGGTAGAGGACGCGGTCAAACATCCTAGGAAGGATCCTCTAGACATGCTAGTAGAGGATGTGGATGGCAGCAAAATTCGACTAGGTTCTATGCTATGAGACACCCAGAAGCAGTGGTCAATCCACGAGTCATGATAGGTCAGATGGAATTATTTCATTTTGATTTTTCTGCTTCTTGTTTTGTATATGTACTATTCGACCCAGGTGTGTCACACTCCTTTATCACTAGAGAAGTGTTAAGTAGTTGTTATCTACATATTAGTAGTAGACTTGATAGCCTGTGACTGGAGACTCCATTGATTGGTTCCACCGAGTTGTAGGAAGTGTGATCTTCTTGCGTTCTTTGTTTCTCAGGATGCAACATTCAAGTGGATCTTTTGCCACTTGACATGCATGGATTTGACATGATTCTAGGGATGGACACCTTAGATAAATACAAAGTGGTGTTGAACTATAGTTCTAAGGTAGCTACGTTCCATGATGGTGATGTTTCATGAACCTTTCAAGGTGACATGAATATTCTTCTTACATGTTTGATGTCTGCTATGATAGTGGAGTGGTTGACGAGACAAGGACGTGAGTCTTTCTTAGCTCATGTTGTGGATACCAAGGTGAGAGGTCATAGTATCCAAGAGGTACCAAGAACATGAGGATGTCTTTCCTGAGGAATTTCTCAGTGTTCCCCCTCCTAGAGAGATTTATTTGGAGATCAATCTTGTTCCTAGAACGCAACCCATATCACAATCACCCTACAAAATGGGGCCAGAAGAGATGTAGGAGTTAAAGAAATAGTTACAAGAACCATTAGAGAAGGGTTTTATCAGGCCAATAACTTCCCCTTGGGGTGCTCCCATTTTATTTGTAATAAGAAAGATGGTTCAATGAGGTTATGTATAGATTATAGATAGTTGAACAAGGAGACATTAAAGTATAAGTATCTGTTGGCAAGGATTGATGACCTTTTTGACTAGTTAAGAGGTGACACTATGTTTTCTAAGATAGACCTGAGATCAAGTTACCACCAGTTAAGGATTAAGGCAGATGATATACCCAAGTCAGCTTTTAGGACTAGGTATGGTTATTATGAGTTTGTGGTTATGCCATTTGGGCTAACCAATGCACCAACAACTTTTATAGATCTGATGAATAGAGTTGTTAGACCTTATATTGATCAATGTGTGGTCATGTTCATAGATGACATCCTGATATATTCCAAGGACAATCAACAACATGAGCAACACCTCCGCAGACATTGACTTTGTTGAGGCAGCACAAGCTATATGCCAAGTTTAGCAAGTGCGAGTTCTGCTTGTTTGAGGTGTATCTACTAAGGGTGTTTATGTAGACCTTAATAACACTGAATATGTACTTGAGTTGGAACATCCCAAGACACCGATAGAGATGTGTAGTTTCCTAGGTTTCGTAGGATACTACAAGAGGTTCATCAAGGAGTTCACTTCTGTAGCATTACCCCTAACCATGTTAACCAGGAAGGATGTTACTTTTGATTGGAATGACAAGTGTCAATGTTCTTTTCAGTAGTTTAAAGAGAAGTTGACAAGTGCACTGATGTTAGTGCTACCAGAGTAAGGGAAAGGTTATATTATTTTTTTGTGATGCTTCAAAAAATGGGTTGGGATGTGTGTTAATGCATGATAAAAATGTGATCTCTTTTGCTTAGCAATAGCTTAACAAACACGAGGAGAATTACCCAACACATGATTTGGAGCTTGTAGTGGTGGTCCACACTGTAAAGATCTAGAAACACTACCTTTATGGAGAAAAGTGTTAGAACTTCACCGACCATAAGAATCTACAATATATCTTTTCGATGTAGGGATTGAATATGAGGCAGAGGTGATGGATGGAACTAATTATAGATTATGATTGCACAATAGAATACCATCCAAGAAAGGCGAATGTGGTAGTTGATGCATTAAGTAGGAAGTCAACTTCATCATCATCTATAGATAATGCATAGTTGTATTCCTTAGTGTTCTGTAAGAGAGATATGCTAGTATGTCTTTGCTAGATGAATGTACAACTAGAAGTTTCTTTGTTGGTAGGGCTGTTAGCCCAGTTATAGTTTAAACCTACTTTGAGACAACATATTCATGTGGTACAATAGAATGATATTGTGACATGAAATATCTGATCATAGTTTGGCAGTGAAAAATATGATGGCTTCCATGAGGCAGATGATAATACAAATTCTTTCCACAACAGGACAATGGTTCCTGATGTTTATGGATTGAGAAAGATGGTACTTGAGGAGGCTCACTCCTCGATGTATGTAGTGCATCCTAGAAGTACTAAGATGTACTAAAACTTGAAGGACTTGTGTCAAGTCTAAAGCGTGATGTGGCAGAGTTTGTTGCCAGATGTCTTATTTGTTAGTAGGGGAAGGATGAGCACCAGAAGACTATAGGGACATTACAACCTTCGTCGATACCATAGTGGAAATGGGATCATATTACCATGGACATTGTGGTCAGTCTTCCAAGGACAACCAAGGTGTCCCAGAACCATTCTTACCACAATCCTAATCCTACTGCCTAGACAGTAGTAAGAGGATTGGATCACCCATCCCTGAGTGGCCCGATAGGATCTAACACACTGGCATATACAATATAAAATAATAACTCAAAAACTGGATATTTAAATTCACAAACTAACCTAATATGGAGATTTTACAGATCAATCGTTGTCATCAGAGTACATGAGTGCGGAAGCGATAAAGTCAAGGTTCCCATATTTTGCCTAAAATCAAGAAAATCAAGACACAAAGTCAATGCAATTGCATGGTATGCTATATAAAAATAAGTAAAATGGTTTATAACAAAATTATTATACTTGGCAGGACTTATATTTCAAAAGTATAATGAGAAATTTGCAAAAACCAAAAGTTATTCGACAAGTTTTTCAAAAGATTCGATTTTTATTACGAGTTTCCATATGCTATAATTCGAGAAGCATGCTTAAATATTTTGTGTGACTCAATTGCCCCAACGTAATGGGGAGGTCACTAGGCTCCTTCTCTCCATATGAGGTAGGAGGCCAATGTACAAGTCCCACCTCTGAATGAGGGGTTACTTGCACTCAATATCATCATTATCAACATTATCAACATCATCATCATCATCAGTATACAGGAAGTCATAATGGACATGTTATTTATGTTTTCCAATTTGTCTCAAAATATAATATAAGAAATACAAAATCCTAATAAATAGGGAACAATATCTCAACCAAGTATATAGCCAAGTACACAATCAATAGATACATGAAAAGTATCTTCAATACAACCAAGGAGGAGATATAATAGCATACCTTTCACCGAGGATTTTGAGTATAATCAATATCTGAATCAATAGGTCAACCCTTCGAGATCAAGGGTCAAGACCATGAATTTTATAATATCATGTTTGAATATTCGAGATTAGGGTTACACTTTTCCTATGTCAACCTTAGGGTTGGGTCATTCACTTACAATCAATATTTCAATATGTCTAACATTATTTCAAGTGTACAATATATTTGAGTGTGAATGACTTACCTAGGTTTTCTAGGATCATATGTGTTAACCCTAATTTATGATCATTATCCAAGTCATAATTCAAGTTTTTATATCTTCAACAAGGACATAAGTTCAAGGGTCTAGATCAGGTAGGTCACAAGATATAATACACTTATATTCACCATATGACAATTCTAGAGTTAGAATCAAGATTAGTCATCACTTTATGGCATGAAATAATATTCAAGATTTGAATAAGTCAAAAGTTTAGATATAGATTCACTAATGAGTCAAGTATGCTTTTAGTGTCTCAAATAGATACATGAGAGTCAGATAGTAAGGTTTCTAGACATTGAACATCATTATTGAACTATATGATGAATTACATGAGAAAGAGTTTAATATCTAGGGATATAAGTGAAATATATCAAGAATTAGTATTTAAAAATATTTTTAATGGATTCATTGGTTTTTTCTGATCAAAATCGACTATTTACTCGAATTATTTGGAGTCAGGATGCATTAGACATGATTTTTGCAAGATATATCCATTTATTTGATTTTTGAGTAGAGAGGGAGCAAAAATACCTTAAAATATGGAAAAAGATGCTCCTTAGATGCACGATGGATGGCCTACATTGAGCCACATAGGCTAGGCATCTCGCTTGGTTCAGGGTCCAGTTTGATCTTTCAATTGGCTGGTTCCCTTCTTGATTTCTCAATTCAATTACGGTTCGGATGGGCCCTTTGGACCGGGCCTTCCTCCATTGAACCGGTTGTTCGGGGATACTTTCATATCCACACAGGCCTCACAATCCTAGAAACCAATTAGAGGGATCATGCTGATGTAGAGGGGGATTGGGGGTAGGAGGTCGTTAGAGCGGCAACAAAGGTGTTGTTCCGCCTCGAATAGACCTCGCCAATCGAAAGGAGGTGGTAGATTGGGGCTAGGTGGCAAGGAGGAGGAATGCCCAAACGGGCTAGGTGGCGGTGCCGTCCAAATTGCAAGAGGAAGAAGGGGAAATTAAGGAATTTCAAGGCCAAAATAGAGAGCAAGAGCAAGGGTTTCTTGGGTGTAAGAGACTTGAGAAATTATTTACTTAAAGTATATGGGAGTGTGTAAGCTCTTAGACCAACTGTCACGGAACCATTCTTACCCCAATCCAAATCCTACTACCTAGACAGTAGTAAGAGGATTTGAGCACCCATCCCTGAGTGACCCATTAGGATCTAACACACTGGCATATACAATAAGAAATAATAACTCAAAAAATGGATATTTAAATTAACAAACTAACCCAATATGGAGATTTTGTATATCAATCGTCATTAGAGTACATGAGTGAGGAAGCAATATAGTCAAGATTCTCATGTTTTGCCAATAATCAAGACACAAAGTCAATGAAATTACATGGTATGCTGTATAAAAATAAGTAAAATGGTTTATAACTAAATTAGTATACTTGACATGACTTATATTTCAAAAGTATAATTAGAAATTTGCAAAAACCAAAAGTTGTTCGACAAGTTTTTCAAACGATTCAATTTTTATTATGAGTTCCCATTATGATGTAATTCGAGAAGCATGCTTATATATTTTGTGTGAATCAATTGCCCTAACGCGATGGGGAGGTCACTAGGCTCCTTATATCCATATGAGGTAGGAGGCCAATGTACAAGTCCCACCTCTGAATGAGGGGTTTCTTGCACTCAATATCAACATTATCAACATTATCAACATCATCATCATCATCATTAGTATACAGGCAATCATAATGGGCATGTCATTTATGTTTTCCAATTTGTCTCAAAATATAATATAAGAAATACAGAATCCTAATAAATAGGGAACAATAGCTCAACCAAGTATATAGCCAAGTACACAATCAAGATATACATAAAAACTATCTTCAATACAACCAAGGAGAAGATATAATAGCATACCTTTCACTGAGGATTTTGAGTATGATCAATATCTGAATCAATAGGTCAACCCTTCGAGTCAAATCCTAAATCATCAAGATTGGATCAAGGGTCAAGATCATGACTTTTATAATATTATGTTTTAATATTCTATATTAGGGTTACACTTATCGTATGTCAACCTTAGGATTGGGTCATTCACTTATAATAAATATTTTAATATGTCCAAATTTATTTCAAGTGTACAATATATTTGAGTGTGAATGACTTACCTAGATTTTCTAGGATCATATGTGTTAGCCCTAATTTATGATCATTATCCAAGTCATAATTCAAGTTTCTAGATCTTCATCAAGGAAATACGTTTAAGGGTCTAGATCAGGTAGGTCATAAAATATAGTACACTTATATTCACCATATAAAAATTCTAGAGTCAGAATCAAGATTAGTCATCACTTTTTGGCATGAAATAATATTCAAGTTTTGAATAAGTCAAAAGTTTAGATCTAGATTCACTAACAAGTCAAGTATTCTTTTAGAGTATCAAATAGAGACATGTGAGTCAGATAGTAAAGTTTCCAGAGATTGAACATCATTATTGAACTATATGACAAATTAAATGAGAAAGAGTTTAATATATAGGTATATTAGTGAAATATATTATAAATTAGGATTAAATAGTATTTTTAATGGGTTCATTAGATTTTTTTGATCAAAATCGACTATTTACTCAAATTATTTGGACTCAGGATGCATTAGATATGATTTTTGCAAGATCTATCCATTTATTTGATTTTTGAGCAGAGAGGGAGCAAACATACCTTAAAATATGGAAAAAGATGCCCCTTAGATGCACTATGGATGGCCTAGATTAATACACATAGTCTAGGTGGATCCCTTGGTTCAGGGTCCGGTTTCATCCTTCAATTAGCTGGTCCCTTCTTGATTTCTCAGTTCAATTGCGGTTCGGATGGGTCCTTTGGACCGGGCCTTCCTCCACTGAACCGGTGGTTTGGTGATTCTTTCCCTTCCGTGCAGGCCTCATGATCCTAGAAACTAGGAGGAGGGAGCACGCTGGTGTAGAGGGGGATCAGGGGCATAAATTTGTCAGAGCGGAAACAAAGGTGCCATTCCGTATCGACTAGACCTTGCCAATCGAAAGGAGGTGGTAGATTGGGGCTTGGTGGCAAGGAGGAGGAACGCCCAAATGAGCTAGGTGGCGGCGCCATCCGAACTACAAGAGGAAGAAGGGGAGGGGTCCTTTTATAGCACTAGGATTATGTTTAGGACTTGATCTATCTTTGGTGGCAGCCATGGCCACCAGTATGAGAGGGGGAGGGGAGGAACGTGTTTTGGCAGTTGGTCAGAGCTCTATTGGTGGTCAAAGTAGGGCTAGATCAGTTTGAAATCATGAGAGGAGAAATTTGGCTCGCTCAGAACTTCCAATCTTGGTTAAGGGCGTGAGATTGCAAGTCTCGGCCATAAAGTCCACTCCTCGCTAATTGTGGGAGGTTGATGATGACCTCATGGCCACTAGATTATGCCTGGATCTGTGAGAGGAAGATTCAAGGGACAAAAATCACCTTGGATCCCTTGCATGGATCACTGACATGGCAAAGTCAAGAAAAAGAGAAAATTAAAGGGATTTTGAGCACATAACTTCCAAAATTCATAGAAAATTGTAGGAATGTCAAATTTGAGTGAAATTTGGACCATTGCTTCAAAAATATGTTGAGAATATATATAAAAAGTTTGAGGATAGTATGATTAAGTTTTATGGATCAATTTGGTTCTTTGTACAAAGTGATGAATGAATCAAATATTTGGTGTTATAATGTGTATAAAATTCACATTGATCACCATATTTTGGATTTGAGTCTGAACATTGATTTAGAGGCCAAGAAAAATATATTGGGGTGCAGAGTGAACATAATGAGGGTAAAAGAGTAATTTCTTTATTATTATGCTATTGGATCTTCTGAGGGCTTGTGTGCTGCAATTTCTTGGCAGTTGGGATATACATTTGAGTCTGATAGGGTTGTGTATAATAACAAGTACCAAAGAAGCATAGATATGGATCCTTATGAAGCTTTGTATTGGAGACAATATCGATCTCCACTTTGTTGGTATGAAACTAGTGAGTATCAACTTTTGGATCCTGAGCTTGTATAAAAGTCTCTATGAAATATTAAAGTAATACAACAACAGTTTAAAGCATCCCAAGATAGACAAAAGTCTTATGCAGGCAACCATCATAGACTTCTTGAGTTCTAAGTGGGAGACAAATTATATCTCAAGGTCTCTCCTTGGAAAGGTGTTCTGAGGTTTGGGAAGAAGGGTAAGTTGGATCCTAGATTTATGGGAGCATACCCTATCTAAGCTTGTGTTGGAAAGGTGGAGTACAAGTTGGAGCTACCACCATAGCTACACATGTTGCATAATGCTTTCCATATATCCATGCTGAGGAAATGCCATCCAGATACAAAGCAGACAACTCCAACCAGTAGAGGTTGAGTTAGATGAGGATGTTTCCAATGTTTAGGGTCCCGTCTTGATCCTAGATAGGAGGGTAAAGAAGATTAAGAAGAAATATATAGTGTTAGTGAAAGTTTAATCGCATCATCTCAATGTTGATTAAGCCACATGAGAGCTAGATATGGGATGCATAGGAAGTACCCATCTCTCTTTGCATAGGATTTCGGGGACGAAATCCTTATTAGAGGTTTATAGTTGTAAGGCCCATGAGCATGCCTAAAGCTTTGAACAATATTAATCACTACAATTGAATGCATAAAACCTTAATATAACATTATGATATGCTTTCAAGTCATAAGACAAGCGTAAGTTTCAAATTTGGTCTAATTTGGACACCGTTTGAGCAAGTTATGAAATTTATGTACATTTTGTACTTTTTCAATTTACCCAAATGAGAGGTTTTCTTTGCAATTTGTCACATGAATTATGTTCCTTAGATCACTACTACAGAAATAGCATTCAGTGTCACTTTTCTGGGCGTCAGTTATTAAGAAAAACTGACGCCTAACATATAAGGCGTCGGTTGTTTAAGCAAACCGATGTCTATATTCGAAGACCAGCCAGACGCGGGTACTGCTTTGTATTAAGCGTCGGTGGTTTATAAAAAACCGACGCTTAAAGTCGCCCGCGAAATCCATATTTCGATAAAAAAAATAGTGTCATTGTCAGCGTCGGTTATATACCTAGAATACCGACGCCTATGTGCGATGAAAATTTGCGCGGAAAATGTCACGTTCAACGTCGGTTATCCTTATATAAACGACGCTGAAGGTGGTTCCCGCCAAACATTTTTCATGAAAATATCATCCAATTGGACGTCGGTTGTTGTAAACAACCGACGCTAAAGATGTTTAGGCGTCGCTTGTTGTAAACAACCGACACTATTTGGGAACTTCATAACCCTCGATCGCCCGACTCTTCCCCTTTCTTCTGTTTCATTGCGAGCGATTTCTTCTCTGCTGTCACCCGACTCTCTGCTCCTTCTTCTCCACGATAGCGCCGCCGTGCCGCCACTGCTACTCCGGCGCCCCCTTCTCCGGTGCCCCCTTCTCCTTCTCCTCCGCCGCCGCACCCCCTTCTCCTTCTCCTCCTCCTGGCCGCTGCCTGCCTGCCGCCGCCTGGCCGCCTACCTGCCTGCCGCCGCTGACGCTCCCTGCTCGTCAAAGTCGCTGCTGCTGGTTCGGGAGCTCGCCGGCCGCCGCCCACGTACTCAACCAGCTCGACCTCGCCCTACTCTGCTTGCCCAGGTACCTGCCACCCTACTCTGCTTGCCCAGGCACGAAATTAGTTCTTTATGTGCCGACCTAATCTGCTTGCCTAATCTACTTGCACGAAATTGGCTCCCTACTCTGCTTGCTTAATGTGCCTAATCTGCTTTAAGTGGTCCTAATATCATAACATGATAGTTTTATAATCATGGCTAAACATAATATGAACTAGATCTTTTTATGTCATTAAATCAATGAACTTAGGAATTGGGGGTTCAAGAATAACCCTAATGATAATAGGATAATAAGGAAACCTAAACTCTAGATTAGGACTTGAGTAGCGTTTAATGTTATTATATGATTTGTGGCACTTTAGGATGTATATTGATTTCTTGATTTATTATTTAATAATGCTCTGTTGATTAGGATTAACCATGTTTCCTGTACTTTTTAGACATTTATTATATATAAGAATGACAACACATGTATTTGTTGGCCTAGAAACCCATCCAAGATTGACTCATTAGGAGTAAATCTTGGATAGTCCCCGGTTTGGGACTGTTCTTGAACACCTAATCTCACTTAGGATGTAAGTGTATAATGTGTATTGGGTTTTCGAGAAAATTTCGGTAGCATTTCCCCGTTTGTTCTCTAAGTACATATGTACTTAGAGAACAGCGGGGAAATGCTGCCGAAATTTTCTCGAAAACCCAATACACATTATACACTTACTAGTGAGATTAGGTGTTCAAGGATGGGATAGGTGGTACACATTTATTATATATAAGAATGACATCAAATGTGTTTGTTGGCCTAGAAACCCATCCAAGATTGACTCATTAGGAGTAAATCTTGGATAGTCCCCGGTTTGGGACTGTTCTTGAACACCTAATCTCACTTAGGATGTAAGTGTATAATGTGTATTGGGTTTTCGAGAAAATTTCGGTAGCATTTCCCCGTTTGTTCTCTAAGTACATATGTACTTAGAGAACAGCGGGGAAATGCTGCCAAAATTTTCTTGAAAACCCAATACACATTATACACTTACTAGTGAGATTAGGTGTTCAAGGATGGGATAGGTGGTACACATTTATTATATATAAGAATGACATCAAATGTGTTTGTTGGCCTAGAAACCCGTCCAAGATTGACTCATTAGGAGTAAATCTTGGATAGTCCCCGGTTTGGGACTGTTCTTGAACACCTAATCTCACTTAGGATGTAAGTGTATAATGTGTATTGGGTTTTCGAGAAAATTTCGGTAGCATTTCCCCGTTTGTTCTCTAAGTACATATGTACTTAGAGAACAGCGGGGAAATGCTGCCGAAATTTTCTCGAAAACCCAATACACATTATACACTTACTAGTGAGATTAGGTGTTCAAGGATGGGATAGGTGGTACACATTTATTATATATAAGAATGACATCACATTATACACTTAGGATGTAAGTGTATACCCTAATCTTTTCCTAATATATACTTGTTTCCTAATATATACTTGTTTTCTCTGATCATAGAATGGATAGATCATGGATGTCCATTCGTAATCGTTGCACCCCAGAGTTTATATCTGGTCTTGATCAGTTTATTAGATTTGCCGAGGAACATAGGAAAAAACCTACAGATAGGTTCTACTGTCCATGTAGGCATTGCAGTAACAACTTGAAAGTCAACACTGGTGAGGAAATCAAAAGTCATGTCATGTGCAACGGGATTGTACAAGGCTATACAGAATGGCACTGGCATGGAGATATTTCAAAATCGAAACCAGTAGATGTCGATAGCAGTGCTTGGGTGGAAGAAGAAATTGCCTCCGATGACGTAAATGTGAATGAACCAGTTCCAGCAGACATCGTTGATGCGATGCTGGATAGTTGTAGGGTAGAGCACACCGATCCACCTCCTATCTTTTGAAACATTGTGCATGATACTGAGATACCGTTATACACAGGCTGTGCTAAGTTTACGAAGCTTAGCGCTGTGTTGAGATTGTATAAGTTGAAAGCTAACAATAGATGGAGCGACAAAAGCTTCACTTCATTGTTGACTTTGTTGAAAGAAATGCTTCCTGAAGGAAACGAGCTGCCAATCTCAACATACCAGGTAAAGAAAATGTTGTGCCCAATGGGAATGGAGGCCAAGAAGATACACGCATGCCCGAATGATTGTGTATTATTTCAAAAGGACTATGTAGATTTGAAAGATTGTCCAAAATGTGGTGCGTCACGGTATGAAGATCCTATAGATGAAGAAGAGTACTATGATAAGTATGATGAGTCCAGTCCATTCTCAGTTGGGTTGCCAACTCCACAAAATATTGAAGCTAATGATGACTTATATGTGTGCGGAGATCACAATGAAGGATTGTTAATTGATAAAAGATCACAATTTTAGAGACATGTATGTTTATACAAATGCTAAATATTTGCCTTTTTCTAGTTAATACAAATGCTAAATGTTTGCCTTTTTCTAGTTAATACAAATGCTAAATGTTTGCCTTTTTAATGACATTTTCAGATGGCTGACCATGATGAGCATGATGTCCATGATGAGCATGAAGTCCATGATGAGCATGCTGTCCATGACGAGCATGGCGAGGATACCAATGTAAGTTCTAAAAACATATCCTGTATTTCTATAAAATTCATTATCTTCTAGTTATGTCATATATCCTATATTTCTATATTGGGCTAATTTAGTGTGTTTATTTTTGTCAAATTTTAGGTTGATGATGTACCTGTACCCACTGAAGCACTGGAGCAACTTGATGCGCAACACCAAACACTTAACAAAAAAAGGGGCATCACTCTGTTGAAGAAGTTATTAGCGCTAAGTGGTAGTGGATCCAAATTGGTGGTGGAGTTTGATAATGGAGGAAATGCAATTGGAGTGAACCGCAATAATTTTGTAAACTATCTTGGGTGTACCACTCGGAGCCATTGTGGTGTTAAGTATGATAATTGGCATAAAGTTCCTCAAGGGAAAAAAGACTTGATATGGAAGGATTTATGCGTGAGTTATTATTTTTTGCAATTCTATTTTGTAGATTACAAATTCTATTATTTGCAATTCTATTTTGGATACTAGTTAATAACATTTCTATTTTACAGAATCTGTTTGCATTGGATGAGAAGTTGCATCGTAAAAGTGTGATGCAACGCGCTGGAAAGATGCTTAGGAATTATAGGACAAATATGAACAGAGAATACATAAAAGAGGGTGATAAGAAGAAGAAATCAGCCCTTGAACAATGGAACTTCTTGGACAAAGAAGATTGGGACAATTTTGTTGCTTCAAGAAAATATGAAGAATTCAAGGTATTAGGCGTCACTCCCAATTTAATTAACATTTAGTGCTACTAACCAAATCATTAATGTGCATACTAACTAGGCCCTCAGTGATGCACAAAAAGCAAGGCGTGCACTGAATGTGCATGACCACACTATGGGTCCAAAAGGCTATGCAAGCGTTCGCCAAAGACTACAGGCAGAGTCTGCGGCTACTCAGCAGTTTGCTGCTACTCAGGAGTCTGCTCCTACTCAGGAGTCTGCCACACCCATGCCTCGCCATGATATCTGGATAGCTGGCAGGCAAAACAAGAAGGGTGAAATAAAGAAGCATGTAACTGCTGAGGCGGCTGCAAAAATGGTAAAATACAACTCTTAGAGAAATCGTTTGAATATTGATTATTTGTGGTGTTAACTTACCAATTTCTGTTTATGCTGATTAGCGGGAGCTGCACGAGCAGAGGAAACAAGGCACGTTCATCCCTCAGGGCACAAGGGATGAATTGACAGTTGATCTGGGTAACCCAGAGCATCCTGGACGTGTTAGAGGTGCTGGCGCTGGTGTTGGCATCAAAGCATTCTTTGGGCCATCCCAGCGCAAACCCAGAGCGGGACTTTCTCAAGAAGAGGTAACCTATTCTTTTTTTAGAATGTTACTGCAAAAGGAAATTCATTAATAAGAAGCTAATGTTTCTTTTATCCATGTATAGGAGAATAAGAGAGTTGAGGATTTAGTTGCTAAGAAGGTCAATGATGTAGTTGCTGAGAAGGTCAAGGAAGAATTGCTGCGGTGGCAGGCATCTCAGGCTTCCAATCAGCCTATGACGACCCACTCTTCTCCTGATGCACAGACTGCGAGTAATCCTGGAGACCCATCGCCTAGCACGTCTGCTGTAAGTATTGTTTATGACATTGTAGCTAGTCTTTTCAAGATGATATGTTTTCAAGATTATATGTATATATGTATAACATTCTTTACGTAAATTTGTAGGCATTGAAGCCATGCCGCTTAAGAATGCAAGACTATGTTGTTGCAGAGGCGCAAGCTTACCGGTCCCTTCCTGGGGCAACGTTTCATGGGACTCCAATGCCGCAGGGCTACATTCGTGTGAGTCCGCTACATGTATTACTCGATTGGAGGGAAGTTGCGTTGCCATATGCCCACCCAGATATTGATAGACTTGGTGAGGCAGAAGGCGGGGTCATATTGTGGCCCAAAGCAGATGTCATCTACACGAATGAAATTGTAAGATAAATTTACATTGATTTAGACTGTTAATGTGTATATATGATGTCAACTGATCTGAAATTATATATACAGGTTAAAAAGAAGACACCAGGAGCACCTAGGCCTCCACCTCCACTTCCCGCATTACCAACTTGGGTTCCAACTGACCTAACATACCCGTTAGGTCCTGCTTGTAGGGGAATGGCATGTTGGCTACGGGCACATAATATACATTGCCCTATAATAGTTTCTTTAGATGCAGATTATGCAGGTCAATCATACGATAGCTATTTATTTATACAAGATATTATTGAGCTGTTTATGTATGATTGGCTGAATACATCAATGATAGAGACATGGATAAGGTGAGATCTTGTTTATACATCCATATACCTTGTGTAAGATCCGGTGATCTAGTTTCTTATATATTAATGCATACGTAATACATGTTTTGCAGCTACTTAGTCGAAGATCATTGCAAACAATTTGCATTTGATCATGTGGGATTTTTGATTCCATCATTGATTAGTATGGTAGCTAAAGACCCTGATAATGTTCAACAATACTGTATAGATGCTTTTACAATTTTTGGTCAGCAAAAGAAGACGATAATAATAGCTCCATTCAATGTCAAGTAAGTTTACTTTATTTATAATTTGGACTTAAGAAAATTCCATTTTTATTGTGCATTTTGAGTTATTAATTGTTAACTTTTTACCTCTAGTGGTAAACATTGGGAGTTACTAGTTATTGTCCCCGGGACGTTCACTGTTTATTATCTAGATCCCGCGGGAAGTACATTAAACACTAAAATTGGACACGTAATGAGAATGCCATTATTCTGGTGAGAAATATTTCATTTTTGTATCTGTTAACATCTGTTATTACATTACTATTTACTTATGTAATTTACTGTGTTATATTAACATGTAGGGGTTTAGATACATTCAAAATAGCTGGAGGAACGGTCCCAAGGAAAAAGAACCAGCCAATAAATTGGCAGAACGTACAAGTAAGTTCCCGACTCGAATATATATATTATTGATGTGAATTGTGCTTAGTTGTATTATTTTGTATGATCAATTTATAGTGTGATACACAAGACAATGGCTGGGCATGCGCATACTATGTGATGCGATTTATACAGATGATTATCAAATATGCCGCATTGGACATCGATACCATACATGAGGTATTATATATAGTCTCACTAGTTAGTATGAAATATATCAATCTTATCTTATTTTTATATTATTACTTATATATATACATCATTCTCTTTGCAGGTGTTTAAAACTGACCACACTATAGGTAAACGCTTAAAAAATATACATGCTCCATATACGATGGAAGCATTAAATGAAGTAAGAGAAGAATGGGCAAAAGCCATACAAGCAGTGGCAACTGTAAGATATAATTGGGATGTTGATAGCGATAATGAATGATACTTTGTAAATGAATATTTCTGAATGTTAATACATGTATTTGAATGTTTCTATATGTGTGAATGTGAGAATTGAATTGATGTCTGAATGTATGTACTTGTGTAGTATTTTCCTTGTGACTTTTGTAGGTTTGCGGCCTGTTTGTAGGCTGATATCAATGGATGTCGTAAACCTACAGTTCAGAAAACTGAACTGTAGGTTCTCATCCTGCTGACCAGCCACAGCAGGCCTGCAAACTGATATGAAAAAAAAATAGGCGTCGGTTATTTATAGAAAACCGTCAGCAAAGACATACAACGTCGGTTATTTGATAAAAACTGACGCCTGATGTGGCCAAAGCAGTCTTGGAAATGGCATCGGATATTCGTATCAAACCGAAGCCTATTTAATATATAGGCGTCGGTCTTTTGGTATATACCCGACGCCAAAAGTGTTCGCGCCACAGAAAATGGCGTCATCTAGGGAACTTTATGCGTCGGTTATCTACTAAAAGACCGACGCTATATTCCATATAGGCGTCGGTTGTTCAGTAAATAACCGACGCAGAAACTGCCCTAGATGACGCCGTTTTTTGTGGCGGGAACCCTTTTGGCGTCGGTTATATACCAAAAGACCGACGCCTATAGATTAAATAGGCGTCGGTTAAAAAACCGACGCCGAAGTGTTCGACCTTTAGCGGCGCCCACATAGGCGTCGGTCGGAAACTGACGCCAAATGGGGTTAAACGACCGACGCCAAAGGCCGTTTCTGTAGTAGTGGATGTTTACTTATCATTCTTGAGCTTGTTGAGCCATGGGGTGCTCAATTGTACCTTGGTTTGGAGTTGATTCCTTTCTATGGTGGATTAGGGTTTACCCCCCATGGATTAGCCATCTTCAAGGCTAACAACCGATGGTTCCACTGGTTTGGAAAACATTCGATGGTCATAAATAGACAAAACATCCTATGGTCATCACGAGAAGGCTCTAGGTTGATGGTTCTTGCTAGTTTGGTTCACTTGAACTGATTGTTCACTTAAAAGGATGATCAACCAATGGTTCAACCACCTTTTGACCTAAACATGAACAAACGATGGTTACCACCCCTCAATAGTCAATGGTGGACCTAAGAGGCCATGAAACGATGGCCTATAAGTTTGCAAAAGCTGGTAAACCTGCTACTTGCTTATCCATGTAAGCTCTAATCCATGGACACATGAAGAGAAACTTAGGCACCTCATGCTTCTTCTATTCCTTATTCTTAAGCTTTATATACCTATCCTTCAGCTCCCAAATAAAACCTTTGATTTCTATCACTTCCCTCCTTCTAAGAACCTCATTCCCTCTCTGTTTATCTAAGGAGGACCTGCCCAAGTAAGAATAAGGTGCTGACCTTCTTCGTTGAAGCTCCTAGGGGTTTGTTTTGCTTACTTTAGGGTTTCAAAGCTTCCTTTTGGTGATCTTGACCTAAAGAAGTAAGTATCCCCATATGTCGTCTATTTATTTTGTTGTTCTTCTTCGTCCTACCTTCCTCTAGGTCAGAACTCTACTGTTCCATGGTAAAAGTTGCTTTATAGCTTAAAGAATCTACCTTTCTTTCTCTTTCAACCTAGGATTTGCTTCCCTTGTGGAGAAAGGTGATACTTGGCCGAGTTCAGACCTAAAGCTTGGGTTTTCTACCTTCTTGCTCGAGTTTTCTTGCTTCTAAGAAGTCTTTTCTCTTCTATAGAGGTGAGTTTTATAACCCTCTTCACTTTTATTGCTTACTACAGTCTTGCTTGCTCATTTACTTACTATAAAAGGAAAATCTAAGCACCTAGAAGCTATACTTGCCCATGGTTTTGTCTTCTATGGTGTTCCTTGATTAGTTTCCAGCTTTAGATGGACTGCAAACTATATACATGACCTACCTAAGGAACAAAATGACATAAATCAGGTTGGCATGACAATCAATGGTGCTTAGTGTTGACTTGAGAGTTATACATTACCCATATTTTGATAATGACTTAACCATTCCATTCCTATGTATCTAATATGTTTGTTTAAGATTGATTTTAGGCTTTAGGTACATGAAAAGGATCAAATTACATAAGCCCTAGCTTGTTCAAGTTCAAGTCAAAAGCAATGCAAGTGTGTAGTTTGGGAAATCACTCCAAATGTCCTTCGATGATTTTTGTACACTTGTATTGATGATATGACTTGTAACTAAGATGAGAAAAAATCAGAGACACTTAATTCCAATGTTTGATCACTCAAATGTCAATTTATAAAATTTGTCACAAGATGTCTATCGATCGAGTTTGAAACTTGACCGATCCAATGATGGAGTTTCTGAAGAAACCAATAGGTCGAATTGTACACTCACAGAAATCGACCGACCGAATCACTGAGCAAAACTAATTTTAGCTCATCAGTCAAGTTTCCCAGAACAAACTCAGCCAATAGTTTGAAAATTGGCTTTGACATTTAGTAGACCAGTCGAGTTACCATTATTACAACTCGACCAAATGTACTGTATGGAAAACGTAGAAAAAGTAATTATAACTGTTGGTGAGTTATTTTGAGCGAGAATAGATCTGTTGCAACTTGGAAAATGACTATATTTTGCCCTTAAGTGATCCCACACTCAAGGGAACACCCCTCACTATAAATAGGACCCCTTGGAGTTCATTCCAAGTTTTCTCATTCATACTATTCTAAGTCCTTGCTATAGTTGAGTGTATTGCAACTCCTTGAACCCCTTTCTCTCTCTCATTTACATAGCATTTCGTGATTATGAGTGAGTTAGTCCACTTGTAAGAGAGCTACTTCCTTGTTCTTGAAAGTTCTCATTCCATACCATCTTCCCAACCCCTTTCCTCAAAGAAGAAAAGGTGAATCAAGCTACTCCGAGTGAAGGTGGAGTTGTTGCTGTTGTGAAGATCTTCTCTGGGTGAAGGAGAAGGCAAAGGTTTAAGTTCCAAGAAGAGTGGGTAATCCATTGAAGGCTGAAGACTTGTGAAAGAGTAGGTAAGTCCTTGGAAGGAGGCGGAAGGCTCTTTTCAAAATGGGTAAGTCCTTGGTAAGGTTGAAGACTCTTTGTATTGGATAGGTAAGTCCTTTGGTGGGTCTTGTGTTGTATCTCTTATTGGTGAATATATATAGGAATGCACTTGCAAAGTCCTAGAGGTTCGCATCTCTAGGTAGTGGATTGACTCTCTCCTAGTTTGGAGAGTGGAACCACTCAAAACGACCTTGTCCAAGTGCTTGTTTCATTTTTTGTCATCCTTGCTATGCTTGTTAGTTAGGACTTCAAATTGTACATAAACTATTGGTTTTGATTGATATAATTTGAAGGTCTAATCTATCTTGTGAGAAATTTTGAAGCTCGATTCACCCCCCTCTAGAGATCTAGATCCAAACATAGTACCTAACAACCAATGACTTCTACCTAGGTTTTAAGGCTGATTTACATTTTATACATCCACCAATGGTAGTACCCTTGCAACAACTGATGGTGTTACCTTCTTGACAACTGATGGTGGTGACCAAGGGTGACAACCGATGGTGTCAACCTATGGTCACACCTTTCTATCAGATTTTGACCTGATTAGAAGCTTAAATGACCAATGTTTCTGTCCTAAATATGGCATCAATCAATTGTGACATCAACTCAACAATCGATGGTGGAAAATGATAGTAGTGTTGACCCTAACAACTGATGGTGACACAATGTGTAACAACCGATGGTGGATCAAGTCACCACAACTAATGGTGAATCAAGGCTTTAAGTGTAGCTTCAATTAAGCCTTAAATCAATGGTTCCTCGGTTCAATTGATCTTATGGTTAAGATCTATACTCTAATTGATGACTTTGAATAGTGAAACCGATCCAATGAATGAGATTTGATGATTCAACATCCAATGGATTAGAATGAATCCCATGGTATTATATGTGGGTCCTAGTGATGATAATTCAATGGTTCAATGCCCTTAATTTGTAGTCTTATGATGAATGCATATTCATCCATCTTTGTGCATATTTTTCTTAGTCATTTTCATTAGATTTTCTCCTTTTCAGTAATTTTTGGACTAAATTGCAATTTACCCATTTCTTGATTTACTTTTGCAAATACTTATCCATTTTCTCAAATTTTGTAGGGATTTTCACTAAAGTGTATTCTGACCCACTGAGCCAATGAGACGACCTTCTCACTAAGCCTAGACAATCGACTTACTCCCTGAAGACCCCTTGTTTCATAGCCAAATGTCCACCTTGGCCTCAGCTCAAGCAACCAACTTTGCATGCCAAATAGGCATCTCACTTTAGCAAGATGGTTGTCTCATGGATCCAGACGAGCATTCGAGCAAGATGAGGCAGCTAGGTCGACTTGTCCTAGACTCGCATCAAAAAGCAAGCGTACCGCCACTTGATTAGGGTTCCAACCCTTTGATTACGCGTATGACAGCACGAGACGGGTGCCTCATTTTACCCAAATAACCATTTTGAGGTCTTACTTCTTGACCAATAAATGAAAGCAAGGGCGCCACCATTCACTTGATTAGGGTTCAACCACTACTCCAAGGCCACGCCACATCACTTTCAAAATGGGCGTTCTAGAGATCCCAGACGATCATCTGGGACTTTACTTTGACCCCAACTCTACTCTCAAACAGCACCACCATAACCCTCTTTAGGGTTTTGAGCCAAACTTTCTAGACCCGCCAAGTCATTGCCAGATGACCGTCTCACTTAGCGAGATGGCCGTTTCGCAGTGCGCGAACATGACATTTCAGCAACAACCTCTCCTTTCTTACTCACCCATCTTTCAGGGTTTTCTACCCATTCTTCACCTATAAAAGGAGGGGGGACTCCACTAAGAAAAGGGTCCCCAATTTTTGTACTCATTTCATAGTGAAACTATGTCAATTTACATTCTAGTGTAATTTTTATATTCAAGCAATAAAGTTGGTCTTTTCTTGTGCATCTGGATCTCTTTTATTCTCATTCTTTCTTCTAGGAGTGGGAGATTAAGCAATTAAGACATTTAATCATCACCACCTTGGTCTCCTCAGAGATTCTAGATTTGTAGTTTATGGCTTTCTTTCTTTCTCTCCTTTTTTCTCCCTTCCTCACTATGAGTAGCATATAGTCTCTTTATCGAGGCAAGGGGAATACCCCCTTAGCCATTGTGTTGATCGAATTAGTTTATACAATTTTCTTTATACATATGACTTTTGGTTTAGAAAACTGCCCATTTAAACAAAGTGATCTCTCATTTTTATCTCAACTTAATTCTGGCTCATGCGACCATTAAACCCTGAATTTAGAATGACTAACCAGTTGCATGGGGATTTGGATTCGATCGTGGAAAGATCCCCTTTGGGATGATGAACTATAAAGTGTTAACACCAGGACCAATAGGTTCACGTGGAGTTTTCCTTTTGTGTTTTGTTTATGAATGGTTCACATACCCGCTTCTACCTTTAATTATTGTATATGCTTTTTTCTTATCTTCACTTTGCCTAAGGTGGTGAAAACCCCTAAGCCTCAATGTTTACCCCATCTAATTTCAACCATTTCTTTCAACGCTTATTTCAATGGCTTCCTTTTTAATTCTTGCAATATTGTTCTCATTCGTTGATACATCTTTTATTCTATGCTAAGAATCTTCTTCCTTTATTCTTCTTGCTTAGTTTAATCTTTCCATTTCCATACTTAGTGTAATCTTTTATTTTCTTGCACCTTAATTTCTTGCATTAGTATAGTCACCCCCTCAAAATCTCACTTTACTTTCTGTCAATCTTTGAAAAATACCAAAAAGAAATAATTCCAAAAACAATCTAGATAAAAAGAAAATGAATCTAAAAAACATTGTCTTATGGGATCGGCCCTTCTATACTAGCCTTAACTAGAATGTAAAAAAGGATTAAACTCTAGGATAATTATTCTAGAAAATTGGTGTGCAAATGATGCATATCAATTTTGGCATCGTTGCCGAGGGACAATAGATCATTTTCTTGAACCCTAGATTTTCTTAAAAAAACTTCTATTTCAATGGCTTCCTTTTTAATTCTTGCAATATTGTAACATTCTGGAAGTGCTATATCCTCTTTCTATTGAGTTTCCATTGCAACAATACATTTTTTCTGCACTCGAATATATTAGTATAACTGTGAATGCGCCACCCACTGAATGATTCTACACTACCAATTTTTGATCCCGGTCGAGAGAGAACTTTTCATCACTTAAATTGATAAAACAAACTTAGGATGGATGAAGAGGAAGTTGCCTATAGGATTGAGCAGGAACTTGCTGCTTAAAGGGAGATTACGAAGACTAAACACACAGCCTAAGAAGAAAATCTTCACCTAGCCTATATCACTAAGCAAGAGGATGTAGAAGCCGCTCAGAGGGAGGCCGAGAGACAAAAAAATTAAAATATTTTTCCACTCCAAAACTGTATATGCACAACACCCAGTTATTCCATCCGTGATTACCATTCCCCAATTTGAGATCCACACTTAGTGGATCACTATGCTTCATGCCAACCAATTTTTTGGGAATAAGGGTGAGAGCTTTCAAGATCACCTCTAATGTTTCACTGACCTTAGTTCCTTGACCAAGATCCCAGATGCTCTTAAGATGCCATTAGACTTAGGTTTTTCAAATACTCTCTCTTACAGCCATCCAATAGTTGGTATAATGCCATGGAGAGTGAAAACCCCATCTACTTGAGAAGCGCTTCAAACCAATATTTGGATAAATGCTTCCCTCCTTCCCTTACTTATGAGATCATGGGACAAATCCTTCTCTTTTTAGTGGTCCCTGGAGAAATTTTAGGAGAAGCTTGAGAGTGATTTAGGGAATTGCTCCATGATTTCCCTCATCATGACATATAACAATCTCAACTCATTGAGATATTTTACCATGGCATTGATAATAACACCAATAAGTTCCTTGGTTCCTCATATAGAGAAAATTACATTTTTCAAAACCTCGATAGTGCATGGGAGGTTGTTAAAAGAGCCTCTAAGACCCAATCTATACAAGGAGCCAGTGGGGTGCTCAGGGTTGCTAAGGCTGAGGTAAACCCATACATGCATACCATTTCCAAAGCCCTTAAATTGATCTCCTTAAAATAGTACTACCCGAAATATTATTTCGATGCCTATGAAAGGCAACCTCAACAAGTTAGGGATGTTGAATCTCTATGTGGGATATGCCAACGGTATGATCATGCTACCATTCAATGTCAAAATCTCTATAACACCCCTATGCAACTGATAGTTGGCCAGATAGTAGAAGACCTAAACTCCACCCATAGTATTCCAGGTCAAGCTTACTACTCTTCCAACCGAGCTAGAAATCATCCCAAATTCTAATATGGAAACCCTTTAGGAGATGAATTTTTTTTATCAACTTCCACCCCCACAAAGACCACCTCATCCTCAAGCCAGCATTCACCCACCACCTGGTTTTCCCAACAATTATGACAACCAATGGAATTATGGGAATTTAGGAAACTATAGGAAACATTTCTAAAACTATGGAGCTCACCAAGGACAACAATATCAAAACCTTCATCAACATGCACCTCAACCTCAATTACAATAGAATGTCCCCACCCCTTTAACTAACGATATGGTAGCTGCCTTTTAGTAAATTATAATAGCACATTATAAGTCAAATTATGCTCAGTTTACCCGTCTCTTTACTCAATAAAAACCTCCTTTCGGTACATTCTCTGGCCAACCTAAACCCAGCCCTAAGCATGTGGAACAACTCAAGGTTGTTACTACCGTATCCGGCCTTACCACACCAGAAAGGGAAACTTACCCCCTCATAGATTTTGACCAAGGGGAATATGATGAGGTTATCGTGCCACAACCCTTGACCACTCCCACCACTCAAGAAGAAGTGCCTGAGTATAAGTCACATATACCTTTTTTCGGCCGGTTGAAGAAAACCCGGTTGGACTCTAGGTTCAACAAGTTCAAGGATATCATGAGGAAACTATGCATTGACATATCACTTCTGGATGCCATGACTGACCTACCTGAGTGGAAGAATTTCTTCAAGGCCCCTTTGAATCATAAGCACACGACTAAAGAATCTGAAACTGTAAAACTAGCAAGAACCACATCTAACATTATTCAGAGCAAGATGCCAAAGAAACACAAAGACCCAAGATATTATGGGATCACATGTTCTATAGGAGACTCAAATAGCTATTCGGGATTAGCTGATCTTGGGGATAGTATATCCATCATTCCTGTGAGCATGTGCAGGAGGCTCGATCTCACATATTCTAGACCCACTCCTATGCGTATTCAACTTGTAGATTCCTCCATCACCAAACCCCTTGGCATTATTGATAATGTTCCAGTCAAAGTTGAAAATTTCTACATCCCCTATGACTTTGTGGTGCTTTATATAAAAGAAGACAATCATTACCCTCTTATTTTTGGCAGGCCCTTCCTTGCCACTACAAGGGTGCTCATCGACGTTGAGGCAGGACTTTTCAACTACTTGTGGGAACATAATTCATCAATTTCCAAGCCTCTGGGGGTAGAATGAAGTATACCCAAGAAGAAGAAGACTATTTCCTCAATTTTATGAACTGATTCAATCAAATGTAACAACAATTTCTGAATTCTGAACCACCACCTATTACCAAAACCCAAATTTCTCTTGTGGACAATCAAGTTTCTATTCAAGCTGCCCCTTCCAGTCTTGTGAAGATGGACATTTCCCCTCCTATAAGTCCTATTGTGAGCACAACCAACATCACCACTCAAGAAATTCCCCTCCCACAACCCTCTATCCCATCTATGACCATACCCTTTTCCTATCCTCCCTCTCCCTTTGAGGCACCGATCTATGATACTCATCAAACCCCTTACAATTCATCATTGCAAATCACAACCCAAGTGGCGCATCCAAATTTCACCAATGGATATTTCCCTTCTCCTCCCTACAACCCACCTTCCACTGAAATTAGTGGTCATTATAGGGATATAAATGAAGATTCATACTGAAGACCATCGTCACCTTCCATAAATAATCATATTTTGCTTCCCTACAACTATCGCCCACCACATCCTAAACTTTGGGAACCTAATAAGATTGTTTCAAATTTTTGTCTTTGGTATACAGATGTACGCCAAGAATTCTAGGATACATTTCAAAGCACTCAAGCAAAGATGATGGAGTGGTTCCCAGGAAATAAATACTGCAACCCTACCATCCTGTCCACTCCTCCATCATTTTATTATTCACCGCAAATATGATTTTTCTTCCCTCCATCTCCGATTTAGGTTTTGCTCGGGACACGAAAGAGTCTAAGTCTGAGGTGGAGGTGGGTGGTATGATTCTATTCCACCCCTATCTTTTCCCGTATTTTCTTTGTTTTTCTTTTCTTTTTATTTTTTTGCATGTATTTGCTTTAGTTCATGGCCCTTATCTAGTCGTCCATACTTTTATATTTTACTTAGTTGTAAAGGCCATTATCTACTCATCCCATTGAATAAATATCTATCATTGTACCCCTTGAATTTTGTAAAACTTTTTGCAAAATCTATTATAAATTTCCATATTTGAAACTATTATGTAACATAGGACCCCTAATAACATCACTCCTCAGAATAGTTAGCAAGTCATAAGGAATCGATAAGAACCAAACATCATTTTCCTCTATATTTAAACAATGGATTATCTTCTTATAAAAGTTATATGATGTGAATTATATGAATATTATAACTTGAGCATTGTCACTCTTTGTAAAAGAAACAAAAATATATAATGTTGATTGCATAAGAAAATCTCTTCTTCCCTCTATTTGTCTTCTAAAAAAGAGAAGTAAAAAATCACTACTACACAAAAATCAAGTTCGGGCTAGCATGCTTCCCAAAATGAAAATTCCATACCCAACAAAGGGGCGTACCGTTAAAAAGATGCCAAAAGTGCACATGAAAAAATTGTGACCAATGTAGCCACAACTACGCAAAATCCAAATCTCGAGTCAAATAGAGGAGGGATAAAAAAATTTATCACTTCCTTATTTGTTTTCATACCCCTCCTTCATCCTGTTCTTGTGCAATAACCTACAAAAAAGTTGACAGTGTCAAAGGTACGGTAAGAGGAAGCCTATTTTTCTTTAAATTCTCATTTTAAAAGTAAGATTTGTGTGAGAACCCATTACACTAAATGAGATTATTCAAAACATAAAACATAATCAATCAATAATTAATCACATACCCAAAAATATGGGTAAATTAAAACCGATTTCAACGTCACCACCCGCTCATAAACATTTGCATAAGAGCCCAAAATCTTTCTTATATCCATACTATGGCAAGAATTTGATATAAATTGTTCTATCATTTTAGCCACCACATATATACATAGGAGAACAATATTCATATATGCCACACAAACAAGCATTAATATGCTAACAAAAGTCCGATTCATTTGAAACACCATATACAAAATTTTTCTTGCCCGGACCTGAGAGTACATGGATGACTCTAGGACACACTATACATCTAGTCAACTTTCTCAAAGATTCATTACTATAGCTCCTTTTTTCTGCCACATGTTTGTTTTCATCACTTATGATTACCTAAAAAAATGTAGCGAACCACAAGGGTGAGACCCATGTCCTAGCAAGAGATATAACCTCCAACAATGATTGTTTTTTACAACATTTTTAAGTAATTAAATAGTTAAGCAGTTTAATCAGATATAAGAAATAATCTCAGCAACACTGATGATTAACAAAATATAGAAAGGAGCAGGTAATAACTATCATCATTAGCCAGACTATTATCCTTTATCTTGTTGACAATATAAACAATTCAGTAGCATATGCATATCTAGCATCATGAGCAAGTCTGGTAACATAGAATCTCTATCATTATAAATAAGTCTAGACACATAAGAATAGCTAACAACATTAGCATGCCTAATAGGTTGAACATATCAACATCATAAAATGAGCTAACAACATAAGCACAACTATCTGGATAAGCATGATTAGCAATATATGCATTTCTAGTTACAAAGGCATGGCTAGCAATATTAACAATAGCTAGCAGCAACATCTTTACCATTAGTGTCAGTACATTTAACAACATAACCATGTTTACAACATGTGCATAACTAAAACATAAGCATATCTACTATCTCTTATTGTACTATACATGATCTCAGTGAAAAGAAAGCAAACAAGGGTTATCATCCAATATGATGTGTTGTGTATAACCCTAAACAAATATGCTACACGATTGTCTACATCTTTTATTTTGCCATGAGGAATTTGAGGATACCACTCAAAATCCAACTGAGAATTTATAAATAGGAGGAACAGAGTGTTCCAGTCATGTCATACAAGTTATATCAAGCTTTAAATGATGACATGTCAAAGTATTTCAAATATGGTCAAAAATATGATCAATATTTATTCAAAAAAATTAGGGTTGCCGAAGTAGCAATATCTATGAGACAAGTTGAACAAGAGTGAGATGGGGTTGACTAAATGTCTTTATGGGATCATTATATGTCTTCTAAGAAGGTTGTGTAAATCCTAGTAAGGTAAAGATAGTGTTGTTGTTTCACCCCTAACAAGGTTGACTAGGAATGATGTTTCCTTGTATGGAATGACAGGTGCCAATGTCAGCATTTCTTTTGATGCTGAAAAAGAACTGACAGGTGTTCCAGTGTTAGTATAAAAAAAGGATGGATACATTGCTTTTTTATATGCTTCAAGGAATAGTATGGGACACATGGCATGATCGGTAAAAAACTACAAAGTATGACTTTTGAGTAATATGTTGATACAATAGATATAATATATGGATGATGGCTAGAATTTAAAGTTGAACATTACTACTAGAGTTGTACAGATGACACAACAAGTTTCTACATTCCATATTGAGAATGCCTTCTTAGATGGGGGTTTTTGTGATGACCCAAGATGAGATATGTATGAATGATTTGACATCACCATGATATGCAAGTAACCATGTGAAGGTAATAGGATGAGGTGCAAAGGAAGTACCCATCTTTGTTTACCTTGGATTTCAAGGCGAAATCCCTGTTAGGGGTTTATAGTTGTAAGGCCCCTGAATTTTCTTAATGAATTGAATGAGATTAATTACCATAATTGAATGCTTATAACCCTAATAAAACCTTTTGATATGTTTTGAAATCATAAGAAAAGCTTAAGTTTCAAATTTGGTCCAATTTGGACACTGTTTGAGCAAGTTACACAATGTTTTTTTGTACATTTTGGATGTTTCTACAATTTACCCAATTGAGGGGTTTTCTTTGCAATTTATCACATAAATTATGTTCCTTATATTTTATATTATCACTCTTGAGATTTTTGAGCCATGGGTATCCTAGTTGAGCTATGGTTTGAAGGTGTTTTCATCAAGGGTATTTTAGGGTTTACCCCTTCACAGATGAGCTACCTTTAGTAGATATCAACTAGTGAATTATGTGATTGGCTGGGAAATTCGAAAAAGGAAAGCCAAGCAGGCCAATAGGGACTGTGGGGGAGCTGCTTGTGTGTTGTTGTATATTCTTAATAATTTAAGGCCATAGACACATGGGAAAGCTACTTTTACACCTCATGCTTGCTTCTATCCTTATCCATGGGCTATATTGACCCCTTCCTTACCCAAATTCGAAAATATGCTTTCTTTCTCTTTCCTCTAACCTGGAGCAACGAATCCACTCTATTTTTATGCAAAACCAACTGCTACAAGGTAAACCCCTTTTTGGAGAAGAAGGTCTCCTAGAGCTCCATCTAGCCCTACCTAGGGTTTCCAAGGTCATCTTCTAGGGAATTCAACCAAGACAAGTTGTTTTCTTCCTTCCCTCTCCATTTTTCTTACTCTTCTCCTTCCTTAGACCTTCCTCCAGGTCGGAACCCTGCTTTTCAATGGTGAAAGTGGCTCTATAACTCAAAACTCTATCCTTCTTATTTCTTTTTCTAGGGTTTTGCTTCCTTGTGGAGAGAAGTGCTTATTTGGCCAAGTTTATATTTGAATCCAAGGTTTTCTTGCTCTCTTTTCTCAATATTCTTTCTGTTTGGGATTTTTCCTGCTCTATAGAGGCGAGTTATATAATATTCTTCACTTATATTGCTTACTAGAAGCTTGTTAGTTCATGTTTATGCCTTAATGTGTTGAATTAAGCATAGAGAAACCATGCTTGTTTAGAATTACGAATTTTTGTGGTGTTCCCTGTTTTGTTCCAGTTCTATATGAACATGTAAACACATGTACAGTCTTTTTAAGGCGTAACATGATCTGGGACAGGTTGATAGCAATAACCTATGGTGCTAAGCACAAAACAATTGATGGTTCAAATTAGGGTTGTCAAGCTATTTCCTTCCTTATCACACAACTGATGGTCATACCATTCAACAACCAATGGTGTTGCTATTTTGGCAACTGATGTTCGTGATCAAGGGTGTCAAATTTATGGTGAAAACCTATGGTCACCCCCTTAGGTCAGGCTTTGACTCAATTAGACTTTTAATTATCATCCACTAAGTATTCTAATGACGTTATCAATCGATGATGATATTGGCTTAATATTTGATGGTGTTTGAATGTACTTCTGATCTAGCAACCAATGGTGACCTAATGATCACAATTAATGGTGGATTCGGTCATCACCATATATGATGAATTAGGAATGTAATTGTAGATTTGACTAAACCTTAAACCGTTCCTTGGTTCAATTGATTCAATGGTTAGACTTATACTTCAATTGATAACCTTAAACAATGAACCTGATCCAATGAATAATATTGGATGATTTAACATCCAAAGGATTAGAATACATCACATGTTATTATATGTGGGTTCTAGTGAAGATAATTCAATGGTTCAATACCATTAATTTGTAGTCTTACCTTTGCCATTATACAATTATATTTGATAAATCACTATAATAAGTGGATGCATAACTCCCATGTGATCTAGCTTGTTATACCTAACCTTAATGTAATTATATGATGTTGAAAGGTTATAATCAGACCTCTTGAATGATTAATGTGATAATGAATTACACTCTTCTTGTATTCAAACCACAATGTAGTATTACTTGAATATCATAATGCCTTGCCATGTTAATATCTATGGACACATATGTGCTAATGATATTTTGAGCCTTGTTTATGATGATGATAACCTTACTATGAATAATGTGATGGTCTTAACGACCTTTGGGAATGTTTGAAACCATGATTGAGGTGAAATCATCTTCACGTTCCAATAAGGGTTAAAACCCTAGAACTTGTGATAAGATATTGATATCTTGTAATAGTACGATGTTAAGTGTGGTCCATTAATTTGCAATGAATGATAGACTGTGGTAATGTGATTAAGATTTATATCTCAAATGTTTTATATCCTTTGAAGTTGTTATACATATACTCTTGTTATAAAAGAATTAGGGTTTGAATGTCCACTTGTATGATAAATCCTTAATGCATTCAATTGGCAGTAACTAATCAAGTGTAACCTTAATCATGTAGATCCCTATGCCATAGAGCCATCTTCAGTGTCAAAACTTACTAGATGGTGAAATGAGTATTCCCAAGAGAAACTCGGAGCGCATAATATTGAGTATGTGGGGGTGGAAAGTTGAGGATATATCCTTGTCATCCATTATTGTAGGTTATGGATGATGGCTATGGTCATGCCTCTGACATTTGATGTGATTGAGGACAGCTGCGGTTGTACCTCGGATTAGAGGGTTTTGTATACCCTATTTTCTAGTGTTGTAACTTGTACCAAGTACACACTAGTTGTTATCAGTTGACTATATGTCACTGTTGGCAGTTTGACTGATATGTCACTGCATTTTACTTGTACTGACCAAGGGGAAGAGATCTTAGGATACCGACACTCCTAGATCTTATACAGAACTGAATAACACTTTTTAGTGGTCAGTTGGACTTTGAGTGGTACGACTCAAACTTCCCGGGGCATAATAATAAAAGATATAATACCAGCCATGTAGTATAATTGCTAGGATTTAATACATATCACATTGGTTGATTAACCCTTGTCTTGTCTTTACAATACATAGTTCTTACATGATTTAGACTTATGAAAATTGTGTAATTCTACTTATTGCTACAACTTGTTTGCTTAACTTCTTAGTATGCTTAAACTATTCAATCTGTTCATATTTCTTATTTAATACCCTAATTTCTCAATGTATTTATTGTTAATTAATATGTTATGATCAATATATGTTGGAGAGAGTTATATCTCTCGCCAGGATTGGGTCTCACCCGTGGGTCACACATTTATTTTAGGTGGTCGCAGGCAACGAGGTTGAGGTCGCATTGTAGAAGAGAACCAACCTTAGATTCAGAAGGTTGGTTAGTTGTATATGTTAGTAGTAGAGTCATAGTGTCATCCCTGTACTCTCAGGTCTGGGTATGGGATGTGTTTTCTAGATGATATACTCGTATCGGCACGAGATTTTTGTAGTATGCCAATGTTTGTAAATATATGGCATGTACATGTGAAATATCTTTTGTATGCAGGATGTGAGTGAGGTCTTTGGACCCATATGTAAATACTTGTTACAGTATATGAGAATGGTATGATGGACCTTTTATAAATGTTCTAGAGTTTATCTACATTGTTGGAATTAGTTTTAATTATTCCGCATTTTTGACTATGTGATTAATTAGTAGTTGATCATGTTTTGTGTTTTGAGTAATCTCGTTTAGTGTGATGAGGTGTCACAATTTGATATTTGTTTTTATAGGGAATATAGAACTTTATTCTACGTGGTTCTAGGAGATTGGGTCACTTGGCCACAATTTGGAGGTGAGGACTATCATGATGTTATAAAGGTGAGAATGACATTTTGGGAGTATAAATTGGAATTTATTTGTAATTTATTTTGCACAGGGCGAGAAAAGATTCAAGTCTGGGGTATTTTTATGAATGTATATTCATCCATCTTTGTGTGTATTTTTCTTAGTCATTTTCAATAAGATGTTCCCCTTTCCAGTAATTTCTGGACTAAATTGCAATTTACCCATTTCTTGTTTTATATTTGCAAATGCTATTCCATTTTCTCAAATTTTGTAGGGATTTTCTCAATGTTTATTTTGACCCACTGAGCCAGTGAGACAACCATATCACTGAGCCTAGATGGTCGACTCACTCCTTGAACACCCCTTGTTTCGACGCCAAATGGCCACCTTGGCCTCAGCTCAATCAGCCAACTCTAGACACCAAATAGGCATCTCGCTTTAGTGATACGACCATCTCATGGACCCAAACGAGCATCCGAGAAAGCCCAGATGGCTAGATCGACTTGTCCTAGACTCACATCGAAAAGCAAGTGCGCCGCCACTTAATTAGGGTTCCAACCCTTTGATTATGTGCACGGTGGCATGAGACGGACGCCTCAGTTTACCCAAATGACCATTTATAGGTCTTACTTCTTGACTAAGAAATGAAAGCAACAGTGCCACCATTCACTTGATTAGGGTTCAGCCACTACTCCAAGGCCACACCACGTCACTTTTGAAATGGACATTCCACAAAACCCAGACGATTGTCTGGGACTTTGCTTTGAGCCTAAGTCTTCTCTCAAACAGGGTCACCACAACCCTCTTTAGGATTTTTAGCCAAACGTTCTAGACCAATGCCAAGTCATCACCATACAACCGTCTTACTTAGTGAGATGGTCATTTCATGACAAATGAATAGGACATTTTAGCAGCCGCCGCTCCTTTCTTTCTCACCCCTCTTTTAGGGTTTCATCCTCTCCTTCCACTATAAAAGAAGGGGGCACTACACTAAGAAAAGGGTCCCCAATTTTTGTACTCGTATTGTAGTGAAACTCTATCAATTTCCATTCTAGTGTCATTTTTATATTCAAGAAATAAAGTTGGTTCTTTTCTTCTGCATCTGGATCTCTTTTATTCTCATTCTTTCTTCTCACTTTTCTTCTTGGAGAAGGAGATAAAGCAATTAAGCCATTTAATCATTACCACCTTGGTCTCCTCAGAGATTTTGAATTTGTAGTCTATGGCTTTCTTTCTTTCTCTCCTTGTTTCTGCCTTCCTCACTATGAGTAGTGAGTCATCTCTTTATTGAGGCAAGGGGAATAGCCCCTTGGCCATTGTGTTGATTGGATTAGTTTATATGATTTTCTTTACATGGATGACTTTTGATTTAGAAAACCGTCAATTTAAATGAAGTGATCTCTGATTTTTATCGCAAGTTAATTTTGACAGATCTGACTGTGAAACCCAAAATTTAGAATAACTAAACCAGTTGCATAAGGATTTGGATGCGACCGTGGAAAAATCCCCTTTAGGATGATGAACTATGTAGAGTGAACACCAAGACCAATGGGTTCACGTGGAGTTTTCCTTTTGTGTTTTGTTTACGAATGATTCACATACCCACTTCTATCTTCAATTATCATATATACTTTTGTCTTGTCTTCACTTGGGGCTAAGGTGGTGAAAACCCCTAAGCCTCGATGTTTACTCCATCTGATTTCAACCATTTCTTTCAATGCTTGTTTCAATCACTTTTTTTAATTATTGAAATATTGTTTTCATTCTTAGATAACCTTTTATTCAGTGTTAACCATCTTCTGCCTTTATTCTTATTGCTTAGTTTGATCTTTCCATTTCATTACCTAGTGTAATCTTTTATTTTCTTACACCTAAATTTCTTGCATTACTTTAATCAACCCCCTCAAAATCAGACTTTACTTTCTATCAATTTTCAAAAATACCAAAAAGAAATAATTTCAAAAATAATCAGGATAAAAAGAAAACGAATCTAGGAAATGTTGTCCTATGGGATCGACCCCTCTATACTAGCCTTAACAGGAAAGTAAAAAAGGATTAAACTCTAGGATAATTATTCTAGTGAATTGGTGTGCAAACGACGCATATCATCTTACCTTTTCCCTTGTATGGTTATATTTGATAAATTACCATAATAAGTGGATTGTAACTCTAATGTAATATAGCTTGTTAGACCTAACCCTAACGTAACTAAATAATGGTGAATGATTAATGTGATACTATATCACACTCTTCTTGTGTTGAAACCACAATGTGATACTAATGGAATATCATAGTGCATTGCCATGTTAAAATCTATGGGACACATATGTGCTGATGATCTTTTGAGCCTTGTTTAAGGCATAGAATTGTAATGGTGATCTTAAAAGGATTGATGTGATGGTATCAATGACCTGTGGGCATGCTTGAAGCCCCGATTGAGGTGAAATCCTCTCCATATTTCAATAAGGGTTGAAACCCTGGATCTTGTGAGAAGAAATTGGTACCTTATAATGGTATGATGACAAAGTGTGGTCTTTTAATTTACAATGAATGATAGCATGTGGTAATGTGATTAACATTCATACCTTAAATGTTTTATATCTCTTGAAGTTGCAATACATATACTCTTGTTAGAAATGAATTAGGGTTTGTATGTCCATGTGTATGATGAAGCCTTAATGCATTCAATTGACAATAACTAATCAGGTGTAACCCTAATCAGGTAGTTCCCTTTGCCATAGATCCATTTGAGTGTCAGAACTTGCCAGATGGTGAATAAGTATTCCTAAGGGAAACTCAGAGAACATATTGTTGAGTATGTGAGGTTCTTTTCATCTTGACTCTTAAGTGTTTGGGAGGATGACTACGATCATACCTTGGCAGGAGAACGACTACAGTCGTGTCTCACATATATGTATATGATGAGATTTGAGAACAACTACAATTGTACCTTAGGTGGTAGGGTTTGTATTCCCAACTCCTATCACTAATGTCGTGGCCTGTACCAAGGACAGACTAGGCTGTTAGCATCTTGACCAGAAGTGTCCCTGTGGCAGACTCATACTGACCGAGGGTGAATAAGATCTTAGGAATCTGGTTCTCCTAGATCTAGTATGGCACCAATTTCAACTTAGTAGTGGTCAGTTGGGACTTGAGTGGTAATCCTCAAAGCACTCATGGCAATGTAATAAAAGATGTATCACAATCCATGTAGTTACCACTAGGGTTAAATACATTTCACATTGGTTGATCAACCCTTGCTTTATCTTTATGCTACAAAGTTCTTATATGATGCAATCCTATGAAAACTGAGTAATTATACTAATTACTAAGTTACTTGTTTAACTTTCTCAGTATGATTAAACTATGACACCTCATCATGTGAAACAAGATTACTCAAAACACAAAACACAATTAACTTCTAAATAATCACATAGTAAAAAATGCGGAATAATTAAAACCAATTTTCAACAACATGAACCAATTTTGAAACAATTACATAAAGGTCCATCTTTTTCATTCTCATATATAATTTTAGGAATTTACATATGTGTTCAATGGACTCAGGTACAACCTATGAACAAAAGAAACATTTACAAGTACATGCCATATCTACATACACTGGCATACTACCAAAATTTTGTGTCGATACAAGTATATCATCTAGCAAACACCTCCCATACTTGAACCTAAGAGTATAGGGACGACAATAAGACTCTACTACTATCATGTACATCTGACCAATCTTTATAATCTATTGATCACAACGTTTATCCTCTTCCATAGCAAAACCCTGACCACATTGCACGCGACCACCTAAAAAGATGTGGTGACCCACGGGTGGGACCCAGTCCCATCAAGAGACATAACTCTCTCCAACATATATTGATTATAATTGATTAATTAATAGTAAATAAACTGAGCAAATAGGGTATTGAATAAACAATTTGAGAATATTGTACTATTTAAGCATACTAAGCAGTTAAGCTTGGCAACGAGTAGAATTACCCAAATTTCATAAATCTTCATCATGTAAGAAATGTTTAGTATAAGACAAGACAAGTCCCACTCAACCAATGTGAGACATATTTAACCCTAGAAGAGATACTGAACTGCTTGGATTACATCTTTTAATATGCTATGAGGAATTTGAGTCATACCACCTAAATCCAACTGATCACTATTAAGTTGAAATCAATGCCATACTAGATCTATGGAAGAACTGGACTCCATGATCTCACCAACAACTCCTGTTCAGTATGAGAGACAACGCAGAGGCATATCAGTCACTACCAATAGTGACATATAATCAATTGAAAACAACTAGCCCACCTTGGTACATGTTTTGACACTAGAGAACAGCTCACACATGGCCGTTCTATAAGAGGCATCCAACAATTATACTATTTCCTTTGACACATCACAATATCACATTATCTGAGGCATGTCTGCAACCATCCTCCACAACCTGCAGTTGTGGACACACGTAGATATTCTCAACTTGTGCCCCCACATATTAAAAAATATACGCTCTGAGTTTCCCATAGGAATTGCTCATTTCACCATCTAGTAGGTTCTGACACTGGAATAGATCTATGGCTTAGGGTAACTACATGATTAGGGTTTCACTTGATTAGCTATTTCCATTGAGTAAATTAAGGCTCCATCATTCAAATGGACATACAACCCTAATTCATTTCTAGAAACAATATATATATATATATACATTTATATATTGCAACTTCAATAGAAATAAAACATTTGAGTTGTAAATCTTAGTCACATTACCACATTCTATCATTTATTGCAGTTTAATGGATCACACTTAGTATCATACCATTACAAGGTACCGATTTCTTATCACAAGTTCTAGGGTTTCGACCCTTATTGGAACATGAAGATGATTTCATCTCAATCAGGGATTGAAACATGCCCAAAGGCCATTAAGACCATCACATCAATCCTTGTAAGATCACTATTACCATTCTATGCCTTAAACAATGCTCAATGATCATCAATACATAAGTGTATATAGATTTTAACATGACGAGGCACTATGATATTCAAATAGTACTACATTGTGGTTTCAACACAAGAAACGTATAATGCATTGTCACCTTAATCTTTCTAGAGGGATAATTATAACCAATCACCATCATTTAGTTACATTAGGGTTAGGTGTAACAAGCTACATCACATTAGAGTTACACATCCACTAGTTATGGTGATTTATCAAATATAACCATACGAGGGCAAAGGTAAGATTAAAAATTAAAGGCATTAAACCATAAAATTTCATCACTAGGTCCCACATATAATACTATGGGATTCATTCTAATCCATGGGATGTTGAAGCATCCAATCTCATTCATTGGATTGGGTTAATCATTCAAAACCATCAGTTTGAGTATAGGTTCAACCATTAAATCAATTGAACGAAGAAATCATTGGTTTAGGGATTAATTGAATCTACAATTACATCCTTAAATCACCATTGGTGTTGATGACCTTATCCACCATAGTTTGCAATCATTAAGTCACCATCCGTTGTTAGATCAACACTATATTCATTTAGAACCATTAGATATTAAACTAATGTCATCATTAATTGATAGCATCATTAGGGTACTTAGTAATTAAGATTATAATTGAGACAAGACCTGACCAAAGGGGTGACCATAGGTTGACACCCTTGGTCACCAGCATCAGTTGTCAAGATATAGCAACACCATTGGTTGTTGCATGGTATCACAATCGGGTCATGTGGTAGTGAAGAAAATAGCTTGAAAACCCCAATTTGGACCATCGATTGTTAGGTGTTTAGCACCATTGGTTGTGTTACCAACCTATCCTAGATCATATTCTAGCTTAGGAAGGACGTACACATATTTACATGTCCATATAGAACCAGAACATAATATAGAAAACCATAAAAATTTGAAACCCTAAGCAAGCATGGTTTCTTTATGCTTAGATCATCACTTTTAAGCATAAACACGAACTAACAAGCTTTTAACAAGCAATATAAGTGAAGAAGGTTAAAAAAATCACCTCTAGAGAGTAGGTCAGATCCCAAACAGTAAGAGTATCAAGAAAAAAAGGCAAGAAAACCCAAGTTTTAGACCTGAACTCGGCCAAGTAGGCACTTTTCTTCACAAGGAAGTAAAACCTTAGAAGAAGAAGCAAGAAAGGTAGGTTCTTTAGTTCTAGAGCATATTATACCATGGAACAGTAGAGTTACGACCTAGAGGAAGGTAGGAGGAAGAAAAAAAGAAAAATAAACAGATGAAACGAGGGGATACTTACTCATTTAGTCTAAGATCACCAAAAGATAGCCTTAGGAACCCTAAAGGAAGCAAAATGAAACCCTAGATGCTTCCATAAAGAAGATCGCCTTCTTCTTCTTCTTCCTTGGATAGTCCTTCCATAGATGAACAGAGAGGGAATGAGGTTCTTACTAGGAGGAAAGTGATAGAGATCAAAATTTTCATTTGGGAGCTGAAGGATTGGTATATAAAGCTTGAGGTTAAGAAAGAGAAGAAGCATGAGGTGTCTAAGCAGCTCTCCATGTGTCCAAGGCTTAAAGCTTCCATGGACAAGAAAGTAGCAGCTCCATCAGTTGTCGAAGACTAATAGGCCATCAGTTGATGGACTCCTAGGTCCACCATCAGATGTTGAGGGGTGGTGACCATCGTTTGTTCATGTTTAGGTCAATAGGTGGTTGAACCATCAATTGATCATGTCTTCAAGTGAACCATCGGTTCAAGTGAACCAAAATGGAAAGAACCATCAACCTAGAGCCTTTAGTATGACCTTCAGATGTTTCCCCTATTGTACCTTTGGTTCACGACCATCTTTTTTTGCCCAAACTAATGGCACCATCGGTTGTTAGCCCTTAAAGACGCTAATCTATGAAGGGTAAAACCCTAAATCACCCTTGAATGGAATCACCATCAAACCAAGGTACAATGGAGCACCCCATGTCTCAAAAATATCAAGAATGATAAGATAACATCTAAGGAACATAATTTATGTGACAAATTGCAAATAAAACCTCTCAATTGGATGAATTATAGAAAAGTCCAAAATGTACATAAAATTGCATAACTTGTAGAAACAATGTCCAAATTGGACAAACTTTGAAACTTAAGATTGTATTATGATTCCAAAGCATATAAAAAGGTTATATTATGGTTATAAGAGTTCAATTATGATAATTAAGATTGTTCAAAACTTTAAGCATGTTTAGGGGTCTTACAACTATAAACCCCTAACAAGGATTTTGATCCCAAAATCCTACGCAAAGAGAGATGGGTACTTCCTATGAATCACATCCTCTAGCTCCCAAGTGGCTTCCTCAATGCCAAGGCGATGACTCAAAACTTTTACTAACATTATATATTTCTTATTCAACTTCTTTACCGTCCTTTCTAGGAGCAACACGGGACCCTCAACATAGGAGATATCCTCATCTAACTCAACCTCTACTGGTTGGATTGTCAGCTCAGTATCTGGATGGCATTTCCTCAACATAGAGATATGACAAAAATTGTGTAACCTCTGCAACTCTGGTGGTAGCTCCAACTTGTATGCCACCTATCCCACACGAGCTAAAATAGGGTTAGGTCCTATAAATCTAGGAGCCAACTTACCCTTCTTCGCAAACCTCAGCACACCTTTCCAAGGAGAGACTTGAGATACACTCTGTCTCCCACTTGAAACTCATGTGGTCTAGGAAGGTTGTCTACATAAGACTTTTGTCTGTCTTGGGATGATTTCAACTATTGTTGTATTACTTTAATCTTCTCTGTAGTCTATTGTACAAGCTCAAGACCCAAGAGTTGATACTCACCAGTTTCATACCAGCAAAGTGGAGATTGACAACATCTCCTATACAAAGCATCATAAGGAGCCATATCTATGCTTCTCTAATAGCTATTGTTATAAGAAAACTCTATCAAAATCAGGTGTATATACCAACTCCCAAGAAACTATAGGACACATTCCCTTAAGAGATCCTCTAAAGTCTGAATAGTCCTTTAAAACTGGCCATCTTTCTATGGATGAAAAGTTGTGCTGAACCTCAACTGTGTTCATATTGTTGAATATAGACATTCCAAAAAATGACTTGTGAACTATGGAGCTCTATCAGAAACTATAGTCACTAGAATGCCATATAAACAAACTATCTCATCAACATACACTTGTGCCAACTTCTCATTCGTAAAGGTCATCTTAACAGGAAGGAAGTGAGCTGACTTTGTCATCTGTCAACTATCACTCATATGGAATCATAACCCTTGGCTATTCTAGGAAGACCAATCACAAAGTCCATGGTAATATGATCCCATTTCCACTGTGGTATCGACAAAGGTTGTAATGTCCGTACAAGCTTCTGGTGCTCAACTTTCACTTGCTGACAAATTGGACATCTAGCAACAAACTTTGCTCCATCATGCTTCCTGACCACCAATACAAGTCCTTCAACTTCTGTTACATCTTGGTACTTTCAGGATGCATTGCATACATCAAGGAGTGAGCCTCCTCAAGTACCATCTTTCTCAATCCATTAACATCAGGAACCACTAACCTATTATGAAAACAAACTATACCATCATCCGCCTCATGTAAACCATCATACTGTTCATTGCCAATCTATGAGCAGATATTTTGTATCACAATATCATCCTGTTGTGCATCATGAATCTGCTGTCTCAAAGTAGGTTTTACATGTAACTGTAAATTCATATGGCAAAGAGACACTAGCATATCCCTCTTATGGAAGACCAAGGAATACAACTTTACATTATGTGGAGATGATGATGAAGATGACTTCCTACTCAATACACCAAATACCACATTTGCTTTTCCTGGATGGTAATCTATCATGCAATCAAAATCCGTAATCATCTCCATCCATATCCCTTGTCGCATATTTAGCTCCTCCTTCAAAAATATATAATTTAGATTCTTATGATGGGTGAAGATTTGACACTTCTCTACATAAAGGTAGTGTCTCTAGATATTTAAGGTATGGACCACCACTACAAGCTCCAGATCATGTGTTGGGTAGTTCTCCTCATGTTTCTTAAGCTGTCGTGAAGAAAAATGAAATCACATCCTTGTCGTGCATCAACACACATCCCAACCCATTCTTCAAAGCATCACAAAAGACAATATAACCTTTCCCTTATTCTGGGAAAACTAACACCGACGCAATAGTCAAATTTTCTTTCAAATACTAGAAAGAACACTGGTATTTGTCATCCCAAGCAAAAGGAACATCCTTCTTGGTTTTCCTAGTTAGGGGTAATGCTACAGAACTGAAGTCCTTGATGAACCTCATGTAGTAACCTGCCAAACCTAGGAAACTACAAATATCTGTCAGTGACTAGGGTTGTTCCCATTTTAGAACAAACTCCACTTTCTTGGGGTCAACACAAATGCCTTTAGACGATATAACATGGCCTAGAAAAGACACCTGTAACAACCAAAACTCAGACTAGCTAAACTTATCATATAGTTGGTGTTGCCTCAACAATGTCAATGCCTGGCAAAGGTGTTGCTCATGCTACTGACTATCCTTGGAGTAGATCAGAATATCATCTATGAACATGACCATACACTGATCAAGATAGGGCCTAAATGCCCTATTCATCATATCCATAAAGGCTATAGGTGCATTAGTTAGCCCAAATGGCATAACCATGAACTCATAGTGACCATACCTAGTCCTAAAAGCTAACTTGGGTATGTCATATGCCTTAATCCCTCAACTGGTGGTATCGTGATCTCAGATCTATCTTTGAAAATATAGCGATACCTATCAACTGATAAAAAAAATCATCAATCCTTGATAATGGATACTTATTCTTTATCATCACCTTATTCAACTATTTGTAATCTATACATAACCTCATTGAATTGTCCTTATTCTTAAAAAACAACACTGGAGCACCCCAGGGGATGTGCTCAATCTAATAAAACCCTTCTCTACCAGTTCATGTAACTATTTCTTTAACTACTACTTTTCTTCGAGTGCCATCCTATATGGTGATTGTGCTATGGGTTGCGTCCCAGAAGCAAGATTGATTTCAAAGTCAATCTCTCTAAGAGGGGGAACACTGGGAAATTCCTTAAGGAAAACATATGTAATCTCCCGTACTACTGATGCCCCTTGGATACTAGGACCTCTCACCTTGGTATCCACAACATGGGCTAAGAAAGCTTTACATCCTTGTCTAATCAACCATTCTACTGACATATCCAACATCAAACACGATGGAAGAATCTTCATGTTACCTTGGAAGATCCACAAGACATCACCATCATGGAACATTTCCACCTCAATAATACAATCCAACACCACCTTATACTTTTCCAAGGTATCCATCCCTAGAATCAAATCAAACCCATGCATGTCAAGTGATAAAAGATCCATTTGAATGTTGCATCATGGGAAAGCAAGAACATAAGAAGGGAACACTTCCCGCAACTCAGTGGAACCAACCAAAGGAGTCTCTAACTACAGGCTATTAGATCTACGACTAACAAGTAGATAACAACTACTTATCAATTCTCTAGTGATAAAGGAGTGTGTCGCACCCAGGTCTACTAGCACATATACAAAACAAGAAGTAGAAAAATTAGAATGAAATCACTCCATCTAACCTGTCATGACTCATGGATTGACCACTGCTTCTGGCTAGCTCATAGCATAAAACCTTGCCATCGCCTGCTGTCATCCATGTCCTCTACTAGACTGACCAAAGGAACCTACCTGGGATGCCTGACTGTATCTTCTTTCACTTCCACTACTAAACTGTAGTTTTTGCTAAGAACCCTGCTGACTCTGCCTAGGTTGCTGAATCACTTCCTCATCCTTTACTAGGCAGTACAACCTTGTATGCCTGGTTTGTCCACACGTGAAACAAGTCTTGCTCTCATAGAACAACCTAGACTACCCTATCACTAAAACTGATGAGGTACTGTGAGCTCCTATAGGTGGAAAACTACAACCTCTAACCCTACTCGGGGTCCACTGGGATGGAGTAAAAGACCTCTTCTCACTAAAAGTTGACCTCTGTTGCGACCGTGGTGATGAAAACCTCATCTTCTTAAAGCCTTTAGATGATTGTCCTTGGAACTGAACTATTCTTTTCTTTACGTTATCTTACTGCTTCTCTATGGCAGTCCTATCAATCCTCCTTACAGATTCCACAAAGGTGGAACACCTTTTCCAATTCTCCAAAGCTGAGGATGTTGTAGTCAACTCTACACTTAAACCCTTCTCAAACCCACAAATCCTTTCCTTGTCAGTGGCTGCCATGTGTGGGCAGAACCTCAGAAGCTCCATAAACTTTGAATCATACTCATGAATAGTCATCACTCCTTATTGAATCTTCTCAAAATAAGAGATATACTCATCTAGGTAAATCTCTAGAAAGTATCAGCTGACAAACTCTAGCCAAAATTTCTCCCATCCTATCACAACTCCTGGCCTTTTATCTTCTTCTATGGCCCACCAATGGCCAACACTACCCTTTCACAGGTAAACAACATGCTTAACTTTGTCCTCTTTAGGGATGTTTATGATCTTGAACACCTTTTCCAGCTCTGTAAGCCACATGTCGGTGTCCGTTGGGTCAGAAATACCAACATATTTGATCGCCCCAACACGTCTAAGATGTTCAAATGTCTTCCCGACACCTTGGTATTCCACATTAGAGATGGCTTCCCTAGCTTGAGGTGTTGGAGCTATGACCTCTATATGTGTAATCGTGGGCATCATCTGTCTAAACATAGACTAAAACTCAGGATTGGCCATTGTTGTAGGGTCTATCCAAGGCATTGTGGGCTGCTCTGGCCCTGTCTATGGTAATCTATCATCGTGTGCCTACCTCCTAGCACCACCTCCTAGTGAAACATAGCTACTCTCAGCGTGTTCTTCATGTCCTCCAAATATATCTGCATAAGCATAAGCTATGATCAGATATATTGGATTCATAAGAACAAACTCAATCCCAAGTCCTATATCCCTATAGACTCCGAAAAACTAGAGATCTGATACCAACTTAAGTGTGACACCTCATCATGTTAAATGAGATTACTAAAAAAACACGTTAAACTTTTAATTAATCACATAGTAAAAAACATAGAATAATTAAAACTAGTTTTCAACATCACGAACCAATTCTAAAACATTTACACAAAGGTCCATATTTTACATTCTCATATATAATATGAATTTGCATCTATTCTCAATGGCCTCAGTCACATCCTGCGTATAAAAGAAACATTTTACATGTACATTCCATATCTTCATACACTGGCATATTGCCAAAATATCATGTCGATAAAAGTATCTCATGTAGAAAACACCTCCCATACCCAAACTTGAGAGTACATAGATGACTTTAGGACTCTACTACTATAATGTACAACTGACCAACCTTCAGAATCTATTGATCACTAAGTTGATCCTCTTCCACATCACAACCTCTACTATGTTGCCCGTGACCACCTAAAAAGATGTGACCCACGGGTGAGACCCAGTCCCAGAAAGAGATGTAACTCTCTCCAACATATATTTATTACAATAGATCAATTAGCTAGTAACTAAACTAAGAAAACAGGGTATTGAATAAACAATTTGAGCAGGTTGTAATATTTAAGTATACTAAGTAGTTAGGCATGTAATATTGGCAACAAGTAGAATTACCCAAATTTCATAAATCTTTATCATGTAAGAATTGTGTAGTATAAGGTAGGATAAGGGCTACTCAACCAATATGATATGTATTTAACCCAAGTAGATATACTACATGGCTTGGATTACATATTTTATGCCCTGAGGAATTTGAGCCATTCCATCCAAATCCAACTGATCACTATTAAGTCAAAATCAATGCCATACTAGATCTATGGAAGATCCAGACTCCATAATCTCACCAACAACTCCCGATCAGTACTAGAGACAACGCAAAGACATATTAGTCAACTACCAACAGTGACATATAGTCAACTGAAAACAACTAGCCTGTCTTGGTATATGTCTTGGTTCTAGAGAACAGCTCACACATGGCTATTCTATAAGAGGCATCCTACATTTATATTGTTGCCTTTCACACATAAAAATATCACATCATTCGAGGCATGGCCACAACTATCCTACATAACCTGTAGTTGTGGACACAAGTAGATATTCTCAACTTGTGCCCCCACATATTAAAAAATACGCACTCTGAGCTTCCCGTAGCAATTGCTCGTTTCACCATCCAACATGTTCTGACATTAGAATGGATCTATGGCACAGGGAAACTACATAATTAGGGTTTCACTTGATTACTTATTGTCAATGGAGATAATTAAGGCTTCATCATTCAAATGGACATACAAACCCAAGTTCATTTCTAGCAACAATATATATATATATATATATATATTGCAACTTTAGAAGATATAAAACGTTAGAGGTATAAATCTTAGTCACGTTACCACATGCTTTCATTGCAATTCAATGGACCACACTTGTCATCATACCATTACAAGGTACTAATTTCTTATCACAAGTTCCAGGGTTTCAACCCTTATTGGAACATGAAGAGGATTTCAACTCAATTAGGGCTTCAAACATGCCCAAAGGTCATTAAGACCATCACATCAATCCTTGTAAGATCACCATTACCATTCTATGCCTTAAACAAAGATCAAAGATCATTAACACATAAGTGTCCATATATTTGAACATGGCGAGGCACTATGATATTAAAATAGTACTACATTGTGTTTTTAACACAAGAAGAATGTAATACTTTGTCACATTAATCATTGAAGAGGGATGATTATAACCAATCACCATCATTTAGTTACATTAGGGTTAGGTGTAACAAGATACATCACGTTAGAGTTACACATCCACTTATTATGGCGAGTTATAAAATATAACCATATGAGGGCAAAGGTAAGAATATAAATTAAAGGCATTAAAGCATCAAATTCTCATCACTAGGACCCACATATATTACTATGGGATTCATTCTAATCCATTGGATGTAAAAGCATCCAATATCATTCAATGGGTCAGGTTCATTATTCAAAACCATCAATTTGAGTATAGATCTAACCATTAAATCAATTGAACCAAGAAATCATTGTTTTTTTTAATTATAAAATTGACCATTCTATTCATCTTGTGGCCTGGGCTCGATCCTGGGACCTCTCGCTAACATACCGAGTGTCTAACCATCTTGGTGTCTTCTGTTAGACAAGAAATCATTGGTTTAGGGCTTAATTGAATCTATAATTACATCCTTAACTCACCATTGGTGGCAATGACCTAATACACCATTGTTTGTGATAATTAAGTCACCATAGGTTGTTAGATCATCACTATATTCCTTTAACACCATCAGATATTAAGATAATGTCATCATTATTTGATAGCATCATTAGGGTAGTTAGTGGTTGATCATTAAGATTCTAATTGAGCCAGAAACCTGACCTAAGGGGTCACCATCAGTTGAAACCATTGGTCACCACCATCGGTTGTCAAAATATCACAACACCATCGGTTGTTGCATGGTATCACCATCGGGTCATGTAGTAGCAAAGGAAATAACTTGAAAACCCTAATTTGGACCATCCATTGTTTGGTGCTTAGCACCATAGGTTGTGTTACCAACCTATCCTAGATCATATTCTACCTTAGGAAGGATATAAACCTATTTAAAGGTCCATCTAGAACTGAAACAGAACATGAAACACTATAAAAATTTGAAACCCTAAGCAAGCATGGTTTCTTTATGCTTAGATCATCACTTTTAAGCATAAACACAAACTAACAAGCTTTTAGCAAGCTATATAAGTAAAGAAGGTTATAAAACTCGCTTGCAAAGAGTAGGTCAGATCCCAAACAGAAATATTCTCAAGAAAAGAAGACAAGAAAACCCATGTTTTAGATCTGAACTCGGCCAAGTAGGAACCTTTCTCCATAAGGAAGCAAAACCCTAGAAGAAGAAGAAGCAAGAAAGGCAGGTTCTTGAGTTCTAGATCGTATTATACCATGGAACAGTAGAGTTCCAACATGGAGGAAGGTACAAGGAAGAAGAAAAGAAAAAGAAATGGATGAAATAAGGGGATATTTACTCATTTAGGTCAAGATCACCAAAAGAGAGCTTTAGAAACCCTAAAGGAAGCAAAAGGAAACCCTAGATGCTTCCACAAAAAGATCACCTTCTTCTTCTTCCTTGGCATTCCTTCCATAGATGAATAGAGAGGGAATGACGTTATTATTGGGAGGGAAGTGATAGAGATCAATATTTTCTTTTGGGAGCTTAAGGATAGGTATATAAAGCTTGAGGATAAGGAAGAGAAGAAGCATGAGGTGTCTAAGCAACTCTCCATGTGTCCATGGCTTAGAGCTTCCATGGAAGAGAAAGAAGAAGCTCCATTGGTTGTTAGAGACTTCTAAGGCATCAATTTATGGCCCCCAAGTCCACCATCGGATGTTGAGGGGTTGTGACCATCATTTATTCATGTTTAGGTCTATAGGTGGTTGAACCATCAGTTGATCATGTCTTCAAGTGAACCATCGATTCAAGTGAACCAAACTAGAAAGAACCATCAATCTAGAGTCTTTAGGATGAACTTTGGATGTTTCCTCTATTGTGTCTTTAGTTGATGACCATATGTGGTTTCCCAAATAAATGATACCATTAGTTGTTAGCCCTTAAAGAGGCTAATCTATGAAGGGTAAAACCCTAAATCACCCTTGAAGGGATTCACCATCAAACCAAGGTATAATTGAGCACCCCATGGCTCAAAAAGCTCAAGAATGATAACATAACATCTAAGGAACACAAATGATGTGACAAATTGCAAATAAAACCTCTCAATTGTGTAAATTGTAGAAAAGTCCAAAATGTACATATAATTGCATAACTTGCAAAAACAATGTCCAAATTGGACCAAATTTGAAAATTAAGATTGTCTTATGATTCCAAAGCGTATAACAAGGTTATATTATGGTTCTAAGAATTCAGTTATGGTAATTATGCTTGTTCAACACTTCAAGCATGTTCAGGGGCCTTACATAAACTGTTGAATCTGCTCAGTTGTTTATTGAGTACTCCAGTTTCTTAGTTTATGTACTTTTATTTAACCTGTTGTAATAAATATTTATTGGAGAGAGTTTATCTCCCACTGGGACTATGTCTCACCTGTGAGTCACCACATATTTTTAGGTGGTTGTGGGCAGTGTGATCAAGGTCGTGCCGTGAAAGAGGAGCAACCTACTGATCAATAAACTTAGAAGGCTGGATAGATGTAGATGGTAGTAGTAGAGTCCTAGTGTTGTCCACGTACTCTCATGTACGGGTATGGGATGTGTTTTCTAGATGATATACTTGTATCAACATGGGATTTTGACAGTATGCTAGTGTTTGTAAAATATGGCATGTACATGTGAAATATCTTTTGTATAAAGGATGTGGCTGAGGCCATTGGACACAGATATAATTACTCATTATAGTATATGAAAATGGAAAAGATGGACCTTTATGTAAATGATTCTGATCTGGTTTGTGATGATGAAACTGGTTTTAATTATTCTGAATTTTTTTTACTATGTGATTAATTAGTAGTTGATCATGTTTTGTCTTTTGAGTAATCTCATTTAGTGTGACGAGGTGTCACATACTTCTTCTTGAACTTCTTCACTCTCCTATCTAGGATCAAAACAGGACCCTCTACATATGATATATATTCTTCGAACCCAACATCCAGTTCTAGCAACACCAGTTCTGTATTAAGGTGGCACTTCATGAACATCAGAACAAGGAAGACTGTATGCAATCTATGCAACTCTGGTGCCAGATCCAACATGTAGGCCACCTTCCCAACACGTACCACTACTGGGTAAGGTACCATAAACATGGGAGACAACTTACCCTTGTTCCTAAACCTCAAAACACCTTTCCAAGGAGATACCTTGAGGTACACCTTGTATCCCACTTAGAACTCTAAGGGCCTGCAATGATTATCAATGTAGAATTTCTTCCTGTCCTGGGCTACTTTTAGATGGCGGTGTATAACTTTGATTTTCTATGTAGTTTGCTACACAAGCTCAGGACCCAAAAGCTGATACTTTCTAGTCTCATACCAACACAACGAAGTATGATAAAACCTTCCATACAAGGCTTCATACGGTGACGTGTCGATGCTCCTCTGGTAGCTATTATTGTAGGCAAACTTTATGAGACTCAAGTGCATATACCAACTACCAAAAAACTATGGACACTAGCCCTCAAGAGATCCTTCAAGATCTAAATCTTCCTTTCAGACTGTCCATCTATCTGAGGATGAAATATTGTACTGAACCTCAATTGTGTACCTATAGTTATGTGTTCCCAAAAATGACTAGTGAATCAAGGACCTCTTTCAGATACTATAGTAGATGGAATACCATGCAAACACAATATCCTATCCACATATATCTATGCCAACTTCTCAACTGTATGTGTCATCTTCACAGGAAAAAAGTGCATTGTCTTGGTCATCCTATCAACTATCACCCAGATGAAATCATGACCTTAAACTATCCTAGGCAGACCAACAAAAAAAGTCCATAGTGACATGATACCATTTCCATTGTGTTATGGGAAATGGTTACAATGTCCCTATAGGTTTTTGATGTTCAGATTTGACCCGCTGACACACCCGACATCTTGCTACAAACTCAGCCACATCACACTTCAATCCATGCCACTAGTACATATCTTTCAAGTTGTGGTACATCTTGGTACTTCCTGGATGCATAATGTACATTGAAGAGTGAGCCTCTTCAAGGACCAACTACTCAAACCTTCAACATTAGGAACCACCATCCTACCAAGGGAATACACTATCCCATAATCTGACTGATGGAAGCCCTCACGCTTCTCACTGCCAAGCTCTAATTGGATCTATTATATATATGTATCATCTTGTTGTGCTTCTCTGATCTGCTGTAACAAGGTTGGATTCACTTGTAATTGCACTAACATGCCTGCCAACTAGGAGACCTCCAACTTCACATTCATCTAGCGAAGTGATAATTCATGTCTCGCTTATGGCACACTAAGGAACACAACTGTGCCTTATCAACAGATGACAGAGAAGAAGATTTCCTACTCAAAGCATATGCTGTCATGCTTTCCTTCTCTAGATAGTAGTCTATGGTGCAATTATAATCTTTGATCAACTCCATCCAACACCTCTACTGCATATTTATCTCTTTCTTCGAGAAGATGTACTACATGTTCTTGTGGTCGGTGAAGATCTGACACTTCTTGCCATAAAGGTAAAACCTCCAAATCTTCAAAGAATGAACTACTGCAACAAGCTCTAGATCATGCATTGGATAATTCTCCTCATGTTTCTTAAGCTACCATGAACAAAAAAAATAATGTTCTTGTCTTGCATCAACACACAATCCAAGCCATTCTTTGATCCATCACAAAATGTGATATAGCCCTTTCCTTGATTTGGCAACACCAACACTGGGGCACCAGTCAACTTCTTCTTAAACAATTGGAAGGAACGTCGACACTTGTTATCCCAGACAAAAGGTACACCCTTCCTAGTCAGCTTTGCTAGGGGTAACGATACAACATTGAAGTTCTTCATGAACCCCATGTAGTAGCCTTCCAAATCCACAAAACTGTGAACTTCTATCAGCGTGCTCATTTGCTCCCACTCTAACATAGATTCTACCTTCTTGGGGTTCACACAAACACCTTTAGTAGATATCACATGCCCAAGGAAAGACACCTCCTTCAGCCAAAACTCAAACTTACTGAACTTAGCGTATAACTGGTACTGTCTCAACAAAGTCAACGCTGGGCATAGATGTTGGCCATGTTTCTGGGCATCTTTGGAGTATATCAAGATGCCATTGAGGAATATCACCATAAAATGGTCAAGATACAGTCTGGACACCCTATTGATTAGGTCCATGAATGTTGTCGGTGCACTGGTTAGTCCAAACATCATAACCACGATCTTGTAATGACCATACCTAGTCCTAAAAGTGGAATTGGGTATGTCATCTGCCTTGATCCATAACTAATGATAGCTGGATCTTAGATCAATCTTGGATAACATTACAACACCACTCATCTAATCAAACAAATAATCTTATCCTCAAAAATGAATATTTGTTCTTGATCATCACTTTGTTCAACCAGTAGTCGATGCACAACCTCATAGATCTCTCCTTCTTGACAAGCAACACTAGATCGCTATGATAAAACCCTTCTCCAACAGATCTTACAACTGCTTCTTCAACTCCTGCATCTCTACCAGTTCCATCCTGTATGGAGACTACTCTATCGGTTGTGTACTAGGAACCATATTGATCTCAAAATCAATCTCTCTAGGAGGGGGACACCAGGAAACTCTTCGGGGAAAACATCCTCAAACTCCCACACAATAGGAACCTCCCAAATACTAGGACTTCTCACCTTGGTATCCACCATGTGATCCATAAAAGCCTCACACCCTTGTCTCATCTGACACCAAGCATGTTGAAAGAATCTTACTCTCTGCTTGGAAGACCCACAAAACATCACTGTCATGGAACATTAACACCTTGGAACTACAGTCCAAGACCACCTGATACTTCTCCAAGGCATCCAATCCAAGGATCACGTCGAATACATGCATGTCAAGTGGCATATGATTCACTTGAATGTTGCATCCTGAGAGAGAAAGAACACATGATGGACATACTTTCTACAACTTTGTGGAGCCAACGAGAGGGGTTTCTAGAAGGAGAATATCAGATCTATGATTAACATGAAAAGAACAACTACATATCACCTCACATGTGAGAAAAATGTGTGTCGTACTCAGGTCAACTAGAACATATACAAAAGAAGATGCAGACATATCAGAATGAAAAAGTTTGATCTAACCTGTCATGACCAGTGGGTTGACCACTCCCTATGGCTGACTCATGGCTTAGAATCTAGAAATCTCCTATTGTCATCCCCATCCTCTTCTAGACTTTCCAGAGGATCCTTCCTGTATCACCTGACCACATCCTCGGCCACCACCATTGCTGAATTTTCACTGCAAACCTTACCGACTCTGCCTTGTCTGCTGCATCACCTCCTCCTCTTTCATGGAGCATGTACATTTCATGTGTCCTAACTGCCCACACTTGTAATAGGTCTTACTATCATACCATGGCCTAGACGGCCCTACCACTAACACTTATGTAGTAGCATGATCTATAGTTGGTAGAAAGCTACGACCTCTGGCCTTGCTCAGGGACCACTGTGACTGTATAATGGATCTCTACTGTGTCTGAGGTGACGAAAAACCTAGGCTTCTTGAATCCTCAAAAAGACTATCCCTAAAACTCTATTGGTCTCTTCTTTCCATTCACCTCTCACTTATCTATAGCAGACCACTCTATCCACCTCAGGGACACAAGAAAGGTGGCAAACTGCTCTCGGTTCTCCAAACAATGTTGTTTTCAACTTTGTACTCAAGCCCTTCTCAAATCATGGAATCCTCTCCTTATCTGTCACATCTATGTGAAGACAAAACCTCAACAATTGCATAAACTTTTCCTCATACTCGTTGATTCATCGATCTCTATTAGATCTTCTCAAACTATCAGATCTTCTTATCCAGATACATCTCAGGGATGTATCAACCCACAAAATCTCACCAAAATTCTTCCAAATTGATCAATACACCATGCAGCTTCTCCTTTTAAATGGACCACCAATGGCCAACACTTCACTTCAACAGGTACACCACATACTTCACCTAATACTCTTACAGTATATTGAGGATCTTAAAGGCCTTCTCCAGCTCTATCAACCACATGTCAGCATATGTCAGGTCTTCCATGCCTGCATACTCCAACCCTCCAACACATTACAACCTCTCAAAAGTCTTCCCAAAACCTTAGGATTCCACATTGGGGAAAACAACCCTTGCTTGAGAGATGGGCGCTCTGTCTGCCATATGCAATTTTGTGTCCATTAACTGTCCAAACATTGACTAAAAGGAGAAGGATTGGCCATAGTTGTCGGGTCAAACTGAGGCACTTTAGGTCCTCCATCTACTCTTACCTTCCTCCTTGCACCACCTCCTGGTGCAGCTACACTGCTCTCAACATGTTCTTCGTGTTTTCCAGACATATCTTCTTCTTCTTTTTCTTCTTCTTGTTCCTCTTCTTCTTCTAATTCTACATAAGAAGAAGCTATATCAGATGAATTGGAGGACATGAGAACATATACAACCCTAGTCCTACGTCCCTGTAGACTCAGCAAACCTAGAGCTCTGATACCGACCAAATTTGACACCACCCGATGCCACACAACAAGGTTACTCAGAACTAAGCATGGAATTAACCACTAACTAACCACATAGCCAAAACATGAGTAAACTAAAACAAAACTTATACAACCATCTCAAGTGGAAACATAGACATCAAGGTTCACAACATTTTAACATATTATATATCATGCCAGGTAATCATATATGTTCGTATATATTCTACATATACAATCCACGACATACTGCCAAAATGCACATCGATGTACAACATCTAAAAACACATCCCTTCCCATTCCTGAGAGAATATGGACAGCACATAGGACTCTACTACAACACTAGCATCTTTTCCAACCTTCTACAAATACTAATCTCCAAGCTACTCCTCTTAAACAAGACGATCTCTATCAAATCATAGGCTACCACCTAAAAAGATGTGCAAACCATAGAGGTGAGACCCATGTCCCAACGAGAGATATATCCCTTGACCAACAACTATTGAAAGGCATATATATTTAACTATTGAGCAGGATGAGCAAATTCAGCTAAATAAATGACTTAAAACTAATTATACAAGCTAACTAGATTAAGCAGCTACAAATGATAAGAAAAACAAACTATGCATTTAGAAGGAATATGAAGAACATTTATAACAAATAATTTCTCTTACCACATTACATTCTAACTGAGAAATATAAGAAACAAGGCAAGGGTAAACATCCACTATGAGACATGTTTAACCCTAGCAGATATACTACGTGGTTGTATTATGTCTTTTATTAATGCCCCAAGGAACTGAGGTATAGAACTCAATTCCAAATGACCACAACAAAGTTAGAATCAATGCCATACAAGGTATGTGGAAGAGTCAGAATAAAAAAACCTCATCTTCCCTCGTTTAGTATGAGTCTGCCGCAATGCCATATAGAGTCTAACTACAAAGAAGTTGAGTCCACCTTGGTCTATAGGTCATCACACTAGTGAAAATGTTATACACATCTCTATTATTAAGGCATTACCACAATTGTTCTCACTACTGCCTCACACACTCATGTATATCAATATTCATGATACAACCACAACCATTTTGAACCACCTGAGATCTGGATGATAAGGATGTTCTCTCCAAGCACCCCACATGCTCAATAATATTCATTCCGAGTTTCCATTAGGAATACTCGTTTCACCATACAACAAGTTTACACGCTAGAATTGATCTATGGCATAGGGAAACTACATGATTAGGGTTCCACTTGATTAGTAAATTTAGTTGAGTGTCATTTATTGCATCAATCAAGTTGCAACGTACACACCCTAAATAGATTCTAAAAAGATAAGGGTAGATCGCAACATCAAAATATATAAAATGTAAAAGATATAAAATTGATCACATCACGACATGATACTGTCCACTACCATTCATGAGTCCATCACCATTTTCACATCACTACGGGATTGAAGTCCCTTATCACATCTGTGACGACCACTATCAAACTGACATCTTAATTTCACAAAACATTGCAGAAATAATCATTAACAATGGATTATCGAAAACCACTAAAAATTAAAACCTTTTTTCCAAGATATCCACTACTAGGATATTCTATTTAGAAAGAACCAAGCCATATATATCATAGTTCACTTTGTACATACATTGTTCCATCACCTTACAAGGAAATGAGATAACAATTGATTTAGCAAATCACACAAAAACAACATTATGCATCAAAGTGTACTAGCCAAAATCTCATATCGATTATAAAATTGTTTACTTCCCACTCTCTACTGCACGATCTCTACCTCTTTGTGCACACCCGCCTAAAAAGTTGTAGAACCCACAGGGTGAGACAACAATTCCCAGTGAGAGATATAACTCTCCACCAACAATACTATTATCACGGTTAAACTTATGAATGAGAGAAGAAGAAACCTTTATTGAATTAAACAAGTATAACTGCTGATTATATGAAGAGTAGAGAAGTCTCAATATCTCATTAGTTCAATTATCTACAACTAAGCAATTGATCATTTAATCACTTTAACAAGGAATATGAAGAACATGTATAAAAGCAAAATATGACTTCCACCAATGTTTTTGTATTTGATCCTTAAGCAAATACGCTACACAAATAATTACAAATTTAAACAATCCATCTTATGCCCTAAAGAGATGGGAATATACCTTCCATCTCCAACTGACCACTACAAAGTAAAGCATCAGTGCCTTATAGGTCTATGGAAGAGCTGGAATCCACGACCTCTCCTTTCTCAGTCAGTACGAGGTTATTGACAGTGACATTATGAGTCAATCTAAATTAGCTATCCTTATGTATAGAGGATCTTTTCTATAGAAATACAACACATAGCATGTTCTCTTATCAAGGTATGACCCATAATCAATCATGATTATATTAAGGCATGGTCCATAATCAATCCTGGTTGTTTATTGAGTCAAGGTACAACCACACTCTTATTAGGGTATGACCCAAAGTCAATCCAAATCTTCAGGGTTATGGCCGGTAGCCAATCCTGTTAGTTAAGGATACAAGGAGAAATTTCACTTGCACCCTACATATTCAACAATCTACATTCCGAGTGGAACTCGTTTCACCATTCAACAAATCCTAATACTAAATGGATCTATGGCCAAGGCAAGTACATTTTTAGTTCACTTGATAGATTAAGTGCATTACCACATCTTTTAGCATCAATCAAGTTAAAAGCATGAATTGTAGATAAATTCTACATAGAAGGGTGTAACATATCTTTCAATAAATCTTGTATAAATTGGAACATATCTTATTACACTAATACTGGGATCTTAGTCCCCTGAACACTTTATTTGGAATCTCATCCCTTCAACATTATCATTATCATGATCATATGTTTGGGTATCAAAAGCCTCAATTCATCATTGAACAATGTCACCTTTTACCAGGAAACAATCATCTCTTAATCATCCTACCCATATGCAAGTCATACTTGCTGTACAATTATATAACATGGCTCACAAGGCCTTATATAATCTATATAATGCTAAATCATCATAGCTCATACCTGGCTATGCTCATCATTTCACAATACCTACATGGTTAGGATTTCTTATCAAATGCAATATCAAGTAAACATCATGTCCATGCCATAAAGTGAATCATTCAAATTACAACCCTCTCATAATTAGGGTTAGGGTTTTCCCTTGTAACTGATTTAGGGGTTTCAAGTGCATTTTTATCAATTAGACCCTAATTCACATCATAAGAGCTATATTATGCCATAAGTGTTCAAGAATACTTCATCAATATCATCCATTGATTATCAACATGAATTATTACTTTTTTTATGTGAGTATTACAAGTTTCTCTCTCATCCTTACTAGGATATTGACTTCAACATACTTATTACATTGATTTAACCTTCTTTAGGGTTATCAACCTACACTTATTAAAGTGTATCCATGTCATTACATTAAAGATGTATTCATTGATTATAGTCAACGTGTATCGGCCTACACTCACCAAGGTGTATCGTCCTATATTCAATAAGGTGAATCAACTTATATTCAACAAGGTGTATCAGCCTCTACTTTAATCCTTGTGTCGGCCTAGACATATCCACTTGTGTCGGCCTAGACATATCTACTTGTGTCGGCCAATACATATCAAATGATATTGGTTTAGATATACTTAGAGTAATATCGTTTGAATGGTGCTTGAGGTATATCAGTCATAGAGTATTTTTGTGTCGTTCATAATATCATATTGTGTATCAGGAACTCACTCAACTAGTATGTCAACCACACCATCAACTAGGGTATCAGTCACTCAAAATCTTCTGGGTATTAACCACCTCAACCCATTATATATCGGCCTCACCATCAACCAGGGTATCGACCACTCAACCAACTAGTGTATCAACCACTCAACATCAGCTAGGGTATCAACCTAGCTATTCCTTTGTGTATTGACCATTGCTCAATAAGAGATATCAACCTATAGGGTTTGTATTATATCGGATGAACCCTTATTCCAAACCTTAGTTCTTTCACCTATTGACCCAACCACTACTTGGTGTATTGACTAAGGCTTCTAAGAAGGTGTTACCCATACTTTTCACAAGTGTGTCAGGCTACATATATTACCCTTCACACATGGATGGCGTAGAGGGATATCAAGTTGGTGAGTGTATCAAATTAGGGTTAGGATTGGCCATATCGGCCTCCACACTCAACTAAAGAATCATAGTTTGATATTTCATATTTACTGGACATCTCTTGGTCATGACAAGCTAATGCCTTTTAGGCATATCATTTTTAGAACATCTAGCATATCGGCCTATCAACAACATATTGTTCTTAGAGTAGAACAAATCATGTTGTCCATCCATGTGATGGTGCAAGTATGTGTATTGACTTGGCTATCTTCTGGATATCGGCCTGCCTTATTCTTAGCATTAGTTGAAAGATTAAACAATTGAGAGGACAATAGTCCTACTCATGTTACAAACCAAAATGATGGGAGTTCATGTGTATTGGTTTCCAGGCCTATGCCCTTATATCGGGTTAGGGTTTTTCACCAACCAATATCAGTTTGCGCATATCGGTTTCATCATCTTCAAGCTCCAAATTTTCATCCATCACTACCCTAGTTCATGGACAACAACCCATCCATTAGAACTTTTAGAACCATCATTCAAACAAGAAAATTTGCAGTAGAAAATGAATCACCAAGTATTGCATGATAGAAGGTGATTAATAATAAAGTGGAGTTCAAGTTATATTAATTTCCTCAAGATCAACACAAGAGCTTCAAGCTCCAAAGATCCACATTCCCAAGGTTGAAGATGACTTATCAAAAGTTTCAAAATCGACCAGAACACTTATATATGAAAGAAGATAATGTAGTTAGGAACTTGGCGAAGAAAGAAGAGAAGGAAATAATCATGATCCAAGAGGCATAATCTTTCCAAGGTTGAAGATGATCATGTCTTCACCTTAGGCAATATTGTCGGCCTTTTGTTTGCTCCTAGAGCTCCTAGGGTTGTCCTCCAAGCAAAAGATAGTAAAGGAGTCGAAAGGTTTGTTAGGAGGTGAAAATAGAGGTATATATAGTTGAGGTTCATGAAAGAGAGTATATGTAAGGTGTCATCACCATGTGCACTTAAGTGACATGTGTCCATGCATGGTGACTCCATGCAACCATAATTATCTTTTCATACAAAACTCATGAGGATAATCCATAGGCAAGATGTTTTCTGATGGGTGTCTTGCCTAACAAGATTTCACAACCCAATATTACTTTATGATCAAACCGATTCAAGTTTTGCAAGGAACATGTAAACCAATAGGTTTCACCTACTTGAGGTGCTTATCCTGTCATGAACACTTTCAAATGTGAACAAACCGATATGGGACCTCCTCTATAGCTTCCAAGTCGATAGACACTCCCATATACACTTTCAAAACTTGATACAACCTCATCTTTCTCTTTTGTGTAGTTGATGCTAAGAGTGAGAAGAGACATTCTAGAGGTGATAAGTTGCACATAAACCCCTCATATGGATAAATTGACATCTTTATCAAAGTTATCATATAAAGCAAGAACAATTTGCAAATAAGTTCAAAATTGAGAAATAAACTCTTCTCAAGTCTTAATTACTTTTCAAAAAGATTAAGATAAGGTTCTGAACAACTTACCTAGTCAAAGCTTTTAGGGTTATCCCAAAACCCAGGTCAGGGGTGTTACAAGTTATCAACCCCTAACAAGGATTTCGTCCCCGAAATCTCAATAGAAAAGATAAGGGTACTTCCTCCTCATCTCTTCCTCCATCTCCCATGTAGCTTCTTCAACACCACGATGATGCCAAAGAACTTTTACAAGAACTATGTCTTTCTTTCTCAACTTCTTGATTCTCCTGTCAAAAATCAACACTGGACCTTCCACATAGGATATATCTTCATCTAATTCTACCTCTACAGGTTGTATAATAAGCTCTGCATCAGGGTGAAATTTTCTCAACATAGATACATGAAATACTGGATGTAGTCTATGCAACTCACGTGGTAGTTCTAATTATAGGCTACCTTCCAACACGTGCTATCACTAGATAGGGTCCTATATATATAGGAGCCAACTTACCCTTCTTCTCGAATCTGATAACACCCTTCAAATGAGAGACCTTCAAATATACTTTGTCTCTGACTTGGAATTCTAAAGGTCTACAACAATTATCAACATATGACTTTTGTCTGTCCTGTGCTTCCTTTTACCATTGCTGTATCACTTTAATCTTTTCTATTGTATATTACACAAATTCAAGAGCAATAATTTGGTATTCTCCTTTTTCATACCATCATAACGGAGATGTACAACATCTACCATAAAATTCTTCATATGGTATCATATTAATGTTGTTATGATAATTGTTATTGTAAGCAAACTCTATCAATCACAAATGTATATCCAAACTACCTAAAAAATGAAGAACACATGCCCAAAGCAAGTCTTCCTAGGTCTATATAGCCCTTATAGATTGTCCATTTGTCTAAGGGTGAAAGCAACACTAAACTTTAACTGCATACCCAAAGCTGTGTGTAATTGCTCCTAAAAGAGCCTTATAAATTAAGGACCTCTGTCTGACACAATTGTTGCTGGGACTCCGTGCAACCACACTATCTCATCTACATAATGTGCAAGTTTCTCAGTAGTGTATGTTGTCTTAATAGGAAGAAAATGTGTTGACTTTGTTAACCTATTGATGCGATGATTTTGAGTCGCATTTAGAGACCTATTTCATATGTGTTTTGTGCCTTAATTACTCATTTTCATGGATAATATTGCATAATTCACTTAATTCGGTCTTTTCCATCAAATTATATCAAATCCCCTTTGTTTTACTATTTTTGAGCATTATTTATCATCTTATTATAAATTGGGTGGATTTACTTGGTCTTGTTGTGAAATTTTAGGAAAAACAAGTATCTGCTTCCGTCGATACCATCGACGGAAGTCGATACCATCGACCAAGCCACAGGTTGTCAGCCGAGAAGAGCAATACAGAGTCGATACCATCGACACCTAAGTCGATGGCATCGAGATCACTTTAGGTTGCTGGCAAGGATGCAGTCGATACCATCGACGAAAGTCGATGCCATCGACACAAGGAGAGCTACAACGTCGCTAGAAGACAAAACCGACGCTACAGGAGTCGATACCATCGACGCCCAAGTCGATGGTATCGAGATCACCACAGGCGCTCAGAATAAAAGAAAGGAAAGCTGCCGCTAATCCGCTGCGTTGATACCATCGACGCGGGTCGATGGTATCGACGCCGGCAGATATGCGTTGGATCTGTTTTGATCTCGATCGGACGGCTGTTGTTATTTGACGACCTAATTAGGGACTTATACCTAATGATGGCCGCCCACACGAGAGGAGGATCTGATTTTTGGATTGCACGAGTGCCGAGGAGGAGAAAAAGGAGAACGGAGGCCGAGAAGCTCATCCCGGGTGATTCGGACGCTGCCGAAGACGATTTCCACCACCGACAGGCGGGGAAGCTCGTGTTCTACGCCAAGGATCCACCGGTTCTTCTCCGTTCAGGGGTTTTCCCATTTATTTCCCATTTGTCTTATGAATTCCCCAATTTCTACCATGTATTCGTGTGAGATGAACATGAGAGGCTAAAACCCTCAATCTTTAGGACCGGGAGTAGCCCGGGAATGCATTGTATGACATTTTTATATCAATAATTCATATTTTTCTCCTCTCAAATCCGTGGTATAGATTCGTTTTCTCCATTTCTATTGTTATGCTTGATCACCATAATAATAATTTAACACCCTTAATCACTTCGACAGAAGGATTAACGGTTGAAAAGAGACGAATTCTACATTAATCAATAAAACCCTTGACAAAGGAGTTGTAAAATTAATGGTGGGAACTGAGAGACCGTTTTTAATGCGCTTAGTTTAGGGGAATGATTACTACGAAGGTGGAATCAACCTAAACCTAAGTAGTGAATTACACCACGACAGTGGGTAATTCTCATTTCAGGCCACTACCCGGATAGAGAGAGAAGTGTGAGGAATTACATGAAACCTAATACAATGTTGACCCGCGGTGAAACCGCCATCCTAAAGATATCCCTTTGAATTGATTAAATTAACCTTTAATCGATTGTTTTCTTTGTTTGATTTTTATTTTCTTTTAATTTCAACAACAAAACCCTACTTTGTTAATCGGTCTAGCTGATTGCGATTAGTTAGTAAAAGTCCCCAATAATTCACATATCCCTGAGTTCGACTCGGGCCTCACAAGGCCTATATTACTCGATGCGTATACTTGCGTTTAAGCGCGTAGTAAAATACACGTCAAGTTTTTGGCGCCGTTGCCGGGGATACGGCGAATTATTGGCACTTTGAGTGCTAAGAGCGGCCACTCTAGGCCACATTTTTTTTAAAATTTTAAAACAATTTCAAAATTCCTTTATTTCTCTATAATTGTGTTTACTCGTTCAAAGCATTGTACTGAACCCCTATTTCCATATTTCAGGTACTTTGCATGGTGCACACACGTAGTCGAGACTACGTGAATCGCACACCTGAGGTTCCATCTGCGGGACCAGAGGACGAAGATTACTACGAGGAGGAACACCAAAGTGATATAAATTCTGAATCTGAGCAAGAACAAGAAGAAGAAATGGCTGAAGCACAGACAATATGGGAGAAGATCAAGGCGTCTTCTTCCTCAGCATCAAAGGGGCCTATAAAGAAACAGGGGCTAAACATACCTACATACAAGATCGACCCAGCATTGATTAACCTGGTTAAATCAAACGCATTCCACGGATTAAAAAATGAAGATCCAGTGGCCCACATCAGCCAGTTCGTGGAGAACTGTGATATGGTGAAGATAGATCGATTTCCACAGGATGTGCTCTACCTCAAGTTATTCCCGAGTTCCTTGGCTGGAGTAGCTAGAGAGTGGCTTCATAACCTCGACGACGAGTTTGTTGAATCATGGGATCACATGGTGGAGGTTTTCTTCGAGAGGTTCTTCCCTCCTGAGAAGACCAATGATATGATCAGGAAGATTCACAATTTCACCCAACAGGCGGGTGAAACTTATTCTGAGACTTGGGAGCGATTCCAGGTCATGTTGAGGAGATGTCCACATCATGGATTGGACAAGGAAACCCAAGTGAAGATCTTCTACTTTGCTCTTTCCGAGCATGATAGAAGCAACCTGGACTCGGCTGGATCTGGATTTTTTCTGAATAATACGGATATCAGATGTTGGGAGATACTGAAAAACATGGCTAGGAAACAGTCATGGGGCGACAGAGGTGCTGTGGAACATGTCAAGGCTGCTGGTGAATCCAGAATAGTGAGGGAGCTAAATGATAAGTTAGATCTTCTAGCCAAGAAGGTGTTAACTAAGGAGGATGCATCTGATGATGGGGAGGCCCAAGTGAAATTCATGCAACAACAGGGCTATAGAAACAATGACTATGCATGGAGGAAAGATAAAAAGTTTTCATGGAAGGATCCGAACAATTTTTTACAGGATCCGGATGCCAAGCCACAACAGAAAGCCGAGGACAAGAACACTGAATTACTAACTCAAATGGTTCAGCAAAACCAAGAGATGATGGCCATGTTTGGAAAACAATTGCAATCTCAAGGTGATATTCTAACCAAATTTGGGCAGACGCTGCAAAGCCATGGAGCACAAATGAGGGCATTAGAGACCACCGTGGCGCAGATTTCGAGTGAAGTGGCGGCCATTAAGCACGCCAACCAACAGAAACCAGCCGAGAATGCAAATGTTGCTCAAGCACACCATCAAGTCAAGTACATGTCTGTGGTAAGCACTGAGGAGGAATCTCAGGTGCAAGAAGCTGTAGAAGAAAGAAAAATGACTTTCAATGTGAATGCAACACCGGCGATACCATATCCACACACGTACTATGGATTGCCGGGCGGAAACCCTTTCTTCAGAAAATCACAAAGAGTTGTGAATACTGTATCTCCATCTAGGCAGGAAGAACAAGTGCAAGTTGTTTGTGCACATGTGGAGACATCTAAGGCGAGAGAGGAACCACAACAAGCAGCTACTATTGAGGATGTCTCGCCAAAGCCCACGTCGGAGGGAGTGATTGAAGCAAGCTTAGGGGAGGTACCCCCGAAAAGCGCTTATTTGCCACCTCACAGGCGTGTTGATGCAGCTGATGTTTCGGATCCGGTCAATCCGAAGTCAAAGAAAGAGCATCGTCATTTTAAGAAATTTCTGGAGATATTCTGAAAACTCCACATCAACGTTCCGTTAGTGGAGATGATTGAGAAAGTACCCGCCTATGGGAGGTTCATCAAGGAAATCATTAATAAGAAGAGGCGGATAAAAGACGATGAAATTTATTGGATGAATGAGACGGTGAGCTCGATGATTCACGGGAGTTCACCAAAGAAGCGAAAGGACCCAGGAGGTTTTTACATTCCGTGTTCAATAGGTGGTCAACATGTTTCTAAAGCGCAATGTGATTCTGGCGCTAGTATAAATCTCATGCCTTTGGCTACATTTCAAAAGCTGGGGTTAAAAGAGATAAAGAAGTTGGCTGCAACAATTGAATTGGCAGATGGGTCTACCGTGAGACCCTATGGAGTATGTGAAGATGTTCTCGTCAAAGTGGATAGATTCATATTTCCTGTGGACTTTGTCGTCATGGATATGCCACCACTCCAAAGTTGTGAAATTCTCCTAGGAAGACCGTTTCAAGCAACGGCAGACGTTGTGACTGCCTTAGGGAGAGGTACTTTGTCTTTGGGCATTGGAGGAGATCATGTTGAATTCAAATTACCGCATGATCCTCTAAGTGCAGTCCCCAAGGAGAAAAGATGATGACTGTCATACGTCTAGCCTAAGACGTTAAAGAAGGGCGCTTGTTGGGAGGCAACCCAACCATTGGTACATTAGGATAGTTTAATTTTAGTCATAGATTGCTTTTATTTCGTTTAAATTTTAGTTAAAAATGATACCTTGATCCGTTTGTTGAATGTGCAGGCACAGGCAGGGTCGATACCATCGAAACACTCGTCGATGGTATCGACATGGGTTCAGGTTGACACCAGCAAAAATCGCACTACGTCGATACTATCGACACCCTCGTCGATGGTATCGACATGGTCACAGGCAGGTCGCAATAAAAGTGTCGATGGTATCGACACCCCAGTCGATACCATCGAGATCTCTGGAGATATTTAGATGAATTTTGCTCAGTCAACTCGATACCATCGACGGCCTCGTCGATGGTATTGACATCATCACACACCAAATGCAACAAAACAGCGGTGTCGCAATAAAAGCAAGTCGATACCATCGACATCCGTCGATGGTATCGACGGACATGTCACCGATCCGCACACAGACATCGACGACGATCGCAACAGCCACGTCAGCGATCCGGGTGCTGCGTCGATACCATCGACTTCCGTCGATGGTATCGACCCGTCAGCAATCCGGGTTTCTCGATCCAGCAAACGTCAGCCGTCGATACTCATGAGGGAGGCGGATACCTGCGAGATGTGTCGATACCATCGACCCACGTCGATGGTATCGACGGGTCAACAGGGGCGCCGATCAAGCCTATTTAAGGGGACTTGCAACGTCATTTGACGTCACACCTTCAGAGCAAGTATCCTCCTTTGCGCCGAGCACTTCCCCGAGCCCTCCAAGACTGAAGAGAAGCGTCATCGAGCGGAGATCTTCATCGAGCGGAGAATTTCTTCTCCATCTTCACCGAGCTCTTTTCTTCTAATCCCATCTTCTCGCAACCATGGTGCATGGCGCCGGAGCGTCGTCCTCAAGCGCACATCCTGTGGAGATCGAGGAGTTCGTTCCTCCCCCAACCGCTTCCATCCCTCGTCCACGCCTAATTCATGCCAACATGGATGTGAGGAAGGTCTATGAGGAGATAATGAAGCGAAAGTTCGAGCCAACCCGGTATGTGGACCGGGGCATGATCCAGGAGTTGGGATTCGAGGCCAACTTGGCCTATGTGCTTCATGGACAAGCACACCTCACCAGCAGAAGCCTACGCCTTGACGAGCTACAGTACCATGCGGATGGGCAGCTGTTTTTCGGCGAATGGCCCACCTACAAGGAACTGGTGGCGGAGTTCATGGCATCTCTCGACGTCTGCGTCGTACCAAACGACGTGGTAGCATCGGACCGGGAATGGATCAAGGGAAGGGTGTCCTTCCGACTCTTCAACAACAACTACAATCTCACACTGGTCCAGTTCAATCAAATCTTCAACTGGATCCACTCTCCACATGATCACCGAAGGCCGGACTCCCACACCGACTATGCAAAGATCTTCTCCGAGCTAGTTACAGTGCCGGCGGGGAAGACCGTGAGCTACGACAATGCAGCGGTAGCAGATTTTGAGCACCCGTTCGTCCGGGTCTTGCATAGGATGTTGAGCTTGACATTCTTCGCTCGAAGTGATCTTGCTTTGAGCAAGTTTCAGGAGAGTGACTTGTTCTTCCTTTATGCACTCCTGAAGTGTCAACCATGCAACTGGGGGGCGTTCTGGCTACAACGCGTCCTGGCGGTGAAGAGGAGCACAAGGAAGGCTCTAATCCATTTTGGTGGTCTTGTCACCAAGTTGGCGCTTTACTTGGGGCTGAACCTTCAGTCCATGACTCCGATCTCTACTTGGAGCAAGGTGAACGTGCAACACTTGCACCGTTCAAACCTCATTCTTCTCCGGGACGGGTTGGCGTACGCTCATTGCCACGTCAACCAAGCTTATCAGGAGAGCTCCCTACCAGACGACGTCTTCAACATAGAGGGCAAGCAGCACTTCCGGTGGCCAATCATAGCCATCGAGTCCTCCGAGGAAGAAGGCGGAGGTGACGAGCAAGAAGGCAAGGCTGCAGAGGAAGAGGAGGCTTTCACACCTCTTCAAGCACGTGTGGCACCACGGAAGCGTCCTAGGATGCACCCGGGTGCATCTTCATCATCTCAGCCCCCGCCGCCATCACCACAGCACGAGCAGCCAACTGAGGATCCCTATTCCATGCAGGGGATGTAAATCATGCTGCAGGACATCCAGCAGAATCAGCAGCAGCACATGGCTATGTATACCGACATTCATGAGACTACGAGCCGGGTACTTGACAACCAACGGGCTATGTTCGAGAACGAGCGGCTCATCCTCGCCAACCAAGAGCAAATGCACACCCAGTTGCAGTGGATAGAGACGCAACATGAGCCTTTCTTTGACCATTACTGGAGTCAAGATTACTTTGGAGGCTATCCACAGCCTCCGCCGAGGACCCAATATGATCCAAGCTTCCAGGGGGAGTACCCGTCTTGGGATCCTACGGCACCGCAGTACCCACCACCGCCTCCGCAGGATTGATTAGGGTATCACTGTTCCACCCTTAAGTTGGTTTTTGACTATGAGTCCATAGTCGAATTCAAGCTTAGGGGGGTGGCTAGAACAGCTCTATCTTTTATCTTTTCTTTAGTTGTTTTTAGTTTTTGCTTTGTTTTTTTTGTTCTTGCAATTTTAGTTTGTTTAGGATCCACATCTATCTAGTGTAATCGTGGATGTCTTTAAAATTGTCATCTCGCTGTTTTCATGGGAAATTTAAGGGAATTTAAAAATTTCTGTGTCTTTCGGGATAGCTTAACTTGGTTGTCCTTGGGGAACTTGTCCTATGAAAATGATTGATTATGTCAACTTTGAAGCAATATGTCACACCCACACCCCCATTGACTCATGAAAAGTAGATAGTAACGGTTGTTTGCGCCTAACCTAATCAAATGGTAATGAGACCTTAATTGGATATAAGAGAAAGAACCCTTTGAACTACTACACATGTCAGTAAGGAGGGACACATGATATTTTTCTAAGGTTCAGTAACTTAATCTTGTGATCATTCCACTTCATATTTTTCCATAATCTACCAAAGAATGGGAAGTAAAGTACAGTTTTAATTCCTTCTTGCGTGCATAACATGTAGATAGGATTTGCATTGTTATTTTCATACTTTTGCATAAAACGAAAAAAAATGTATAGTGATTCATGCACATTACCTTTAGGTGCATGTCATGTAGTTGCACTCATAACTTTCATGATTTTCACGCATAAGTACACCATGTACCTCAGGTTGTCTTAAAAAGTGATCTAAATTGTTCCATACCCTCGAAATAGTACAAAGATTTCCAATCATGAAGAAAATATCCTAACACATGTATCTCTAAGCAATTATGGATATGTGGGCTAAAAGAAAAAAAATTCTGAAAATCTAAAAAAATTGAGAAAAAAAAGAGAGAATTTAGAAGGAAATGGAATAAGAGGGAGAAAGGAACATGATATCACTTGCATAACAAGGAAATTGAGTACATGATGTGGCTTAATTAGATTTCTATCTCTTTTTGAAGTGGAAGGTTAGTGCAGGCATCACTCCACCCAATTATAGGCATTAGGGCATTTTTAATGTGCATTCACATCATTTAGGGCATTTTGTTATGTGCATTTTGAAACTGTGTAATACTTCCAAATTCTTCCATGAACCACCCATTCCATCCACCCGTTGCTCAGATTGGTAGGCCACCGTGATTTTCTCCTCACTCATGTTTATCAGGAGAACTGCTTCCATGTAGATGGTAGTTAGGGCGAGCAACGTAGTGTAGGCGATCACAAGATGCACCAATGCTGAATCGGCAAATTTTATTATGTTAACTGCCTTATGTGATAGTGTTCATCGGTTTGAAGGATAATTTCTCTTATTGATGATTATTGTCGCCTGTAGGGTAATTACTGTTCTGTGATTAGGAAAGGCCGGTTTGAGAACGTCCAGTGGGAGTCATGTGTGATGTAGGTTGGTATGTTGATTTTCAGTTGACATCTACAATCCTATTCTAAGGATTAGTTGCTCAAGGGCGAGCAATGTTTGAGCTTAGGGGAGTTTGATGCGATGATTTTGAGTCGCATTTAGAGACCTATTTCATATGTGTTTTGTGCCTTAATTACTCATTTTCATGGATAATATTGCATAATTCACTTAATTCGGTCTTTGCCATCAAATTATATCAAATCCCCTTTGTTTTACTATTTTTGAGCATTATTTATCATCTTATTATAAATTGTGTGGATTTACTTGGTCTTGTTGTGAAATTTCAGGAAAAACAAGTATCTGCTTTCGTCGATACCATCTACGGAAGTCGATACCATCGACCAAGCCACAGGTTGTCAGCCGAGAAGAGCAATACAGAGTCGATACCATCGACACCTAAGTCGATGGCATCGAGATCACTTTAGGTTGCTGGCAAGGATGCAGTCGATACCATCGACGAAAGTCGATGCCATCGACACAAGGAGAGCTACAACGTCGCTAGAAGACAAAACCGACGCTACAGGAGTCGATACCATCGACGCCCAAGTCGATGGTATCGAGATCACCACAGGCGCTCAGAATAAAAGAAAGGAAAGCTGCCGCTAATCCGCTGCGTCGATACCATCGACGCGGGTCGATGGTATCGACGCCGGCAGATATGCGTTGGATCTGTTTTGATCTCGATCGGACGGCTGTTGTTATTTGACGACCTAATTAGGGACTTATACCTAACGACGGCCGCCCACACGAGAGGAGGATCTGATTTTTGGATTGCACGAGTGCCGAGGAGGAGAAAAAGGAGAACGGAGGCCGAGAAGCTCATCCCGGGTGATTCGGACGCTGCCGGAGACGATTTCCACCACCGACAGGCGGGGAAGCTCGTGTTCTACGCCAAGGATCCACCGGTTCTTCTCTGTTCAGGGGTTTTCCCATTTATTTCCCGTTTTTCTTATGAATTCCCCAATTTCTACCATGTATTCGTGTGAGATGAACATGAGAGGCTAAAACCCTCAATCTTTAGGACCGGGAGTAGCCCGGGAATGCATTGTATGACATTTTTATATCAATAATTCATATTTTTCTCTCAAATCCGTGGTATAGATTCGTTTTCTCCATTTCTATTGTTATGCTTGATCACCATAATAATAATTTAACACCCTTAATCACTTCGACAGAAGGATTAACGGTTGAAAAGAGACGAATTCTACATTAATCAATAAAACCCTTGACAAAGGAGTTGTAAAATTAATAGTGGGAACTGAGAGACCGTTTTTAATGCGCTTAGTTTAGGGGAATGATTACTACGAAGGTGGAATCAACCTAAACCTAAGTAGTGAATTGCACCACGACAGTGGGTAATTCTCATTTCAGGACACTACCCGGATAGAGAGAGAAGTGTGAGGAATTACATGAAACCTAATACAATGTTGACCCGTGGTGAAACTGCCATCCTAAAGATATCCCTTTGAATTGATTAAATTAACCTTTAATCGATTGTTTTCTTTGTTTGATTTTTATTTTCTTTTAATTTCAACAACAAAACCCTACTTTGTTAATCGGTCTAGCTGATTGCGATTAGTTAGTAAAAGTCCCCAATAATTCACGTATCCCTGAGTTCGACTCGGGCCTCACAAGGCCTATATTACTCGACGCGTATACTTGCGTTTAAGCGCGTAGTAAAATACACGTCACCTATCAACAATCACCCAAATTGAATTGTGACCTTTGGCTGTTCTAGGCAAACCAACTATAAAATCCATTATCACATGATCCCACTTCTATTGTGGTATAGGTAATGGTTGTAATGTTCATATCGACTTCTGGTACTCAGCCTTAACTTGCTGACACACTAGACATCACATAACAAACTCCGCTACATATTTCTTCAAACCCGACCACCAATACAAATCTTTTAGATTATGATACAATTTGGTACTTCCTAGATGCACAACATACATAGATGAGTGAGATTCTTACATAACTATCTTCCTTAAGTCATTAACATCAGGTACTATGATTCTACCAAGGTAACAAATTGTTCTATCTTCTTACTCATGAAAGCCATCCCACTTCTTACTGCCATGTTTTGATCTGATCTGCTGTATCACAATATCAACCTATTGTGCTTCTTTGATATGTTGTCTTAGTGTAGGTTTCACTTGCATATGTGTCAACAATATAGCTAGCAAAGATACTTCTAGCTATACATTCATCTCTCATAAGGAAACTAGCATATCCCACTTATGACACACCAAAGAATTTAACTATGCTTTATTTATGAATGAAGATGATGACTTTCTTCTTAGAGCATTTTCCTCCACATTAGCCTTTCCTGGATGATAATCAATTATGCAATCATAATCTTTGATTAGTTCCATCCAGAAATGTTGTCTCATGTTTAATTCTTGTTGTGAAAAGATGTACTTCAGATTGGTATGGTTTGTGAAAATCTGACACTTCTTCTCGTATAGGTAATGTCTCTAGATTTTCAAGGCATGAATCGCTACAAACAATTCTAGACCGTGTGTTAGATAATTCTCCTTGTGTTTACTAAGCTTTCAAGAGGCAAAAGAAATCACTCATTTAGCCTTCATCAATACACATCCCAAACCATTCTTTAAAGCATCACAAAGACAATGTATCCCTTCCCTTGTTCTGGTAAAACTAGTACTGGTGCACTGGTCAACTTTTCCTTCAAACATTGGAAAGAGCATTGACACTTGTCATTCCATACAAAAGGAATATCCTTCTTGGTTAACCTAGTTAGGGGTGATGCTACAGAATTGAAGTCTTTGATGAATCTCATGTATTAACCTGCTAAACCTAGGAAACTATGAATTTCAGTTGGTATCTTAGGTTGTTCCCATTCTAGAATAGACTCTACCTTTTTTAGGATCAACACAAATACCTTTAGCATACATGATATGTCCTAGAAAAGATACTTCTGACAACAAAAAATCACACTTGCTAAACTTAGCATTTAGCTAGTGTTGTCTCAACAAAGTCAATGCTTATCGAAGATGTTATTCATGGTTTTGTCTATCTCAACTTTATATTAAAATGTCATCTATAAAAACCACTATAAAATGATCAAGGAATGGTTAGAATACTCTATTCATTAGATCCATGAATGCTATTGGTGCATTAGTTAGTCCAAATGACATAACTATAAACTCATAATGACCATACCTTGTCCTAAAAGCTGATTTCGGTATGTCATCCTCCTTAATTCGTAAATGATGATATCATGACCTTAGGTCTATCTTAGAGAACAATGTTGCACCATGCAACTGGTCAAAAAAATCATCTATCCTTCGTAGAGGATACTTATTATTTACTGTAACTTGTTTAACTGTCTATAGTCTATACATAACCTCATAGATCAATCATTTTTCTTTACAAAAAGTACTGGATCACCCCACAATGATGTACTTGGCTGGATAAAACCTTTGTCAAGTAACTCTTACAACAATTTCTTTAATTCTTCCATCTCAGCTGGTGCCATCCCATAAAGTGTTTGAGCTATCGATTATGTACCGAGAACTAGATTGATCTCAAAATCAATCTCTCGAGGTGGAGGAATATCAAGAAATTCCTGAGGAAACACATAATTAGACTCCCTGAAAACTTACACTTTTGGAATACTAGGACTTTCTACCTTGGTATCCACCACATGTGCTAAGAATGCCTCACACCCATGTCACAACATTCTCTCAGCTATCATTGTCGATACTAAACATGTTGGAAAAATCTTCCTATCTCCCTGAAGGATCCATGTCTCATCATCGTATGTAAACACAACTTGGTTGGAACCACAATCCAAGACTACCTTATATTATTCCAAGGTTTCCATCCCAAGGATTACACATAGGGAACATACCTCTTGTAAAACTACAGAACCAATTAATGGAGTTTCTAACAACAAGTTATCCATTCTACGATTAACAGGAAAAAGACAATTACGAATCACTTCACAAGTGGTAAAGGGGTGTGTAGCGCCTATGCGAATAAAAAAAGATATGAAGCAAGATGAAGACACATCAGAATGAAATAATTCCATCTGACCTGTCACAACTCGTTGGTTGACTACTACTTTTGGCTGACTCATAACACAAAATCTCACTATTGCCTACTGCCGACCATGTCCTCTGTAACCCTAAGTAGATGAACCTACTTGAGATGCATGTCCATGTCCTCCTATACCACTACTGAACTGTTGCCTCCGAGAGCCTTGCTGACTCTTCCTTGGTGGTTGGGTTACCTCAATATCTCTTACTGGACAATCCCTCATCAGATGTCCTATTTGCCCACACTTGTGGCAAGTAATAGTCTCTTACTGTGGCCTAGATGACCCTGTTACTAACATTAATGCCATACTTTGGGCTCTAGTAGGTGGAAAATTATGGCCTCTACCCTTACTTGACGTCCACTGCGTCTGAGCACTGAACCTCTGTGGTGCTGATAGTATAAAAACCTCTGGGTAGGTCCTTTCCTAAAATTGGCCTCACGTTTCTCGGCTACTTACCTTTCTATCCTCCTAACCAATTCTACAAGCGTATCAAATCTCTCCCTATTCTCTAGAGCACCTGCATGAGTGGTCAATTAAACATTTAGACCCTTTTCAAAACACTGAATCCTCTCATGGTCTATAGTAGGCATGTGTGGACAAAACCACAGAAGCTCCATGAACTTAGCTTCATACTCATTAATCTTCATAGGCCCTTGCCTAATTCATTTAAATGATGAGATTTTCTCATCCAGTTACGTACGAGGAAAGTACCTATTGGTGAACTCATGTCAAAATTCCTCCCATCCGACCTCAACATTAAGCCTTTTATCTTCTTCGATGGCCCACTAATGGCCAAAACTTCCCTTCAATAGATACACATTAGACCTAACTTTGTCAGTTTCTGGGATGCTAAGGATCTTTAAAGCATTTTCTAACCCAATGAGCCACATATTTGGATTTTCTGGGTCAGCTGTTCCAGCCTATTCTATAGCTCCCACACAACATAGTCGTTAAGAAGTCTTACTAGAACTCAAAAATATTAAATTGGGAATTGGTTCCCTAGGGGGTGGTGTTGGTTTCCTGTCTGCCATATGTGTTACTGTCATCATGAACTACCCAAAAAAGCATGAAAAGCAGGGTTCTCTATCATAGTCAGATCCAGCTGGGGATTCTTAGGCACTTGTTCTTCTCTTGCCTATTCCCTTGTACCTCTTCCTGATGTAGCAATGTTGCTCTCAGCAACATGTTCTTCATGATCTCTAGACATCTTGAAGCTTTACTTCTTCTTCAATATAAGTTGAAGTCACTATAAGATAAACTGGAGGACACTAGAACATACTCAACGACCTTAATCCTATGCCCCTGTAGAATGAGCAAACCTAAGGCTCTAGTACCAAAAATTGGTACGACCGCTATCAAATCGACAACTTAATCACACAAAACTATGCAGAAATAATATTTAGCAGTCGATTACCAAAAATCACTAAAAATTAAAACCTTTTTGCCAAGAGATGCATTACCAAAAATTTTTATTCAGAAAGAACCAATCCATATATATATCATGGTTCACTTTGTACATAAATTGTTCCATCATCTTACAAGGATATGAGATAACAATTGCCTTACCAAATTACACAAAAGAAACATTATGCATCGAGGCATACTAGAAAAAATCTCAAATTGTTTATAAAACTATTTACACACTATCTCCAAAGGACCTAAGAGTATAGGGACGACATGTAGGACTCTATATCTACAAGACACATAACAACAAATTCAACCTGATCTGTTACTACTGTTCTTGTTGTTGCTTCCCACTCTCTACTGCACAATCTCTTCCTCTTGGTGCATGTCCATCTAAAAAGTTGTGGAACCCACTGGGTGAGACAACAAGTCCCAGCGAGAGATATAACTCTCGGCCACCAGTATTATTATCATGATTAAACTTATGAATGAGAGCACAAGAAACCTTTATTGAATTAAACAAGTATAAATGTTGATTATATGCAGAGTAGAGCAGTCTCAATATCTCATTAGTTAAAATATCTATAATTGAGCAATATATTATTTAATCACTTTAAAAAGGAAAATGAAGAACATGCATAAAAGCAAATCAAGGCTTCAACCAATGTTTTCATATTTGAACATTAAGCAAATACGCTACACAGCTGATTACATCTTTAAACAATCCATCTTATGCCCTGAAGAGATGGGAATATACCTTCCATCTCCAACTAAGCACTGTGAAGTAAAGCATCAGTGCCATATAGGTCTATAGAAGTGACAAAATCCATGACCTCTCCTTTCTCGGTCAATACGAGGTTATTGGTAGTGACATTATGAGTCAATATGCATTATACATAGCTTGGTGTATAGAGGCTCTTTGCTATAGAGATACAATGTGTAGCATGCTCTCTTATCAGGGTATGCCCCATAATCAATCCTGATTATATCAGGGCATGGTCCGTAACCAATCTTGATTGTTTATGGAGTCACAGTACAACCACACTCTTGTTTGGGTATGACCCAATGCCAATCATAATATTGATGGTTATGGCCTATAGCCGATCATTTTAGTTAAGGATATAAGGAAATATTTCACTTGCACCCTGCATATTCAACAATATGTGTTTGGAGTGGAACTCGTTTCACCATTCATCAAATCCTGACATTGAATGGATATATGGATAGGGCAACTACATTTTTAGTTTACTTGATAGATTAAGTACATTACATCATCTTTTTGCATCAATCAAGCTACACACATGAATTTTAGATAAATTCTACATAGAAGGGTGTAACATATCTTTCAAGAAATCTTGTATCAATTGGAACATATATTGTTACACTCATCCTGGTATCTCAGTCCCCTGAACACTTTACTGGGAATCTCATCCCTTCAACATTATCATTATCATGATCATATCAGTTCATAATTTAACAGTATCACCTTTTACCAGACAACAATCATCTCTTAATCATCAGACCCGTCTGCAAGTCATACTTGTTGTACAAGTATATCACATGGCTCACGAGGCCTTATATAATCTATATAATGCTAATTCATCATAGATCATACCTGGCTATGCTCATCATTTCATAATACCTGTATGGTTAGGATTTCATAGAAAATGCAATAAGAAGTAAACATCATGTCCATGCCATAAAGAGAATCATTTAAATTACAACCCTCTTAGGGTTAGGGTTTTCCCTTATAACTGATTTAGGGGTTTCAAGTGCATTTTAATCAATCAGACCCTAATTCACATCATAAGATCTATATTATGCCGTAAGTGTTCAAGAATACTTCATCAAATATCTTCCATTGATTATCAACATTAAGTATTACTTTTCTTATGCGAGTAGTACAAGTTTTGCTCTCATCCTTACTAGGATATTGACTTCAACATACATATCACATTGATTTAACCTTCTTTAGGGTTATCATTCTACACTTATTAAAGTGTATCCATCTCATTACATTCAATATGTATTCATTGGTTATATTCAAAGTGTATTGACCTACACTCACCAAGGTGTATCGACCTATATTCAACAAGCTGTATCATCTTATATTCAATAAGGTGTATCGACCTCCACTTTAATCCTTATTTTTTCCTAGACACATCCACTTGTGTCAGCCTAGATACTTGTGTAGGCCAATGCATATCAAATCATATCAGTTTAGAGATGCTTAGAGTAGTTTCATTTGTAAGGTGCTTGAGGTATATCAGTCATAGAGTATTTTTTTTGTGTCGGCCATACTATCATATTATGTATCGGCCACTCACTCAACTGGTGTATTGGCCACACCATCAACTAGGATATTGACCACTCAACATCAGGTAGGGTATCGACCACCTCAACCCATTGTATATCGGCCTCACCATCAACCAGGATATTGACCACTCAACCAACTAGTGTATCAGCCACTCAACATCAGCTACGGTATCAGCCTAGCTATTCCTTTGTGTATCGACCATTGCTCAATAAGAGGTATCAGCCTCTAGGGTTTGTATTGTATCGGATGAACCCTTACTCAATACCTTAATTCTTTCACCTATTGAACCCACCACTACTTGGTGTACCGGCCAAGGCTTCTAGGAAGGTGTACCCATACTTTTCACAAGTATGTCGGGCTAAGTGTATTGCCCTTCACACATGGATTGGGCTAGAGGAATATCAGGTTTATGAGTGTATCAAATTAGGGTTAGGATTGGTCATATCGGCCTCCACACTCAACTAAAGCATCATAGTTTGATATCACATCTTTACTAGACATCTTTTGGGCATGACAAGCTAATGCCTTTGAGACATATCATTTTGAGAACATCTAACATATCAGCCTAACAACAACATATTGTTCTTAGAGTAGCACAAGTCATGTCGGCCATCCATGTGATGGTACAAGTATGTGTATCGACTTGGCTATCTTCTGGATATTGGCCTGCCTTATTTTCAACATTAGGTGAAAGGTTAAACAATTGAGAGGACTATAGTCTTACTCATGTTACAAACCAAAATGATGGGATTTCATGTGTATCAGTTTCCATGCCTATATCCTTGTATCGGGTTAGGGTTTTTCACCAACCAATATCGGTTTGTGCATATCAGTTTCATCATCTTCAAGCTCGAACTTTTCATCCATCACTACTCTAGTTCATGGACACCATCCCCATCTATTAATTAAAAATTATAGAACCATCATTCAAACAAGAAAAATTGAAGTATAAAAGGAATCACCAAGTATAGCATGATAGAAGGTGATTAATAATAAAGTTGAGTTCAAGTTATATAAACCGCCTCAAGATCAACACAAGAGATTCAAGCACCAAAGATCCATGTTCCCATGATTGAAGATAACTTATCAAAATTCCAAGATTCAATCACAACACTTCTATATGAAAGAAAATACCATAGTTAGGAACTTGGTGAAGAAAGAAGAGAAGGGAAGAATAATGATCTGCATAGTCTTTCCAAGGTTGAATATGATCATGGCTTCACCTTAGGCAAGAGAAGCTAATCACCACCTCAAAGGAGAAACAAACCCTTGGTTAAAGATCAAGAAAGAGAGATCAAAAGCTTCTAGGATGAAAAGAACAAGAGGGAGGATATCTCCAACTCAACTCAACACTATCATAGAAAACCATGGATTTGGTTAAGTGTAGAGGAGTTACTAAAAAATACCACCATGGAGGACCTTGGTTTAACCTAAGAGAAAGAAAATGGGGTAGGGTTTGCAAGAAAATGACAACAAGATGGTAGATCATTTACCAAGGTCAAAGAACACCAAAGGATTACCAAGGCAGAGTTTCACCAAAACCCTAGATCACATGCAAGGGAGAAATGGACACCTTCTTCAAGCTCAAGCACCTCCATATGCATTACCAAGAACAAGGGACGAACTCCAATAAAGAAGAGAGAAAGAAGAGATCCAAAGGGATTACATTGCATGCAAAAGAAGGGGTATAAATACCCAAGGGTAGGATATCAGTGAGGAAGGTTAGGCATCCAACTAAACATGCCACTTGTCCACCATTCAAGCACTCAACTTTTAGATGTAAGAAAGGTCATTAAAAATAAGGAAGCTCATCAACCTCCCTTTATCCAAAGGACCATAGGTCGAAGAGGATAGCACCAAAGAACCAAACGATCAAAGAAGAGTCTATGCGACCATAACACAAAAAAACTCCATAGTCGCATATCTCAAACCCTATCCCTTAGCGACCAAAGAAAGAGGTCCAGTGATAATCAATAGAAGAGAACACAAGGCACAAACAAACCTCTTATATCACATAGATCAAGGTCAAAGTAACATGTAGGTGGTCTCTGAAAACTATAAACCTAGCGGTCAACACCAAACTAGGCCATCCTAGCAAACCCTAGAAACATCAACACACAAGGTGCCACCTCATCAACCAAGGTACAAAAAGGCACCCCTATGCACCATTTTCATCAACATGATGCCTAAACATGTGAGGTACATCAAGAATGTGACAAATTGCAAGATAGACCCTAAGCATGGGTAAATTGCAACTTGGTCCAAAACAACACACACACACACACACACACACACACACACACACACACACATATATATATATATATATATATATCATAACTAGCTCAAAAAACATCCAAACATGACCAAATTGAAAACATAAGCATGTCACATGTTATTAGATCACATAAAATGATTAGATTAAAGTTCTAAGAATCACATTGAGGCAGTGGAGGTTTGGGGCTCCGTCTGTGCTCGTCCTCCCTTATTGCTCTTCAGATCTGTGGGTGGTCCATCTCCTATGTGAAAAGGGGAAGAGATGAAGGCAGGGCACAGACAGGTGGATCTCGATGAGGCTTGGAATCTGGTTAAAAGAGGTGGCATCAGTCTTCGACTATCCATTCGGTTCAAGAGTGACCGGTGGAGGGAGTCGTCCCCAACCTGATTAGCCTTCGAGTGGTTCCCGTGCTTCTGGCGGTGCCCCCCTTCTGTCCTCTCTTCCTTCTCTCATAATCCAGTGGATGGCAACCATAGACCATTACAGGTGCTCACGCAGAGGTGATTCATCTGGATCTACAGAAGTGACCTTGGAGAGAGTTTTCTAGCTGGTTTCTGTCTAGGTCATCTTCAAGGTGGTGTTTGGTGCTTACCTACTTGGAGGCTAGGTTGTTATCTCTGGATTAGTCCTGTGACTGATCCTTGTACTAGGGCTCGTGCTAGCCCCTCCTGCCGACAGTCCAGAGGAGGTAGAAATTGCTAAGCGGCTTTGGGCTCGAGTAATCTTCCCCAGTACTGTGTGATGGAACACATTCAAGGTGTTCGATGAGGTGTCTCCGTGCAAATAGGGACTCCTCCGTCATCGGATCTGGGGTGTCCTGACACAGTAGAGGGACTCCTCTGTCTTCACGCTGGTGCTTTGCTGCTAGATTGGGTGACTGAGGTGATCGACGCTTCCTGGCGCAAGTTTGTTTCCCCTGCTGCTAGTAGATGGTACACCCCCTTGGCGTTCGTTGTAATGCCTCTGTGCAAATAGGGGCATCTTGTCCTGTGTTTGGCTTCGGGACACTAGATGGTTGTTATACCGCAACCTAGAGCCCGCCGGGGAGTAGAAGATGATGTTGCTTCTTGATCTCAGTTCCCACACATCACAATTTGTGGGTGTGTTAAAAGCTAGTGATGAAAGGTTTGTGGTCTTCAACATCGGATTCTTCTATTCTTTGTTTCTCTAGTAATCTGGTTTCCGGTTAGAAAGCAGGATGTGCTCGTGCTTCTATGCTCTGGCTTGGACTTCGTCTAAGTTCTGGTTATCTGTCGATACCTAAGTTTGTTTTGTAGGGCTGTGTCCTTGGAGATCTTGGTCTGATGGGGTGTAGCCTGCCTGCATCACCTTTGTGCTCATACTTTGTGGGTGTTTTTTATGCTATTGAGTGCTTGTCTACGCTCAAGGATTCGCTTCATTAGGCTGAGTCTTTAGGGTTAAAGTCTTATGTTCTATCTTAGGTCTTTTTATAGTATCTTAACTTTGATTGCCAACTTGTTGGGATCAAGGATTTAGCTTTTCTGTTTGGGGTACTGCGTGCCCATAGTTTTTAGGTTTTAGCTTTGCTGTATGGGGTACTTCGTGCCCAAAGTTTTTGGTAATATAGTAACACATTTTTTTGACTGACCAAAAAAGAATCTTATTATACTAATAAAGCAAGATCAAGCAAAAGCTAGGTCAGGGGTCTTAAAAACGTCATGGTAGAGACCCGAAGGTAGAAGTTTCTCTGATACCACTTGTTGGGTTATGGTGGTGATGAGAGACCCAAATAACAAGGCCCATAAATCTTGTTGTGGAGATGGATAAGCGTGAGATTGAGAAATTTGAACCAAATACATATGATTAATATCAATAACAAATAAGCAAGAAATCACAAAGTTGAGATTTATAGTGGTTGTGTAAATTCCCAATGTGGGATCCTACATCACTAGAGGAGATGGTATTATTGATAGAGAGATTATAAAGATGATGAATACAAAAGAGATAAGAATAACCCAATACTCTTTTGTACGTGAAAGCCAAGCATGGACGATTGCTTGGAGAGGAACTCTTGGATTTGTGAAACCCTAAGGAAAGCTCTACGTCCATTTGTGGTTTTAGGTCTTAAAAAATGACATCTCTTGATGTCTCTTCATTACTATTAATGTTTAGAAGGAGTTGGGGGGTCTTTTTATAAGAATAGGATCCATTTGCAAAGTAGTAAATGATTAGGTTGTTTTCCATCCGCATTTACAGTCCGATGGTCCATAACACAAAATGTATTTCCATTCTAGCAACATTTACATGCTAGCCTTGGAATGTATATGGTCTGGAGTACTAACTGTAAATACACCTGTAGGTGCCCAAAATACATCCTGAATATGTCGAGTCTTGGTGTAGACATACAGTTCATCAAGGAAGCTTTTTGAGACAGTTTAAGACACTCTCTCAATAGTATGCTTTTTCTTCGGCCTGATGGGAGGAGCCTGATGGTCACACAGCCCAAGTACCACATACACTGACTGGAAAACCCTGATAACCAAGTGGTTCAATGACATGCTGTCATGGAACCATTTTTTACCCAAGTTCTTACTCCAAATGACTATAAAGTCAATGGTGATAGGACCTAGGCTCCCATTCCTAGCATGCTATGTATTATCAAAGCATGAATGCAGAAGTGTAAAGCTTAGCATACATGAACAAATAACAAGATAAAGACACCAACATAATCTCAACATTCAACAATGTTATTGAGCACCTTCCTTTTATTACAAGATTTTAATTATGAATTGAGAGTCAAATCTACACAACTCTACTCATGTACACTAGGAATCTTACAACAAGTACACCTGATATAGCTCACCAAGCCCATCAACTTCTAGCCATATTTGAACCTATAAAATATGTGAAATAAGGCAGGTCAAGTGCATGAGGTGCTGAGTATAGGGTTAACATATACATATACATAAGCTTTGCATAATTTGAAAAGATTTGTAGAAGTAAACGAAAAAAATAAACAAGTTAAGCATTTAGCAAAGCAAGAGCCCCTATTTTATATCATTTTACTCCAATTATACCATCATTTTGTGCATTCATCAATATCATGTATTCGTAAGACCTTTTATTGATAACTTCCCATTGGAAGAGTCTATGAGGGTTCTTAAGATTTGATAACCCTTTTGCTGACATTGTTCCCCCTATCTTGATAACTCATGTAGGATGCACAACCTTATGTCCTTACCCCAAAACTTTAGGAAGGTGCATGAGGTTTGTATAATGGAGTTTCTATATGATGTCTGTAAGTTATAAAACAATGGTATGAGACAAACATCGAGTACAATACTAGAATAATACATGGAAATATTTGAGCAAGCAAACAAGCATACATATCTATCACATGTCAAGCAAGATAGACATAGTCATATAACTATTTCAAGCCTATACCTGATCCAAAGATTCTTAACTTACTTATGTTTGACCATCTAACCATAAAAAACACCTGATTAACAAGCAAGATTACATACATGTATTAGATTGTCATTATTAGCCCTAATTAACTTCATTTTAGGTTTTTGACCAAGTTAGGTTTTAAGGTTGCTTATTGGTACATTAGATGATCTTTTATTGATATCGAGGGCAACATAAAGGTTTTGTTCAAGTCTCAAGTCATTCTAAGGTTCCATTTATTTTATATGATTATTCCAAAATTCATGTTAATTATGTACAATCTAGGTTAAAAGGACTCTCAATAGGGCATACAAGGTTAAGGATCATCAAGTCAAGGGGTCCAATCATAGAAGTTGATTTAGATCAACAAGATATAGACACATGAATCAAATTCAAGAATAGGTGGGTGTCCCCTAGGGTCTAGGCATCATAAACCCAACCTTGGGTATCAACATTTCAACATACATGCAAAGCCTCAACATAGTTCATAAGACATCAAGGTTCCACATGAGGATGAGGTGGGACATCCATAACTAAGTTATCATAATGGGTGAAGTATTCCCTGATTTTAGAGAGGGGATCAAATGGAAAGGATTCACTTAAGCATTAACGCACAAGAACCACAAAAAATCCATATATGAACATGTAGGTCAAGAGGGGGCACATACATCATTATATTGTGAATAGGGTTGAACTTGTCCAATTAGGTAAAATCATGAAGTTACTATTTGAAATATCTAATATATATTGATGCATCAAATAGATCCAAGACCACCATATGACTAGGGTATGACCATTCATTTCCATGCATAGGTCACATTCATACCATGAGTGTCATACAAAATAAACATATTGGAAGGGGATTAGGGAAATGTTATCTGGGACATGAGTAGTAGGTGTTACTAATATCCATGACATATAAGTATCTAGATGTCATTAGGAATCAATATTAGTCATTAAGAGGGAAAGACACATCATTGAACTCCAAACAAATCACAAAAGCGTGGTTGAGTTTTCCATGAGCTATATCAATGATTAGGACCATAAAATATTCAAACCTTCATATAATCTACCGAATTGATATCTAGGAGGGTTTATGGTCATTAAAGATTCAATATTAATTATACACATGCATTAAGAGTGGTCAACATAGTCAAAATTTGTGTTTTTGGGAAAAAAGGAGGAAAATAGAGGCATTTTAGGGCGTGAAACTATGCCCAAGTTATAGATCTTTTAGAGAGGATCAATTTGGTATATTTGTTTTCTATATTTGAAAAATGTAGCTAGGAGTAATCAATTTTCAAAGATTCAAGTAATAACTATAGAGAAGGGAGATAGGGTATCACATTTATTATTTGTCGATGTAGCAGCTGATGCAGACCATAGGATGATCATCAAATGGTAGTGTTGGTGCCTCTCAATCAAGATCCCAACATGCGGCTCCCTTGGGCCGCATATCACATGACTACAAACTGGTTTCCCTCCCCAACATCACATGACTGCTCTGGGTCTGCCCAATCACTGACGCGGCTCTCATGGGCCACCCTCTACTACTGTGAGCCACCCTACACCGCTCCGCACAACACATGCATTGCTTAGCCTTACAACAGCCCCAAGGTGGATGTGCTCACTAGAATAGCTTCCTACAACCTGGCTGGGGGTAGGGGGACCTCTATTGGTGCCTCCTGTGCTGGGCTTGGCTTCGTAGTGCCACCACACCTCCTAGTTGTGGCTGAGGTGTCACACGATAGCGGTGCCCAAGCTCCTTACCGTAGCGGCGGCTAGGGATGGCTGAGGAAGAAGAGGGTGATTGGGGGGGTGTTGTCATGAAAACACAAGAAAAGAAAGCCAAAACGAAAGGCAAGGAGAAATAGAGGATCTGGGCAATCCAATTTTCTCAAAAGCATGAAGAACTTCATGGATTGGCTTCTCCAAAAGTAGCTTCTATGACCCATGGATGAAGAAGACCTATGATTGTTGGATCTTAGGGTAAAGATCTAATGGCTAAGATGGAAAGTGCATTAGGGTTTACCCAGATGGGGTGGCGAATACTGGGCCACACCCCTTGATTGGGCCCATTTCATCTCAATATCGAGTTAAAATAAAGATTAGTTAGCAAAGTTCAAATGCCATAACTTGGGCTATGAGGGTCCTATTAGGGTGATTCTTGAGACTTTGGAAAGATAATTGAAAACTCTACATTATGAAATTCACTAGGAAGAAATTTGTTCATATTTATGTGGTTCAATTTATCTTGCAAGATAGGGAGATATGAAGAAATGGTATAAAGTTCCTAAATGTAAATTCA